>MIEF01008228.1:0-337837 GCA_001870725.1 Taenia solium | reverse complement strand
TAGCGAGCTCCCGTTGCTCAACGTGTGCGCTCTACTGCATCTCTTTAATACTACTGAAGCGGTGAAGCTAAATCTTATGTGTTCATGGACCCGAAGATTTGTCTTCAGATTGACTACACGGTGCCAATTTTACTGAATGGCTGTTCTTAGTCCTTTTACTTTACCTCCATCTACTGTACTGAAGCTGATGGATAGGCTGATGACAGAGATGGGAAGAGGTGTTGATACCTTACAATCCATGAAATCTGTTTGCTCTAATTTTTCTTCAAAGCTATTAAATTATCCCCCTTTCGCTTCCTCCACCCTTTATTCCTCTTTTCCTGTCACCATTCCTCCTTTAATTAAGTCTTTTGATCTGATTTCTGGTTGTTATCTTTTCTCCACTATTTTGAGTCCCCTTAAGAGTTCGTCGGGTCATTTTAGCGAATGAGAGTAAGAAAGAACCCGCAAAGGATCGCTGCTTGCCTTGGCAATGGAAAGCACTCCACTCTGACTTGTCTGGCTTGTCATTTCTGATAAGAATGCTACAGGAACGCCGAATGTTTTCGAAGTTGGCGGAGACATATGGGAAGAGGTGAAGCATCCTCACCATCCTCCTCATCTCACCCCGTCCCTTCTACCACCTTACCCTCTCCAGTGCCGTGATGCCTACTATAATTGGTAAATAGTGGATGATGGATGTTGGTGCATGCTAATGGAGGGGGTTTTGAGAGGTCATTGCACACTACCGTCTCAAGAAGCGTACTTTGATGAAATTGCAACATGGGACAATGAATGAGTGAAATTATAACACTCATTAATATTGACTGTGATAGTGAACAAGACAATCCTAACTTATCTCATTTCTGTCTAACTGCATATGTGTGATGTCTCCAGAAAGCGAGCACTACGGAGCGGAGAGAATTGTGGAATGTACACCGCCTGACCAAATGCATGCAAACATACGCCTTGAAGAGGAGAAGAACCAGTCAATCAGTTCTTATCCTTTAAAGAATTTGGCTAAACCACTCTGTGAATGGAGTGGAGCCGAGAATATGCTCGACAGATGGAAGAAAAAGAGATATAGCTTGATTGCTGATGGTTGACTAGAAGTGTTTGTGTCGAGGGAATAGAATCTCTCACGACGCACCATTGCTGCACCTCCTCTCTAAAAAACTTTGTTCCTTATGTACAATTCTTTCCTAAATCTCTGCTAGCACTAAAAATTCTGTAAAGCAATTGTCTGATTTTGGAGACAAATTGAACTCCTATTTCTTTTTCAGTCTTAAATTTTTTCTGAACAAAAACTAAGGCAGCGCCATCACCATCCCCACCACAAATCCAGACAGAAGGCGATCTGATCACCTCGAGAATTCCAATTCTGGCTAACGGAAAAGCTCTCGCTGTGCAACTACCACGTCTCAAAACCCACCGTCACACTTTCAAGGACTATCAAGGACATTCGCTGCCGATCGTCACCATTTTCGATGAAGAATACTTTTAATAGTCAAATGAGAAAGCCAAATTAATCACATTCTCTACACCTTTACAATTGTTAGACTCTGCTTTTATCCAGCTTGATGATATCAAGTTTATTTAGTTCTCTGGCGTCGGGTTTTGATCCGTCCCTTTCAAGCTGGCGCGGCTGACCTGAGCAAGAGTTTGTGTTTGCATTCATTACGGTCAGTGCTACTTTATCAAAGTGTCCTATGGCCATCGTTTACTTTTTTTGAGATAAACAAACTTTTATTCATGCATTCAGTCACTTTTTAATGGTTGCATTTTTATCGCGAACTTTCAAGTTTTTTCAAGAGAGGAGTAAATATTACTTATATTCCAAATGTGGTTGATTGCCCTAAGAAAGTACTAAGAAAATAAT
Organism: Taenia solium; assembly: GCA_001870725.1. Classification (NCBI taxonomy): domain Eukaryota; kingdom Metazoa; phylum Platyhelminthes; class Cestoda; order Cyclophyllidea; family Taeniidae; genus Taenia; species Taenia solium. The sequence continues at coordinate 335,979 of MIEF01008228.1, read as the reverse complement.
TTCAGATTAAAAGAGACCAGGAGTTAAAAGAAACCTAGAAATGACAGCTTAAAGTTTGTGCAAGTGAAGGAGGTGAATGTTGCAAAATATGGACTTCACTTCAATTACTTCTTGATCTGCCAAAGGGCTTGCTAAGTTTTATAACCATCTCCACTAAGCCTTCGTCTCATGGTGCCAATATCTAGTGCTGCTTCAGCTTTCTTCCACTACCTTTAGACCTACTAAGATGTTGGGAACCCTGTTTTCCTTATCTTAGGAAACCATCGAGGTATACGTAGTCAGATCCATCTTGCTCACTTCCAAGGTTAGATCATTTATGATTTGTTGAAAATTTTCTTCCACACCTTCAATCCATTCTGCATTGATGGCTTCTTTCCAACTCAGCAGATTTTCTCCACTTGCCCAGGAGTGTTCACAGTTCCTCTCTCATTCCAATTGTTTAAGATCTTTTTAAGACGACAGTGATGCCCAATATTCGTTATGGATCAGATCTTGAAGCCAGTCAGTTGTTGCGGTGCGACGTGACTTCAACAACTTTTCCATTTTTATTAACCCAAAAGTCATTTTTTTCTGAATACAATTCTATTGTACACTAAATAGTTAAACATTCTCTTAAGTAACGCATTTGGCAAGCGGCAATGTTAAGTAGAAGCAGTAAAGCGCACACGTTGAGCAACGGGAGCTCGCTACATTTGGCAAGCGGCAATGTTAAGTAGAAGCAGTAAAGCGCACACGTTGAGCAACGGGAGCTCGCTAGCCGTCCTAGCATACTTACACGGCACTACAACATCCACGTCTTGCCGTTTCATGTCATGACACTACTTTTCACTACACTGCTTCACCACGTGCAGGTGCTCTCACCACGAAGAGAAATGAAGTGGAGGAGTTGGGGTGGTGGGGGTGAAGGGGTGACGTGTGGTCTGCTTTGATGACATGTCCACGAATCAACCAACGTGTTCATTTTATGTCAACTCTTGCGTGGTTGCCTGGTTGGTGAGGCCAAACCAGTGATGGTGGTGGTGGTGGTGGCAGTTGGCCGACCAGTGAGAGCAGTGACACGTGAGAAGGCGTTGGCGCAACTGGAGCAACCAGCTGAGCACCAAATCGATGGCACCCGCATCGAGAGTGGCGACCACGAGGACGAGGACGAGGACGAGGACGGGGACGGGGACGAGGACAACGGCGACGACGACGACTGCACGTGATCGTGAGCAGTAGAGCAGAGTTGCAATGTGACATTCACTTGCGTTGGTCAGTTGCGAACGCCTTTGGCAGCGCTCTTGTGTTCAGTCGGACGTTGGTGGTGCTGCTCACTCACTGTAAGCTTTGCGTGAAATTGCTGCTGCAGATCTTAATACCCGTGCCACTTTATGCTCATTCCCACCGGACATTCATTGGCCATCCGTTTATGCATTCATAGAATCATTCTCATTTCATGCACTCATTTAATGCGATTCAAGTCATTTGGGAGCATTTAATCATTTATCCATTGAACTTTCACGTGCGCATGTAATGTGTGTGTGTGTGTGTGTGTGTGGTTGAGCAGCTGCCGTGAAGTGAGGAGGGGATGAGTGTGTGCACTTGATTTGGGAAGTGGAAATGTGTAGGAGACAGGTGGGTCGGTTGAAGGCATTGAGCGGAGAGAAGTCTCGGAGGGAATGAGGGATGGAGAGAGGTAGGGAGGGAAGGAGAGAGGTAGGGAGGGAAGGAGAGAGGGGAGGAGGAGTGCGTAGAAGCATGGACGCACGACTGCACAGCTGAGGTGTAGGCGATGATGGTGGAGATTATGCACTGGGACATCTCACATGCACGAACGAGGAGGGTGTGCCATCTGCGCCTTGTCAGAGCGTTGGTTCATGTAGGGGCACTCACTACTTGTTCCTTCACTGGCAGCATGTAGAACGGAACTCACTCTTTCGGTTTCTCAAAGTTGTCTGCGCACTTAGCCTGCATAGCCACGAGGATACACCAAATGGCCGCACTTTTGTGGATGAAGTGTTGATGAGGTGGTCATCGGCTGCTTGTGCCTCAGTGTAGCCAAATGAGGTGCTTTGATGGAGTGAACGTGAAGTTGTGAGAAGAAATGCGGATGCGGCTGCTTATGCACTCACTTCGACAACTGCCACGCGTACAATAAATAGGGAAGCAGTTCAGTTGGCACTGGGAGTCGTCTTAGTACAGGTGGTCAGCCGAGTTGGCAAGGATAATGCAAATGATGAGCACCGTGAGTAGGACGACGCAGGTGGGCTAGGCACCGAAGAGGAAAGGGAGGGAAAGAGCATCGTGATTAGTGTGAAGAGCCAAGAGGTGTGCCCACTTCAGAGGTCATGTGGTGTCATGTGATGTTTGGTGGGTGAAGCGTTTGCGTGTGAGCTGCGTCTCTGTGTGAGTGATGTGTGCATTTACTGCAACGACGGTGAAAGCTTTCGGTGACCAATCCGAGCAGAATGTATCGTTTGCGAGGCGACAGCAACTACGACTACATCTACGCCGGCAGCAGCAGCAGCAGTAGCGGCAGCAGCGGCAGCAGTGGTAGTAGTGGCAGCGGCAACAATAGCAGCAACATTAGCGGTAACAGGAGAACCAGCAGTACCGTTGGAGGCGGCGGCGGCGGCGGCGGCGTTTGCGGCAGTGGCAGTAGCAGTAGCAGTAGCAACAGCAGCAGTGTAATCGTCAACAGGAGTGGTAGTGGCATCGGCAGCGGGAGCAGCGGGAGCAGTGGCATTGGAACGTGTTGTGATGGCGCCCACGTGGATGCACATCTCTCGACAGCACAGATGCCATCGCAGAGCATGAACTCGAGAATGTGTCTAGCTGACGGTGTCTTCAAAGTGCCACAGCATCGCGTGCGAGGTGGTGGTCAAAAGCACGGGAGCACATTGAGTGGTGCATTGTCAGTGCCGCGAGTGCCGCCACGTCAACAGCACTGTGGAGGTGAAGGCGGGGTGATTACTGGCAATGTGGTGCCAATGGGGAGTGTGCAACGACCACTGAGTGAGGAGGAGGTGAGATGGGCGTTTGAGGGTGTGAGTGACCTGGGCTACTTCGACGACCCCAAGTTCAAGCGTTTTGTCAGTTCTCTGCGCTGACGATGGGAAGTGACTTCGCAGCGCAACTTCTGCGTGTTGTCAGTGCTGTGTGGATAGCGATGCGGTAAGCGTTGAAGTGCTGCTCCCTGACTGACTCATTGACACACTGACTGGTTGACTGACTGACTGACTGACTAACTGACCGCCTATCTACGTACTTGCCTATTCACTTACCTCCCCGTGCAATTGTGCGCTGCCTTGTCGCAGTGGGAGATGTGTGTGTTTATGTATTGAATGGGAAATATGTTGGGTTGTGGGTCATCACTAATGGATGTCTCGAGTGGGAGTGTGGTTGTCTCGAGTGGGAGTGTGGAAATGCTATTCGATCATCGCTTCAATGGTGCAGCGATTTGGAGTGGTGAGTTTGTCATGTAGTTGAAGTGGTGATGGTTTAGTGGGTGGGTGGTTTGTTGCCGTGAGGTGTCTCTCGTGGAGTTCCGATTGTTGAGGATGTCGCTTGGGACGGAGGAGGAGGCACATGGATGTGTGGCACTGTTGTGACCACAGTAGTATAGACTTACAAAGTGGATTGTGTATGGTGGTTGGTGTGGTTAAGTATGCGTGGGTTAGATTGTGTAGCAATTACTGAGGTAGACTTCGTGTGGTGGAGATTGCTACTACGTGTGCTATCATAGTCCTAGCTGCGTATGCCAAACTGGCTTGTCATGTCCAATTTCATGGCAGTGAATGAACAGTGAATGTGAGAAAGCTGTGATGTTGGACTCAATGTTATGTGATTATACAAATGCATGATGCTATTCTTCCTCATGCCAGTCTACTTAGACGGCAATTCACTTATGTTTTTACCGGTGAGTCAGGGTGTGTTCGTTCTTTGTAGAGTCAAAACTCAACGCACATTGTTAGGCAATTCACTTATGTTTTTACCGGTGAGTCAGGGTGTGTTCGTTCTTTGTAGAGTCAAAACTCAACGCACATTGTTAGGTGGAAGAAGCGACGAATGTGCAGTCGCCAGATCGTCAGCTGGTCCTGGCTGCTTGAGTTTGAGTTCTAGTTCAAATCGAAGTCTGAGGCCGAGTGTGATTGGGTGAATTTCGCAGGGTACGTTTGCAGTTACCGATTGACCTGGGTGTTTAAGTTATGATTTGTGCGTTCAAAGTCCGCCAAGACGTGGTTCTAGGCAATCAGGAGGTAGTGAGCTGAGCACGATTCGGAAATATTCGCTATATATCCACGAAAATGGAAGTGTTGGGCAAATGAGAAAAAGTCACCTAAGATAGTTGTAGACACCTTTTGCGTGTTTGCATAATTAGTGCAAGCTTACATTATTCCTTCACGTATTTTCACACTTAAAATGCATATCTGGGCACCTTGGTCATTTTGTATGCCAGCAATTTAGTTGACTGGCTTCTCTCCTGCAGTTGCAACCAACATGAGGTCTGCAGGAGAGAGCGATAACGGCTGGCATACAGGAGATTTGGGTTTGCATCAGTACGACTATGGGCGTTGGCGGAGAATAGACGCAAAATTTGCAGACTGACGTGGCCGCAGAGGTCGACGGAGTGAAGAATTTCTGCTAAGGTACAACGATTAGGTAACGACAATGAAATAGATGTGTTGATGTGATTCTGACAACTGAAGAAGGGCATTAATGGGATCAGAGTTTATTTTGAACTCCTCATTTGATAAATTTTTCGCCACAATCTCAAGGACTGTAATTTGTTGTCTTTCTGGTGGGTTGTACTACTAACGATTTGTGGTCCATCACCCGTCACTATGTGTTTTCTGGTAAACAGCATTTCTACCTGAGTGTAGAGCTGCCCAGGCAGAGTTGTAATACTTTGGTTGTTTATTTACCTCGCAGTGCGCGTATAGAGTCCTCAGGTATCCTGGCAGTTGTACCAATCTCGAGTGCGCTGTCTTCAACCCCTACTGTCTGGCGAATGTATATGTTCTGCTCAAATACCATGTCTTTTTTGCCTTAAGGAGCGCTAAAATGCTGATAAATAAAATTTGAGCTATTTTAAAAAGCATCTACCGTGATTTGTACTGCGACGGAAATGTGTATGCACTGCAGACAGGATAATGTGAGACGAACTTGAGAAGAAGGTATACAAACGACCTCCGTCTTGGGCATCTACCTCAGTCTCATGATCTGCAAGAAATTCAATAAGACCTGAAGTGGCACTAATCGTGGTCGTATGCTATCTGAAACGTTCATCGCGGAGCCATCCACCGTACTTGTGCAAGGTTATCAAGTGAACTCGCGATGCCTCTTCTACTTCACCACCAGGTGGACCAAACCCAAGTGGACTTGGCCAGGCAGCACTAAAGTAAAAACATGGTAGCGGAGAAGAATGAACGCGAAACTGTATCCTAAATTAGCTATGCCAAGCTCCCTTCCTTTGCTATACAAGTTTTGTCCCACAATAAAGTTTACATAGAGGACTCAATCCAAGTTCCATTAAAATTGCCAACGGAGATCAGTGACTTTGAAGTAATTTACCTCCTTAGTTGCGCGGAAATTTAACAGTTAGGTATGTTGACTCATAGGAGTTTTATTAAGTCACTCATTGCGTTGTTATGTCTGACATGGAAAGTCGACGAAATTGAGAGCCGTAAGCGACGTTTCAAAGAGGAGAGGTGTAACGTCCCGGGACTTCCTTGAAGGCAAAAGGAGGCATAATACTAGGACAGGATGCATAAACATTCAGCAGACAGAGGGCTGCTGGCTTCGCCTGGAGATCAGCCATCCCGGCTAGTACAAGATGGCCACATAAGTAACCGAAACCGGCAGTCAGAACAAGCAAGGTATTACGAGAAAGGCTGTGCGCCACTTTAACCTTGGTTTGACCTTAGCTCATGGTATCAGCCTCAGAGAGAATCCGCCTATGCGCCTACTTTAGGGCATGCCATTCGCTCAATCAATACATCGTACACTCTAGAATTGTGTCTTCATTATTACTCAGGACAGTGTCAGGGAGCTGAGACTTGCCAAATTTTACAAACAAAGAGTCATACAATTTTTATTCTAGCAACCACACACGGTTTTATTACCGTGCAATCTAAATTTATCTTGAAGTTTTACATCCAAGCACTTCCTTTACTTACTTTGATCTGTTTTATTTTAATTGTACCCTATCTGATTTGAGCACATTACTCCACAACGTAATGCATAATCTGACATTACTTTAGAGTAAAGAAAAATGTAGTTTAAATGTGGCATATGCCCCGAAATTTACAGCAAAAGAAGGTGGGTGACTTGCTTCAGATAACTAGCAGCTTAAAGCGCTAACAGAATCTCGCTATTAACATTTTAGATTTATTTTGCTTTATTTCGCATGCAAATTTTATCACTGCCACGGTTTTAAGCGCTGACACTGTGCGCACCCTTATAAAATTAGCCCAAAGCCCAATCACTTTTGGGTTAGCGGCTGTGGTAGGTGGTCTTTACTTCGTTGGGTAATCATAATGCCTACAAATTATCTTACATTCCCTTCGATCTTTTTAGAACTAGTTCTTTATGGTTATGTGCTAAAACAATGGATGACGATCTCTGCCAGGGCACAGTTGATCCTCGGCGGGTTTGGCTGGCCAATCTCCCATCCAAGTCAACAGAGTTTGCTGTTTTACAACTAGTTCGGCCGTTTGGCAAAATTTTGGATTTTAATTTTCCTGTCCATCAATCCGGAGGTCCCTTGCAGGGTTCCACACTTGGTTACTGCTTCGTCACATTTGCCGCAGAAGAATGCGCTCTCAAGGCGATGGAAAGGTTTGGCTTACTTCAGTTACCATTTCAACATCCCTTATTAGAGAATTTCGTCAACAAATCTGCTTCAGCTGCTGTGCTAATAAGATGTTTTAGTGGTGGCTTTGTACCCATGCACCATCATCTCATGTTTATTTTAAATAATCTAATACTTCTGTCCATATCTGACGCGTTTTGTGTTCCATTTCGATATGACCGTTAGTTTGCAGTGGTTTTTTTTATTCTTTGGCCCTATTTGATGCAAAATGTGCTGATACTAGTTGTTCTAGCACTATAGTTCTGTTTTCCCTTATCTGTTGTGATATTCCCACTAATTTTTCCCTCGTTCCCACGTGTTTTACATTGCAGCAGTTGCTGTTGATCTTAAACTCCTTAATGACGTTTCGTGAAATTCCGTTATCTCGAGATAGCATCAGACACCTACTTAAATAACGATGATGAGTTAATATTTTTGGCGGAATTCGATGGGAAGGAATTTTGTCCACAGATCATATGATTCGGGATTTAGCTGCCTCCACCCTTGCGCTTTGTAACGTCACCGGTTTACCGTTCCAGTGAGTCCCAATCGGTGATCAGAAAAGCAGACTACAACACCTCGAATTAAGTGAAATTTTATCCTTTCGAGACAGGAAGTGGAGGCTTTGCTGTGTCTTTTAGTGCTCTCTCCACTTCACCGAATTTTGGTTCTGGGATATGATTCAATTCACAGCTAAAAGGATTTCACTTTTCAGGGAGTAATGACAGGCGCAGTACCGTTTTCCAGTTACCATTTCCTTTAAATCTAATTAGAGGCCAGAGCTCTAACTGAGACCGCGATGAATTGGACCAAATATCACTGATTGTTGGATTCGGAAACCCAGTCACGTCCTGTGATATCAGCTTCGTCCCATTAGGTCTAGCAGAAAGTTATTTTGGGCATTAACGCGCTGAAGTCTACCCAGACTTCAAAGTATAGGGTTGGACCACTAGACATAAGAAGAACTTTCAGGCCTGTTAGCTCTTGCTTGGTGACGGTCTTTACAGTCTGAATGGGCGGCCTTTCTGCGGCTCCGTGCTGTCGGCGCAACGTGCGCGACCAACGCGAGAGGCATTGGCACAGTGGCGGGAGGCGTGCAAGGAGGCACAACGAGCGCGCATTGAAGCGGATCGGCAGCGACGCGAGGAGGAACTCGCTCAAAGGCTCACTGAGACGTCCTCCACTCTCCTCACTACCACCGCCTCTTTCGCTGATGGTGACGACGGGTCTCGGTAAGTAGTGTCTCCCCCTCTCTTAAAGTGCGCTATTACTCTCTCTCAAAGTTAGATTTTCGTTTGAATCGGACCAATTTATTCCTTTTCTGTACTACCCAAAATAGAATTGACATTTGACTAGTGTGTACAGTGGAATGCTCACAAAACTTGCTTTCAAATGAGAGCCAGGAAGTAGCTTTTACTTATGAGCCCTTATGATTGAGATTCACCTAGTTTAGCATCCATGTTGCTTTAGTACCCTTTAAGTAAATTACACTTTTTATACTGGGTGGCTTTGTCCGCAAATTTCACTTTTTCATAGTTGCCAACAGTGAACTCCACCATTGTTTTCCCTCTTGTTTTAATCACGATACTTATTGTGCTTCTGTTGCCAATAAGCCGTACATCGTCTTTGTTTTTATTGGACCAACCTATTGCCATTCTACGACTGGTGCATGAATATTTGTTGGTTTCGGAGGTTGACTTGAGATTTAAACGGTGTTGGCTAGCCTGGTTCCAACTCGTAACCATTAGTTGTGTTGATTTGCTGGAGGGAAGGTTTTAAATGTTTTTGAATAACGGGAAGCTAGGTTTTATCCCGTCTGGTTATTTGTTTCCACTGTCTATAAGTATTAGCTCAGTTCGGTTAGATTTTGTGATAGAAGAGAACGTTTTTTAAGAGTTGGGAATTGCATCTGCCTTTCGGCACTCAGTGAGGAGCAGTTTTGCTTGAGTCTGCTAATACGAGTGGGCTCACCATCTCGCACCGTGACGATGACGGTCAACCTCGAAACGTCTGCACCAATGATTGAGGCGTCCGACTGTTTGACTTGCAAGCCTCCTATCACTGTTGTGCTTAGAGGCACTGTGCTAAAGATGTTTTTTTAGGTAGGGAGAGGCAGCTGAGAGTTTTGTTTGTACGTTTTTATCGTGAGGAAGCTTCACTACCTACCGTACACCACATATTGCGACATGCAGTGTATGAGCTATTGCTGTTGCTTGCTATCTTGAGTAACAAAAAGTCTGTACCGCCTCAACCATGGAAGTCTTTTATTGCTACCTCACCACTGAGCAGCAAAATTCATCATCTTGTTTTTTCCCTACTTCCTCTCTCGTGCTGACCGCGGTCCCATATCTCGACGCAGTCTGGAGATAGACGCAGGTCGACCACCTCTGTTCCCGACCTCTATGGGAAGTTGGGGCTAGTTTCTGCCAAATCGACTGCTCAGCCGTCTTCTCCTCCAAGTAAGCTCTTTCCTTTTATGTGTATAACGAATTTCTGAGTGATGAAAGGAGACAGATAAATTTGGAATGACCGGCGGATCCAATGTGAGTGCTGGGTCAAGGATGCATAAGTGAATGGACCAAAAGGGGAATGGATTGAGTGATGGGTGGTGGCAACTCAACCAGCAACATTGAAAGACCTAGCACCCCATTATTTGACTTTGATAGAAGTAAGCTACGCTCAGAACAGGCAGGCAATCCGACGCATTGAGGCAGCACTGCGCAGCACCTCACAGATCGCAGTGCAGCCGGCAACCTTGAGAACGGAGGAGGAAAGGCGTCGACAACAGCCACATCCTCTCGTGGCAGCCCTGCTAGCAGGAAACAAACGACAGCCGACGGGGGGAGACAGACGCCCCTGGAGTCGACGCGGAGGTGCCGGAGCGTATCGCCACAATCCTTACTCGCGTCCCTGACCGTACGCCAAATGTGTTTTTGCATTTCAACACCTTCCTTTCACCGAATGAATTGTGTAGTCGATACAGTTTGAATGCTCCACATAGTGCTCACTTAAAAAACTCCCTACCATATTGTGTAGTTATCAGTCCACCTGTTCGGGAGCCACCAAGTGGTCAACCCTAGCCCATAGTCCGATGTAGTTCTTTCCTCCCTACGACCAATCTCAACAACAAGTCGGACACAATGCAACTGTGGCAGTTGTTAATTCTAGTATTCTGTGTGTATCTGGTTTGGTTTTTCCTATAAAAGACAGGGCAGTAAAGAGATGAGGAGTGAGGGAAAGAGGCAAAGAGAAGACGCAGTTGAAGAAGAGGCACAAAATGAGACGTATTTTTGTTCACGTTCAAGTTGAAGGGCACGGGCGATTATGTTGTGGTATCGGTAGTATTAGTGATGACCTCTTCATTACTATGTACAAGAGTAGAGGCGGACAGAGTAGAGTAAACCACTTCACGTCCAACACAGCGAGATGGTACCAGACTGATCAGGACAAGGCAAGTCGACACGGAAGACATCACGAAGTTGTGCGCGCCGACAGCTTACTGATCACTCGAATCAACGACTTGTTCTCGTCTGCCATGCGCGCATTTTCCTGACGCAGCCGATCTATTTCCTGTTGACAAAAAAAACCAAAAGTGGTTAAAGTCATCTCTCCTTATGCGTGGGGGCTTTCAACACTTAAAAATTGGAACAACACACGAACACTAGGTGACACACGAAAGGAAACGCATATGTGCATGCATGCAAGCAAGCTAGCAAGGTAGTGAACAAGCGGAATAGGGAAAGAGCAAGAAGTGGGAAGATTGAGAAGGGAAGGAGGAAGGGGAGAGGAGACATGCACACCTTAGCTTGGTCTTCAAAGAAATCCACGGAACGTCGTTGAAGCTGCAAAGCAAATAAGGCACAACACATTCAACGCTGAGGTTAGGCACAGTGTAGCATGGAGTCGTTGGCCTTTGTTTAAACTGCATTTTCGCGGAACGAACACTCATCCGTCAAGGGTGGAAATGTGTCTGTTGGGATTTCTGCAGGCCATATGTAAAATCACTGTGGTGAATTTGATATGAAAGACGCTGGTTCGGACGTTTTTGTCGTCGACTCGGCAAACTCGCATGAGCAAGCCGGGAATGGGGCTGGCGTGTGTACGCACGTCTGACTGCAGAATGCTGGAGACATGGAGTGGTCTCACCATGTGCTTTGATTGTTTAGAAGAAGGCTTCTGGAAAATCGAAATGAGCATCTTCTGGGGTTGTAGACACGATCACCACGAATGACTGACCTGCCGGATGTTGACCGTCCAATTCACTGCATTTAGGAGGTACCACACAATACCTCGAAAAGAAGACTGTCGAAGCGATAGAAATGATGGTGACATTGCCATCGCCTTAACCAAACTAGCTTCGGATATACCGAAGGCGTTAATTTTCGAGATCACTGATTTAATTGGGTGTCTCACCTTGACAACCTTCAATGGTGCTATCAAAGAACATACTTCCCTTTGTTGAATAACCAATTATGTTGCAATTCGAAGGGCATGCATTAGCTGTAACTCGAGCAACAACGTGAGGCACACAACACCAAGCCAATGAGGGGTGACTCAAACACGCACATACAAACGTGAACATACCGCAGCGGGGGAGGTGTCGGTGTTGGACGTCGAGCTACCGTGCCTGTTTGCAGTAAAGGGGGCGGAGGAGATGGAGTTGGAGACGTGAAGACGGGCGAGTTCGCTACGCAGTGCAGCCACTTCACGACTGACCTGCTCAAGGGTGCGCTTTAGTCGCTCCTTCTCGCTTCGCTCCTCTTCATACAGAAGGCGGTAGTCTAGGTTCTACAAAGCACACACAACACGCTGTTGGCCAGCATTTCATCGAAACAGATGCCAACTGTTCGTCTGCCCGGGTCTGTCGTTTACATTGCATACTGAAAGTGTGTAGCTGCTTATGACACTCACTAATAGTCTCCAGGCCCGGAAGTAACAAGTTTTGAAGCATTGTCACACGAAATGGCTGAATAGGATGGGATGTCACATCAACCGAGAAGACAGTGCAGTTTTTACAAACATACAGTTGAAATACCAAAAGCGGCAATCAGCTGATTGATAAAAGGAGCTACCTCGCGCCAGTTGTACCGGTGGTCGCCCAGCTTGCCGATAGAGGAGTTGGAGGCGGAGGAGGGGGATGGGGAGAACTGAGATGTCGCCGGCGAGATACGCCTGTCCCCACCTCCACCGTTACTTACGGTGTCATTGATGGTGGTCGTTGGGGTGGTATTTAAAATTGTCGAGCGAAGGACACGCGTTGTTGGCTTGATAAAAGCGAGAAGAGGTGCGATTTTTTTTTACCAAACTAGCGCATATACCTTAAAATTTTTGATAGGATTGGCTTTTTTGGGTGACTACTCACGCGTGGAATGGGATCAGCGATCGTAGTAGTGGTGGCGGTGGTAGTAGTGGCAGCAACGGTAGCAGTATTAGCGGGGGCATTCTGCTCCACTTGTTTTGCTGCTGCCAACACATCATTCGTGTTCAATCGGCCCGTGGGAACTCTATCCCGAGTTGCACGACGTGCTCGTGTATGCGTGATTATTGATGAGGGTGCAACGTCCGCGGCTAATAAAGGAACAATAACCGGCAATCACAACAGGTCTTTGAAACCAATAGAGGTACATCCCCAGGGCACTTACCCGGCGCACTTGTGCTCGTGGAAGAGGACTGAGTAGGGGTGATCGTCGCCTTGGAGACATGTGTGGTAGCGCTGAATGGGGTCGGTTTCTGTTCCACCTCGTCAAGGTCCGAGCAGGCAGGCAACTTCCGTGGGGACTGCAAAGAAAAACAGGTGTCAGTTCGTTTCTACTTACTCAGGCAAAGTAGAACCGAATTTAGGGTTTGTGACTGGGATTTTTTGCGATAGCGTGCCTACCAGACATCGAACAGCACTTCGAAGAGAAATTGATAATCGAGGTGGGCTCACGCAGTTCTCAGTGTCTTCGCAGGCGATCTGAAAGAAGTCGTGTGAACTAATTTGAACTCTACTACATGCATACACACACACATACACACACCTATACGTCAATTGTGGTGTAGGACATTCCGAGGGGAAGATCTCGAGCTAGTTGAAACTACAACTCACCTCAGCCGTGTCTCCAGTTGTATCGCTCTCCAGGGAACTCTGGATTCACACAAAGCGCTTCTGGGTTAGGGATGCCAGTGAAAACACACGGAAATAGCAAATCGAGAAGCATCCACTACAAGTGGGGAACCGATCAAACCACAGGAGAGCAAGCACGAGAAAGCAATCTACGCACAGACATCTCAAAAGACACATGGGTGGTTCAATCTGCGGATAAAAAACTTCAAGAAGCTGACGACTTATCAATGACTGAATCAGGTTGGGGTGTTATCTTTTTGGGAAAAAAAGAATGGAAAAGGTAGAGGGGGAGGGTGGGAAGGGGAGCGAACAAGAATAAGAAACATCTCACCGGTTGAGAAAGGTGACCCAGTGTGACCTTCGAGGCAAAGGATTGCGGTGGTGATTTTGGTGGTTGTTGCGGTGGCTGTAGTTGTGTTGATGCATTCTACGAGTGGAAAGTCATAGGAAGAGAAGGAATATTCAACACAAAAGCTGATGTACAGCCTCACACACGCACACATGCCAGCAGGAGTCAGAAAGCTTTCTGTCTGCAGGTGGGTGAACACCTTAGCCAAATTGATGTGAGGCGAAATGAGTGCGCTATTTGTCATCGCATTCACAGAAAAAAAATATGGGATGATGAAAACACACGCCTTGTAGTTTTGTTCATAATCAGGAGTAAAAAGAAAAGGAAAAAAAAAGATGGCCAGTCTGCAGGGCGGGAGGGAATGTGTACTGCAGCTATGACTACCACCATTAAAGTGGCATGCGGATGGATGAGGGATGCTAGTACCCCGTACGAGAAAAAAGAAAAACTAAACGCATAACAGACAGCTCGCCTGCTTCATTTTCAGTGCTTACACCATCTCTGATGGCATTCCACGCTATGTAAACAGACGATCATGCAAATAGAGGGAGAGGGAGAGAGAGAGAGAGAGAGAGAGAAAGGGGGGAGGGAAGGGGGAAGCTGCTACAGCACTTACCGGCAAGGTGGAGGATGACGTGGATGGGCTGGACATGGCTTTGTCATTTGGCTGAAGCACACACATGCAAACATACACAGACACACGTGAATGCAAATTCACACACTCACTGATACAAAGCAATGTGGCTGAATGCGAATCCAAGTTCCAAATCGTCTTCCCAGGATGTAAACCATTCTTTAATTGGATACTCGGAAGATGCCGAAAATTGAACCAATAAAATAACTGAAATTTCGAAATTTCGACTACACGAGGTTCAAAATTGAGCACTCACGGAATCTGAACTTCCAGTCGTGAAGAAAAGCCATAGCGTAATGAGATGATGGCCAAAATTCATCCAAGGCTTGAAACGGCTAAATAAGCCAATCAGATGCCATCTGGTTGTCACCAGGTCACATCAACAAAAAATTCAAAATGGTCGTTACTGGGAGCACGAGGTGTTGATGCGGAGTGATCGAATTGAACAAGGAAACGGGACGCTAAGAGGCAACACAGTACAAAACTTAGTGAAACAAAACGTGATCACCCTAGCGAACGCCAAGTGACTTAATTTGATCTGGGAGTACTGGAAAGGACTTCAGAAGTATTCCAAAAGCACATGACCGACAACACAAGTTTGGAGATGATCGTGAGATTCCTCGAAATCTCCCCGAGAGGAGGGGAGATTAGTGGGACAATGCTTGGGTAAAATAGGCACTCAAATTCTGAAACAGAGCAGAATTACCAACAATAAGTCCAAGTGGAAAATGATTTAGCAAGGAAGAACTAAGCAACCACACTAAAATGGACCAAAAGATGTCGCAAAGAAAGAAAGTTTTGACGTGGATAAAACCAAAAGAACTTTTTAAAAGTAATACTGAGATGCCAAAAATTTGCACTTTTAACTCTCAAGGGCACTTGGAGTGATGGCCGCGGCTTTTGGGGTGTTGACGGTACGTTCTACGAACTAAAAGTTCAACTTTCGGTCATGAAGTGGAATTTTAGAGGGCACGTGAAGAGAGCTGTCAAATAGTTAATTGTAGAATAAGGTCAAAGCGTGGAATCATGTCAAAGATCACAAGCATGGGACACCAGTTGGAATATTCAAATTATGGTTTTTAATTCTACTATACGATGCAGGAAGCACCTTCCACCAACGCTCATTGGGAGACCATACAGCACCTTTTGGTTGGTAAGGATCAACTTATTAAACAGATTGCTTTACCTGAATGAAGGTAACCCACCATAGAATTCGAGAGGATGGTCATCTACAGCAGGTGGTTCAAGTATTCAATGAAGACAATGCTATGATGCATTAAGTACCACGCGTGCCCTATGGAAGTGCTAACAGGTAATCTAAATGCTGTGCACCAGTAGTCCAGCCCACCTCGTCCCCTCAATCAAGACGACAACCAACACTAGTAGTGTGGACATGGCATAGAGCAATGTGGAACGTGCGACTGCCTCCCAACCAAGGCCTACAATTAAAACTCCCAACTATCTTCTACATACAAACAACTTCTAGCACCACGGTGATGGGAAGGTCAAATGTCACGCAGTAGGACACCTCAATCATTCGTGAAACCATTTCAAAGACGACTGTCATCATCCACATCGCGGTGAGGAGTGACTATCCCACCCGTCATGATTTCCGATGCACAGCACAGCAACCACTTCCGTGAACACATCCAGGGTGTGGAACGCCAGTAGTCCACCCCGAAATAGAACAAGGCATGAATCCTGCCATGGGAAACGCTGAACGCAACAATGTCACTCGTGAACATTTCCAGCCTCGCCAGGTACCAAGATGAAGTGGGAACAATGGACGTAGGGATAAATTAGATAATTGTCGAAAAATTAAAGGAAGCTCCTACTTACAGGAACTATTTCTTCTTCGCCAATGTTACCTGCACTCTCATTTCCATCCATTTTTTTCCCCACGGAAATGATTTTAGGCACGTGTTAAAGTCGTTAGTGCACCTGAACCAGTGAAGCGGCTTATTAACACGAAAGGAGGGAAGGCCTAATGAAATGCAGTGCTGTAACTTTCCTGTCAATCAGAATGAGGGGAGCAAGGAGGGAGCAATAAGAAACAGTGGCGTGGAGAAAACAATGTAATTAGAGCACACCCCTGTAGGTAACCTGCACCGCTGCCAATCACAAAAGCACACCAAAACATAAATGACAGTTGGTCAGGCAATCGATAGGTCGACCAAGTGGGGCTTAATTTCAACTACGAAATGACATTGTCCATCAGAAAAGATAGATGGGGGGGAGGGAAATGAAGCAGGAAACAAGGGTGCAGGCGATGGGCACATTCAACAAACAATGGAGGCGATGGAGACTGATACGAGCAAGCGCTTGAGCTGAACAGAAACAAAGAAGTGGAGTACCGGGGTGCTGTGACCAGAAGATACGCTGGGATTCCCCGTTGTCCCTCCCCCCCCTCCGTTTATCCATCCACCTGTCTATTACATGGATCTTCTACAACTCCACCCGCCCATGTGCTGGTGAATACTAAGGCTCAGCACCTCTGGTTTGGCTGAGAGAGTCTGCTCAAGCAGATGACTTGGACTATCCTGATCACACAGGATGAGAGGCAAGTAAGTTTCCCTTCTGACAAGTGGCTGATGATCTTGATTACACACCAGTCAAATGTCACATAGGTGATTGACTTTAGCTGACGCCAATGCGGCAGGTCAAGTTGGTGAGCTGAAAGCAGTAGTGGTGGTGAGGTCGGTAGTAGAAGGACTTGGCACGTCGAACCATTTGACTCGAATCAGCAATGACAACAAGAAAGCCCAATTGTCTACTGCATTACAGTAAACGAATTATTTATTGTGAAAGCGTCTAAGACATTCAACCCCGACTGGTAGGGAGTAGCAATAACCGGATTGCCTAACAATTAAACCAGGTGGTTCAATGCAACGGCTAGATTAGGAGTGGGCACTTAGAAATAGGGAAAGTCACTTTACATTGGCGTTTCAAGCTGATGTCTTCAAAGTGGTGACAAGAAGAGTGAAATGTTGCACACAGTTATCTACTCAAAGGCAATCGAGCGTTTCATAGTCAATTATCTGTGTACGACACCATGGACATGGAATGAAACGACCGTAACCTTCCGTTCCTGTCCCCAACGCACACCTGTCCCGTGGATACAGCATCGCCGCACAGAGGAGCGGAGCGGAGGAAAGATAGAATGAAAAAGTTGTGGCTCTTACCTGAACTGGCGTGGGTGAGACAACTGCAGCTACAGCAGCGGCAGGAGTAGGGGAGGTTGGAGTGGAAGCACCAGCAACACTGAGACGTTTGGCCTCTTCAAGAACGTCGTTGGCAATGCCCTGCGTAGAACGACGAGTGGAGCGCACTAGACGTGCCTTGCTACTCCTCTGAGCCTCCGTCTCTTCCGAGCGAGCGGGTGCTAGCACCGCCGAGATCCTACCGAGGACAAAGTGGCCAATAATACAGGTGAACAGCGCAGTCGTTGCGATGTAAGGAGCAAATTGGCATTCAAAGGCATTATTTTAGCACAGGCTGGCGAGAGTTTGATTTGGAATTGAAGGACTTGTTAGGAGCGACGACAAACAAACCCGCCGATTAAGGAGGCTGGAACAGAGGCTCTAAAAAGAGCGGCCAATGGCTTAGCCGCAAACAGTGTGTGCCTGATTGATGAGGCGCCCTGAGAAGTTCGGGCACCAATTCCTCCGAGGAATTGAAAACAAACCATTTCACCTATTTACAAGAGCACCACACCTGGGAAGGGGATAGCCTTTTCTTAAACAAAGTGACTTTGGGCCCAAAGTCATGCAGAGGCACCGATTCTTCCCCAAGTTAAAAAAAACATCAGGCAATGCTTTGTTGTTCGTTGTCACCCTAGAAATTGCGGATCAGTTAATTAAGGGAATCAATTGGAATCGTAATGTGGTGCAAGGGGTAGTCAACAGGTGCCTCAGCTGTATTAACCAAACAGAGGGTGGAAAAGCAATGCGATTCAGTTGCAAATAAAAGCAATTTGTGTGTAATGGACAAAGGAAAGTACAAAAGCGTTAAAATTAGAGGAGCGTGGGAAAGGGATCACCTTCTAACCATGTGTTAATGCTATCACTCAGGCTGAAACGGTTTCATGGAACAGGAAATGTCCGATTCCCAATTACACAAAGACGTAATTATTCTAATAGAGCAGTTGCGCAACCAGGCTGCTGTCATCGGCTCTCTGTTACCAGTACCAAAGGGTCATATAAACCATTCGAATTCGCAAACAACATCCCATACTCAATGTGGCAAATCAAATATTAGCAGCAACAGTACAATCTCCCTTTTTTA
The DNA here is from genome assembly GCA_001870725.1 of Taenia solium. Classification (NCBI taxonomy): domain Eukaryota; kingdom Metazoa; phylum Platyhelminthes; class Cestoda; order Cyclophyllidea; family Taeniidae; genus Taenia; species Taenia solium. Next base: position 317,774 of record MIEF01008228.1, on the reverse strand, counting down.
AAAACAATTAGCCGGGGTTAGAGAGCGGCATGTGTGGGCCTACCGTCTGATAGTTGTGTTGTCCTTCCTACCATGACGTGAGCTGGCGATGGATATGTGAAAAAGACAACCTGGAATCAAAAGGTCACAATGCACAAAGGGGGACGTGGCGGAGAACTCACCTTCGACTGGGTATACTGGTTGTGTCCAAGGTCACCATGGTCTCTAACGCCTGGCTGCTCTGATTTGTCGATTGCTGAAGGAGGAAGAAAAGGACCGATATGTTCCTGGACTCGTGAATATTTTTGCTTAAACTATCCAATTAAAATGTTAATCGTATGCAAGATGCAAAATCTTGGGTCTCCGAAATTCACTAACAGACATGGGAGGAGGTAGCCACAGTGAGCCGAGGATAATTTATTCATTTTAGTGCCATCTTACAGCGAATATGCCCCAAGATCAGAGAAGTGTGTAATGCAGTCAAGTCCTTTTAAGTACTGCATTCCAAAATCGGCATCACATATGTGACTTCTCCACGACCACCCTTGCATCTGTTTCAAACAACACAATGCGCGTAAATTTAGGTGCACAGATTAACAGAAAAGTTGTTTTCTTTTCCAAAAATGAGTTTTTCTTTAGAATGGCACACAAGTCAGCTTGGAACATCAACAAACGAGGCATTCAAGTGGTGAATTAGGACCGAATGGTGGTCTTAATGAGGGAGAAACAAGCGACAGGCGACTCCATTCGCTAATTTATGAACCACTAAGGTTCCTAGATGGAAATTACTTATTCCTTAATACTTAGTGTCCTGAGAAACAGCAAACCGACATCCACTCAATACCATGAAATGAACTTAGCTTCCCATGTCCAAAGCTCCAAACAATCCTAGGAAAGGCTCTCGTACGAACAAGGACGAATGAACTAGTGATTCTGTAACTAAAAAAACTAAGACTTAAAGGCTTTACACTGAAGCAAGTGTTTAGTTCTACATCTAGATCTTCGTGTACGTTTATTTTATGAATGAATATGAAAGAATTGAATTACCGGAGTCTTTACAGAAGAAGCACCTGCGACATCAGGAGCTTGTGGCTGCGGTGGTGTCGCCAACTTTTCACTGTCTTTTTCCACCTCTTTCGTTGGTGCTTTCGACCGCTCCTCAACCTTCGCCTTCCCTTCTTCTAAAAGGACCATGTGAATGATTATGAAAGACCGTCAGTAAACCGCCCAACACAGGGGATCCCACTGGAATTCGAGTTATTGATTGTCGTTGAACCATGTGGACTGCTGAATGGTGAGTGGAAGGTGCCTCGGGCCACGCGCAATTCATATATTACTTGCAAGAATTACAAGCTCTCCATGCTTAAGCACGAAATAACTTAAATTAGCTCAGCAATAACCAATTCACTATGCTTAATTGTCTTTCCTACAAGTGTAGAAGAAGGTACACTTCAATAATTCAAGATACTGCATGTTGGCAGTTAATAAGCGGGTAGGAAGGAAAGGAGAAAGGAAGTTTGTTGCACCGAAGCCCTGCGAGCAGACTTTCGGTTTATCTATAAACCTGTGTATCCACACTGGTGTGATGCTGTTACGGCTTCAAAGGATTTTAAACGCCTCTAACGCTGGTTTGGTGGGAGGTAATAAACGGGGGGTAATAAAAAAAATAATCCATCTGGTGGAGAGGGACAAATCCGCGGAAACTCTCAAAAAAGAGCCACCGAAACGGCGTCGAGGATGGAACGAACTATGATTATGCTGGAATAAATACAATGCTCACTTCCAACCCTTGCATACCGTGGTTAAAAAATCCACATGCCTTAATAAACCGTCAGGATTGACTAAAACAGCAGTAAACTGGTAAAATAATGCAAAAAGAATCTAGTGGACACATGAAAAACGCTTTGGCTAGTGTCAAGTGACCCACTGGAGATGCCTTCACGCTGACCTGACAAATTGGCAGGCTATATCGCCCTCACTTACCCTTTACAGATGGTGCTACTGTTGGTGGCGATGGCGAGGGAGAAGGTGGCTTCGCCGCCTCCTCCTTCTCCAACAGGTGTTCCCTCGCTTTCTTTTCTTCTCCCTCCTTTTCGAGCTTCATTGCAACCTCATCCTTCTGCACTTTCGGTAATACTGCCTTCTGTTCTTCTTCTTCCTCCTCTTCGCCTTCTTCCTCCTCCTTCTTTTCTTCGTTGTCTTGAGTGGTTTTTGAAACCTTTGGAGCAGCCAGTTTGACACTGTCTTCAGCTTTATTTTTCTCCCTCTCCTCTTCCTCCATCTTCATTGATTTTGAAACCTCCTTTTCCTCATCTTCGGCCCTAGAACGGGAGGTGATTATTAGGTAGTTGAAAGCTGTTAACTAAAAATAACTCCTCGGTAAGTGAAGGACACGCTACACGAAGTCTCAACCCATCGTACTCCCAAAACCTCAGAAATAGAACAAACCCTCAAGTGATTGCGGAACTTACTTCAAAACTTAAGATCAAAATAATTTCTTCCCTTCTAATTTCTGCCGCATAGCAGTTTTTCTGGGCAACGATTGGGAACAAAGAAAAATTTACTTCCCTTTTTGCACTAGTTAACTTTGCTGGACACATGTGGTGTGAAAGTTATGCCCCCACTTCAAATGCAAATGCCCTTTTCGTTGTTATATTTGGGTAGGTTATAGACGTATCCTCAAGGTTCTGGACTTCTTCAAGTACAACAACAAATTATGATCGCATTCTTAGTGGTGGCTTGCTGTGTGGAGCCAGCAAGTTGGCCAGGAAATCGTCCTCTCCTTAACCATTATCGAAGGGAAGAAGAGGCTGGAAAATTTTGCTATAATTTGAGGTCACACAATCACCATTTCCGCAAACCGTATGCAAAACAACTGAATCATTGAAAACCTAGAAGATAAGGATTTACTTGGCGCTATGGTGATAAATTTGGTGATTGTCAGGGGTTCGACGGTTAGTGCTCATGAGTTAATGGACATGTAGGCATTTCCTACAAATGTCAAAGTGTTACAGCATAAAACGGAGAAGTGGTAGAAAATCATTCATCTTCTGTCATTTTCATATAGAATACATCCCTCACATAACTCTAGTTGGAGCATGCCTTACTGTTGTGAACTTTTACGAAAGGACACCCCAATATTACAACTCCAAGAACCAAACCAAGAAGAAATATTAGCAGAGAGTCGTTTTAAGGTAATACGATCTTGATCAACCGACAATAAACCATTTATAAATCAAATTTCGCCAGAAATAGAGTTTCTTGCAAAGACACAGTCCAGATTGGACGCCTCAAGCCTGTTGGATCGCAATCGAGCCTGTGATCAAAATCGGCTCTTTAACTTAAAGTGCGGTAGAGCGCTAACCGTCAAATTCAGAGACCAAACAATCTTAACCACAAGCACTGAATAAATGGCTCCTTCTCATCAGACAAAAAGTGAATAAAGAAGGGCGTGCATACTTTCGCCGAGTCGCAAGAGTAGGCGGAGTAACCACTGGTTTCTCCTCCTCCGCTGCTGCTGCCGTGCGCTGGCGTTCCTATGGGTGAAAGAAGAAGAATAAGGACAGGTGGGACCGACAGTATAAAGACGAAACCGAATAAGAGGACATAAACTCACGATACGCAGCTGTCTGAGTAGCATGGTCACGCTGCGATCGGCTACGTCGTAAATTGACTGATTCTGCGAGTCGGGTCAGAATGAAATAAGCGGATAAGACAAATTGATGGATGGATCAAAGATTGATGGGTCACGATACAGCAGACGAAGTTAATAAACACCCACGAAAAGGGAGCACTCACAGTGAGCGTGATGATATCGAATGAGGCGCCAGCGGCAGCAAGAAGCCGCAGCGGCTTCTCCTTTGCCCAGTGGGCGGCTGCGTGCAGTGGTGTCCACCCATCAATGTCCGTAGCGTCAACTTCCACACCAGGCAACTTTAAGAGGAGCTCTAGAACCTCCGAGTAACCCTTTGCTGCCGCGATGTGTAGCGCTGTAGCACCGGTTCTTGGATCAACTACACGTCTATAGCGAAAATAAAGGGGGGAGAAAAATTGTATTCAAGCGTCGTCCACTTTTACCCCATAAGTTTTAGTTTTACCAAAAAAACTTGATTGTTTTTCTTAAATAGGAATGAGTTCGATAGACTTCTACGATGAACATAGGATAATACTTGAAGAAATTAGACAGCAGATACTTTAGAACTTGAAAATACTAACGTAGGTCAAGTCTTGATACTGCCGATAGTTTACACGTAGGTTGAAATTGATAATTAATCCATCTTAACTGCAGCTCGTTTTGAGGGGACCCGCACTGCCGCCTTGGGCTTAGCCCAGGTCCATCCCTCATGTGGGGCTCGACAAATGACGGGAAATTAAGTTGACTCGCAGAGACACTTCAAATCAGCACATCTACACAGTAATTGGGCAGTAATGATGGGTCACTTCCCCTTCCAATCAAGAAGAGAGAACGCAAGGCGTCTACCTCTGGGTGATCCATAGCCAGAATCGGGTTTGGACTAGGTCTGAGGGTACAATCTGCTGACGCAACTCCCCCACATTCCATGAAACAAATCTCACAGGTAGCTATGATTCCGCTTTAGAACCGAATTAAAGTTATTCCATAGAGTGGATAACCTCAAATCACATGCGCCTGGTTCAAATGAGATTAGACCACAGTAAAAAGCATTGCGCCGATAAAATAACGCCCACACAGGTATTACAAATGAGAAGATACCTACTACCACCTTTTAATTCCCTTTTAGGCATCGTGGAGTAATCTGACAGAACTGCTACACGTGCCAAAGCCTATTGCACACAAATCGTGAGTACTTTGAAACAGATGCATCTGATATTTCCACTATGGTTAGTTTTTGGCTCAAATTTAGCCCCTGCGTCCAAGCTCTGGATCGACACATATCATGAGGTGTTCGTTAGCTAGCCTCACCTCTCCCTAGCTAGAAACTTCATTTCTTAACGCTTTGCTGTTTGAAAAACCATGAAGCAAAGACAATTCACTGAGACAGACACCGAAAGACAATGCTAAGACAATCCGAGAAAACAAAAAATGGTTGGATATCATAACCTCAAACCCAAATACGTGGCTTTGATAAATATTTGAGGTCATATTCAGGACAAACTGTAACGCAGATGACACCCACAAACCTAAAACGACTTCTCAAAAGAGACTGAAAGTTACATAAGAAACCGTGGATAAGAAGAGGGATAACGCAGGCAGGCCAGTGAGAAAGGGAAGGTGGATGAAGCTTAGGGAGAATGGATGTGGCTTACATTTATTGCTCGTTTTACAATACATAATAGAATGCCGTGGCGCAACAAAGTGACTATGTATGTACATGAAAGCGGGACGGCAAGACCATGGAGTAGTTATTGACTTACGGATACTGGCCAGATTTAAGCCACTCTTGAACATCGTTTAGCATTTGCTGCTCCTCGGCGCCGCGAGCAACCTTCTCGTCGATTGATTGGCGCTGCATCCAGTCCTTCAGTAAGGATACCATGTCTCCACCTTGGGCTACGTCCAACGGTAGTTCCTGCTCGAAACTCACGATGCCAGCGTCCGCTCCATTTTCAAGTAACAGTCTAGCAGCAGAAAGAGGCGATAAACATCCTTCGTTTTCCGATTGCTGTCGTTTCTCGCTCAATGGAGGAAATGCCCCTCCCCCCCTCTGAACAGTGGGGACAAAAATACTGACATTAGCCTCAAATTAGCCCCAACTTCAGCTTGTGTGGATTCCTGAAAATATGAGATGGTTATAGTCTGGATTAGCTCATTTGTTGATTCGTTCAGCCAAGCGTCTACCGTTTTGTAGACACATTCAATCAAGAACATTGGATCCATTTCCAGACTTCGGGTCCATTCGCCGACTTATCCATGACGAATTTATTCATTAACCTACTCAGCCATCATTAATTTATGCGTGGGAAGCATTTTTAGACCACACTCAAGAGCCCAGCAAGACAACTAAAATTTGTAAATGTATTGCATCTTGAGAAGTTTCTTTGCCGAGATCTTTAAAAGTTTCCAATGGTTTACTCTGATGCCCTTTACCACCTTTCTACACCGGTCACCTGCATCTGCAATGCCCTTTCTTACGGCAACTGGCTAGATGGGTGTTCCTTCCAAACTGCCATGAACCAGTACAGGACACAGGAAGAATGGGTAGCCACAACCAGCCCTCCTGAAATTTATTAAACCAGGATTTGGCCCCCAGCCTACGTGAAACTTAGAAGTGTTCTCCATCACACACGCCGATAATAGAGACTTTTAAAATTTCTATCAACTCAAAGGCAACTAGCTCCCAAAATTAAACAATATGCACAGAAGACGATTGACTCCTGTCCACACTAGAGGTTAAAAATGCTCATTAAGGGAACATACAGTACCCTTTGGTTAATATCAGATTATTAAATAGATTTCTTTACCTAAGTGAAGGTAAACAACTACTGACTTCGAGAGGATGGCAATATACAGGAGGTGCTCATGCATTAGATGAAGAGATATGCTATAGTGTTGTAGGTGCAAGTAGTAAGTACCAGAAGTGCCTCAGTGGAAGCGCTAACAGTTAAGCCGAACACCGTGCATCAGTCGCCCGGTCCGCACCGTCCCCTCAATGAAGACGACAACCGACACCAGTAATGCGTACATAGGTATGAAACAATACAACAACCACTTCAGTGAACATTCATGCAACGCGTAGAACGCCACTCCATTCTAAATAGATGATCGAGGAGTGGTCTACATTTGAATAGAACAAGATACAAATCTTTCCGCCGATGAACGCAACAATGCCACTGACGAACATTCGCAGTCGCTACAAGTTGGTATACACTAAGCGATCAGGCATTTCAGCACCTACGTCGAAGTGGAGTAGAGTGTTTAAAAGTTGTTTAATCGTAATGACAAATCTTTACGTGGTAAAACTGCTCTTTCTTATTGCTTGAATGATTCGACAGGTATGTAAATAAATGTAGCAAAGAGCTCTGTTTGTCCTCCACTCTAATTTGTAAACTAAGAACTCTCGTTTTGGCATAAATGAATTTTCAACCGGGAAAATGACATACTTGTGGAAATATAAGTGTACATTAATAGGACTGAATGAATGAAATGATAAATCACGTGGCTATTCAAAAGGGAGGCTGAAATGCGTCAGCCGAGGCACAGAACGCGGAATTTGCACCCGCAAGAGATAGTTGTAAACCTCGGCATTTTGAGAACTGCGCAAACACACACACACACATCGCAACTTGTAAGATCGCCTACTTTGCCTTTTGGCCAAACACTGTGCAGCACTAGAATGCAGCTATAACGGCCTCATCTCTCTGTTACCGAAAAAAGGCAGAGCCAAATGCACAGAAAAAGCGCGTGTAATCACGTTTCAATGTTTTGTTTCGCATCACAATGACACACTTTCAAACCCAATGTTCGTCTCCCATCAGATTCCATTGTAAGGCTTTATGAGAGGAACCGAGATCACTCGATTACCAACAGAAAACGAATCAAAGGATTTACAAAAGAGGTACCAGAATTAACCAAGGTTCACAACTTGAAAGTCTACTCATCAATATAAAATGATTTAGGTGAAAGGAGTGAAAAGTGACATTCTAGTGAATGATTTAAATAGCGATTTGATTTAACACCAAGATGAAAAGTAAGGTGGAGGAGCTGAAAGCCAGCTGCAGTAGAAGTGGATTGATTTACTTATGCCAAATTCACTTCCAATATTTTCCAAACAATTTGTCACAATGAAGTCGGCCACAAAATCGAGGCCCAATTCGCTTAACAACGTTTAACACAAAAGTAGACGAGATAAACAGAAAAGATGCCCTTCTGATGGAATATTTTAATCCTTAACTGAGACCACTGCAACGGATAAGGTGGAGGAGCTAAATGCTAGCGACGGATGCGTTCATCTTAAAATGAGCATGAACCAGCAGCTGTGTGAAATTATTCAACAAGGCAAAATAGATGGATAGATTAAACATCCAAGTTTCGGAAGAGACGTCAGTCATATCATATCAGAAGAATAAGCGGTGTCAATGCTCAAAGTGACCAATTACACTGCCCTAATACTGAATGAGAAGATGATTCTGGCAGGTGGTTTAAATTTGGAACACGAATGAGCAGGGAGTTAGACAAGACAAGTGTTTACAGTAGAAAGGGGGGATAAATCTGTTCGTCTCAAAATGCCAGTCGCTTATAAAAAGAATAAACAGTCGACTACCTAAAACAAATTGAAAGAGTTGAGCAGCCAATGACCAAGCGAACAAACAGAAGAGAAACCCGTTTTCTCAAAAAAACTAGACGAACCTTCTCAATAGCCGTTTATTGTTACTAAAACGCTGGACCAAATCAAATTTACCCAACTAACCGTAAATTGTCCTTCACAGCAATCGCAACGCTTTCCATGTGTGAAACATTCTACAATCAACTACTCCGACAGACGCTAGCTTAATAATTTCTGACTAGCAGAGAGGTAATGGTGGGAAATAAGCACTTGTCTAGTGGGCAAAAAAGTTCTGCTCTACCCTCTCGCCCATTTCCTAACCTTGAAAAGTTATTACTTTTTTGTCTGTCAGGTTGCTTCACCTGCCACGAGAGCCAGAGGCATGGCAGAGGACAGTCCACCCGTCCAAAGCAAAGCACACCACACCCAAGGGCTGATAGAACCGTCTTTCCCTCCAAATCAATGAATGCGCACGCGTCACTTGATTGGCTAAGCGTGTGCGCAGGCGTGCGCCAAGTACAGCAAACCACGCTTAGGCGTACGCCGCACACTTGGATCAATAAAACAACGCTTCCCACGTGCGCACACACAGGCAAAGTAGCTGAAAAGTCTCTTATTCTACGCCTTCTTATGCCGCTTCGCCTCTTGCCTCACTTCGACTCCGCTCTGATCCACGTTGAAAGCAAAAAATCGATAGAAGTCGGTCGCTCCGATGCGCTATCGGGTTACCCACAGAGCGGCTTATGCACAGAAACCAAGTGGAGTGATGTAATGCGAGAGTATGTGTGAGCACGAGTGAATTCTCACCCCGCACCTTCTGTAATGGCAACTGTGATAAAATCACTTTTCGCGACATACGAAAAGGGGGTGATAGTGGTGGTGGTGGACTTCAACCATGCACCTCGATCTAAACAGAGGCAGCGGAGATGAAGCGTCTGAGTTACATTAAGCAGTAGCAACAAGTTGATGACACTTGCTTTAAGTACACTGTGACGAGTCATCGGTGTCAGAGTCTGGATTACGTAATCTAGTCTTCCATGACATCACGGATGAGTAGACAAATTTCTACCCCCTGCAAGCATTACTATCGCAGAAGCTGGGTGTGGGTATTTGACTATCCAACGGACTAGTGTAAGTCACGTTAGTTCAAGGGTTCGAAAGGTTTAGGTTTAGGGATTTCAGTTTTGGCCATGAATGAACTACATACCAGGTATGAGGTACGTCTAAGCTCATGTCAAAGTGGTCGATCAAAAAGCAGGGCCATTGAAGACGAATTGATAACTTTTCGCTGTCAGCGTTAGTAGTATCTGGCTATCGACGTTCTAGACGAATCAACGGTTTGTGTCGCTTTCAGAGTTGAATCAGCTAACGAACCTGTAAGAGGAACGAGGGTGTGGCTAACTCATGAACCGATATCATGATTTGAGAAGTTTTCTCCTGGCAGACGATTTCAACCCCTAATTCCAAATGTGCCAAGCGCCGAGTGAGAGGTGAATCTGAGCTGATACCAAAGTGGTGGATAAAGTGGATGAACTAAAAGCAGCTGTAGAGGAAGGAAGGGGATACGTCAAACTAGTTATCCTAGCACAAACAAAGCGGCAAACCTAAAGCAATTTTGCCCAAACGAATTGCCTCATGTGATTAGAGAACTGAGGATGAACAAACACGCTGCTTTCTCGAAAACAACCGGCTTCCTTCACCGACTATAAGCATGCATTCGGCGCACATACCGAACAAACTGCAAGCAATCAATCCAGTAATTTGCTGTGCTGAAAGCAGTGAACCCATTCCGCCTCAGTGGTAAGCCCTTCCCACACGCCTGTCAATCAACCTCGCACATTCATATTTTAATTTTGCCGATCAGGAGGCAGAGAATTTAGGCTGCCTTTTTCGGATGAGCACAGGTGGGAAAATTGCAACTTTTATCACGTTTGCTGTGTTGCGAAACCAGTCTCGTGAAAAAAAAGGCTTTCACGCTGCCCCTCTGACATAAAGCTAAGGGAGCTTAACTTCAAGGCCACAAATGAACACGACTTATGGTATTTGCAGCAATGAACTACTTTAGAATGAGTCATATTGAACTGAGCCAGTCCACCCACCCATCGCAAACGGCTGTCACGCAGTCACTGGTTTGGCCATACGATTAAATGCTCGACGCTGCTACATAGGTGGCTGACTAATAACGGTTGAAATCCTGCTGGCCATTCTTGGCTGCCCGCCGCACACGAAATTGGATTCAATCAACCTCCGGACAGATCAAAACTCACATTGATTACTTTTAAGTTATTCCAGCCAATCACTAATTTTAATTAGTAGCCCCAGAAACCTTTTCACTTGTCGTAAGCTCCTCATTTGACTATCTTGAGTGAACTAGACGCTTCCACTGTGCCAAGAACTTCAAAAAGCGGCCGCCTCTTTACGCGCCTTGGTGTCTTACATTCCCAAGGGAAATTAGAGTTATTACTAACGAATAATAATTCACCTATGGGCTAAGTGTTGCAGATTCGGACACAGGGTTCGGGAAGGCTTTCGAGGCTAAAAATACGAGTTGCTAGACTATCCAAAGCCGTGATATCCCTCTCAAAAGCTGATCAAAAATATCTCCAGCTGCTCATTCAACCGCTATCATAACAGAAGGTCATGACAAAAATGTACTTTTATGATTTCTGTATCAGTCTCATCAAGGATAAACTAACAGATCCTATTCAACCCATTCACAGCCTTTTGGTGGGAGCTGTTCTGCGAAGAGGAGAGAAATTCCCACGGAAAAAACATGCCGCACGCATACACGCAGCCAAGCGGTGGAATTTTTAAACAAATAAGAGATTTGAGAGAATACACGAACCTGCGGTAAAGTTCAAAGTACGTAGGCACAGGAAACTCATATTTGATTCAGCGAACAAAACTAGTTTGGGTTTCCCATGAAATACTACTCAATTTTTGGAAGAGGCGCAATGGAGAGAGTAACACACAGCATCACGCAAGTAGAGAACAATGAAAAACAATGCTAAGCAAAAAGACAGCAAATCATAGTTTCTAAACGCAATCCTACAGAAGAGGAATGAAAATAAAAACGCTCCGTAGTAGAGCAAAAAAATGCAGAAGAAACCTTAACGAATGGGGGAGTCTCCATCTTATGTTTATTGGAACTCAGATAAAGCACAAGTCATCCACGAAAAGTTGGCATCATGAACAGAGGAATTAAAATCTCTGAAACACCAAGCTGGACACAAATCCTACATTTTCCAACGTTACTGCGAAGAAATAACAATACCATTAGCATCAGTCAGACTATTTTCTACTTGCCAATGAAATGAATGTAAGAAAAAAAGTTAGTAGACTGTGTAAAAGAGGAGGTCACTTTTTCCGACTAATTTAGAACTCAGAAAGTATTTACGCAAAAGTCGCCGACTCTCGGAGGTCATTTGTGTTGCAATTCACGTGTCACATTAGCGCAGCGGAGCTAACCAACATGATGTTAAACACAAAATAGGGGGCTAAAAGCCACTATAGTAAGAAGGCATGCATAAAATACTAACCGTTTTAATGATCACAAGTTCTAAACGATTAACAGAACTCCTTTAAAAAGGATTTAAGAATGGACTATAGTGGAGTAAGGGGACGAAAAATAACGAAATTACACTAACATAACGACAGACGAAAACAGCACCCGCAGAGCAAAACAACGGCAATTCGAATTTTAAAAAGTTAAAATACGTATAATATGAGAGTCGCCCGAGAATAAAGGAGTTCCCAAAAAGGATTATGACATTTCACTAAACATAATTGTCTAAATTAGCCTGATATCAAAATTTGAAGACAACAATATGGACTGGCAATGCAGGATATAAAGAGAACAAACCCGTAAAATTGTGAAAAATGCTAATCGAAAAAAGGCTTTTATCTTAAAACCAGAAATCAATTTGAGGAAACGACACAACGTAGGAACATACTTTGCTAGTTCAGTGTAGGAACAGGAAGCGCAGGCATGGAGAGGGGTCCATCCTTCATTGTCTTGAGCATTGACGTTCGCATTATTGGAGAGAAGAAACTGTACAACTTCGTAGTTATTATCGATGCAGGCCTACAGAGAAATGTAAGCAGAACTGTATATCCAGCACCTGGTGAAGAACAGTTAGGCCATCAACGTTAGCGACGTCAATATCCACCCCTTTAGAAAGAAGCTCTTTGACTTCATCTAATTCTGAATTTTTACAAGCTGCATGAAACTGCACGTCAATGGGAAAGTTAACACGCTCAGCTGGCCGTGGCGTGACAACCTCCTTGTTCATTTCTGAAGCTTCCCAAGACTCAATCTGCTGTCTACGGGAAGCTGTATTCAAAGCACTACAGGCCAACATTTGTCATGAACAATGAAGCCAAGAACGAAAATGGCATTCGGTCAAAGATCACAGCGCAAAGTCGTCGGATCTTTAATCAAGGCACAGTTGATTATTGCAAGTTAAAACAAATCGAACAGCTTTTTTACTTTTAAACTCACTAACAAAATTTGCAAAAAAATTTACCTTAAGCAGTTGGTTTGGTAGCTTTATGCAAAGTAAAAAAGTATCAAATCTTAGAAGTTCTAAATCACCTTAAAAGCTCTAACTAGGCTGCTTGAATTTCGTTAGGGAGCCTTCACCCATTAAAACTAAGTCAATAGTCAATATTACAAATTGTTGTGGTGAGTTCTGATCTTGATGCTTCAGCACCTGAAGAAGAAGCTGATTTGATTAAACATTGCTTATAAAGATCATTGCATGTCCCAAACCTTCTCTTTTATGGTTTTTTAAGCAGTAGATTCTACAGAACAGACGTGATGCAGAAGCAATCGCAGCCTTTTTATTTACGCGTATGTACTCGTGCGCAATTTGAAATGATGTTGTCGTCTCTGAGGTCCTATTTGTCTGCGCAATTTTTTCCAGAAACCACTGAGTTTCAAAACAGTGATAAGCTAGACACCACATCACAAAATTCTGTCCAGGAAGTTGAAACTGATCACACCTCTTGTGGAGATGACAAGCTTGTCAGTGGTCTCAAAGGTAATATTTTGCTATTGTTTATTGTGCTGATAGAGATGATGACGCTTGCAATGGAGTCTTCGACAAAACTTGCTGATGGATTAAAGAATGCTGCAAAGCAGATTTCAGAGAAAGTATGTTTCAATAGCGTACTCGCTTTCTCGTTTATTAGATTACCTCGTCTGCCCCTTTCGTAGAATTCGACCGAGCCCAATCAGACTTTGTTTCGACGAAGAATAAGGAGGGATGTGAAGCTGACACAATCTTATCAACACCAGATTTCCTTCTTATTTCATCAGGTGATAAAGGTTGTGACGAAAAGGATAAAAAACGACAACAACGAGTGAAGGAACAAGTATTGCGCCTCTCCCTAGAGGAACAGAATTTTCTTCGCCCTCCACCCCACGGATCGTGCTTTCAGTGGAACCAGAAGCTAGCCAGACAATACATGCCAATCGCAAAAGCTCTGCTTCAGGAGGACCCCAACTTGGCTGCCTTGCGGTTTCGACTTGTCCCACGAAGGTGTGCTTTATGATTGACGAGATAACCGCCCATCCCATGTTTTTATTCCTGAATGCATTATAAAGCCTGGGAGGCACTGATAGTGGTCTAGACCCTAACTTCTTTGTAAATTGGGCGATTTCTTCATTTTTTATGGTACCATGTTTCTGGTAACTGCAGAATCTCCGATCCCGTGATTAACAGATCATGAAGTAGTTGGTAGCTTGACTATCGGTGTTCGCTAAGTGCAACGAATGTTTCAAATCGTCTTCTGATTGATCACATGTTCTTTATGAGCTCCTCCTTTCAAGCACTGTATATGCCCACAGGACACTTTAGATTTGCGCCTGCTGATGAAGGCACCTGGCTATCTTCTGCCTATTGTTTTCCCTTAATTTTTCTGCCTCTAACCGCGTGAAGCCGTTTTCACCTTCAAATGGAGTAATTACTTTCCTCTAAGAATTATTTTCCTCCCCATTGTTTCATTCAGTCGTTGACATGCATCAACTGCTCAAGTCCAATGTCATTTATTAGAGTTTGAAGTCATTTGATTTGTCACTAATGCAGGTGTGTGTAATCACCCGTCTTCAGCATCAATATTTCAATTTCACCGTTGTTCACTTTGATCTCATCCTTTTTTCATATTCTTCACTTTGTCCTCATTTTCCTCCCAGCAGAGCTTTACGACAGGCCTTAGACATAGGAGTAGTTGATGGGAGCTTTCCACGCTTTGATCTTCCCATCATCATCGCCTACCTTCTTTAATTATGCGTACTTCTTGCACTCTCATTATTGTCAAAGCCTTGTTTGTAAAGGTAGTAGTTAAAGCTGCGCTGGAGAGATTAGTGTATTATCACCCACCAAAGTGACCTTTTCTGTACGTATCGCAAGGGAATAAAGGGAAACCAGACATTCTGCTGGTTACTAGCGTCTTCTTTGGAAGTTCTTTACGTGGCTCAAGAAGTCTTCCTACCCTTCTATTTCCCTTACCAGTCAGTTTTGGGCTCAGGTCATTAAACTTTCATATTTTTTAATTAATGCTTATCACGTGCCCGAGAATATGTTGACCTGCTTGCGTACTCTTGCGCCTACCATAGGAAGACGTCAACGAAAAAGATGAACCTTTACTTTTCACCTGATAGGCAAAGTTGCATTCTTGAGGGAGGGCTATTTTATAGCAATGGAGATGTTTGGCCATCAAAAACCACCGGTTACCTCGCTTGACTTGAAATGATCTCCCTCTCAATTCTGACTCTTATTGGCCAAGATCCGTGCTGGACTACTTTGTAAATGACTTTTTTCTGCAATACCTTAACCTAGAGTGAAGGAGGATGACTTTTGGCGGAACTACTTCTATCGTGTCTCCCTCATACGCCAGAGTGAGGATCTTCCCGGCGAAATCGTCCCACCCACCTCAAAACCAGTCGCTACTAACGGTACTTCTCACTTATTACAAACCGAATGAGTTGCTCTCATTTCTTCTTTTATCTAGGGTCTCAAGGTGAACCAACTGCTGTCGCTGAGAATGAAGGTACCGGCTATTCCGCACTCCTATTGATATAAATGAAGTAGGCAGCCTCTCTAATACTCCGTTCCTCCCTCTTATAGCAGGCGCCAAACCATTTGTCCAAGGCCCTGATCAACCGACCAAAGCGAAGACGGAAGGAGGTGGACGATGTACATTAGCCTTCCTTTTGAGCAAGTGGAATACTATTTGAACTCCTTTTTACTTTTGCTGTAGACGCCGGCAATGGATCAGCGGCTCCTGAGGAGGGGGACCCAAAGCTTAGCCTCTCTCCCCCTGTCTCCTCACCCATCGCTCTTAGTCTTGCCTCAGGTAAGCTGCGACCTTATACGTACAGCGATCGTTTTTCGATGCAATGATTGCCGTCTCCTTCAAATATTGCAGACTTGAGCATTGACGTAATCGAGGCAGAACTGATGCTGGAAGGCAGTGACCTTGAGAATTCCGTCGTCATCGACGATAATCTCGAGCGCGAAATCATGGCAGAGCTGAACGACCTCGAGGTGTAAGGTGGCAGATATCACGCCCTGCGAACTGTGATCACCCCATTATGCGAATTTTCCAGGACAACTTACTACTTTAGTCTGAAACATTACGCTGACGTCGTTCAATAAACGAAATCAAACAAACCACATTTATTTATGTACAAAAAGCTAGGGAAGCAAAAGTTTCCGAAGACAGTTCCTCAAATGCACGGATTATCGAAAACCACGAAAATGAGACGAATCGCAGTGCAAGAGGGTTCACATTGTACGTGGCGACGAGTTAGTGGATGGGTAGGGGAAGATCGTCAACGACTTTGTAGCACTTGTCAAACAGCTTCTCGTAGCTTTCGCCCTTTCTAATGAAAACACATACAGAATTGGTGTTGGCTGCACTGTTACACCCCAAGTCGAAGCGTGAGGGGACGTAGCAGTAGGGTATTTTATGACCCTCACATATGAGTGGAAGGTGTGAAACGGTGTCGATTGGACTGACGTCTCCAGCAATCACCAAAATACCATCAGACTTCTTTTTCACAATTTGTTTCACAGAGTCTTTCACACCACACGCGAGCAAACCATTGTTCTTCGCCTTTTTCATTAGCTTCCCAAGACGTTTCGTGAGTTTTTCGGAGGCCATAGGTTTCGCTATAACAGAGGCAAAGACCAGCTTTTCTTCGTACGACATGTCAGAGAGGGGATTGCCCTCCGTAACACCATTCGTTTCTTCCACTTCTTCAGCCATCACAGCATGCTGCACACAACTAACCAATCAAAAGCAGGATGTCGAATTTGAAGAGAGTAGGACTCACAAAGTAACTTCAAACAAAGTGTAAGAAATAAAACTACTATCCTGTAATTAGCATGCTATGGTCAAATTGCCCAAGTAAGAACGAATGAAGATCGAAGTTCAGGTCATCTAAAGCTGTCTATTGCACAAAGGAAACAATGCAACTATTGTAGCTTACCAAAACCCAAATTTTTAAAGTCAAATTAGGCTTTAACAATCATAATGCAATACTTTACCTATTAACCTGCCGATATCAGCTGCGGTGACTTGGATGGTCATGTTGTCGTTGTCGAGTGAACTGGCCTCTGAGCCAAGCCAGCACATCCATTCCCTTTCTGTTTACCGAACATATACATTCTCGCCAAGTATCACCTCTTATTTTGTTCTTAAGGGGATCTCGGTACACTATGCATGTTATATGAGTTTGTCCCAGAATAATGCGGTCTGTAGATGATTATTTCAAATAAGTTCGGAAAAAGAATTCTCTTAAAAATAAAGCGTGCGATCTTTACATCAGCATACATTTGATTGTTGATAAAAGATTTTGTCCGTAAGTCCCTAATCAATAAGTGAACTCAATTCGCGGGGCAGAAAACTAATTTTGGGAAAATTAAACATGTGTCTTCAGCACATAGTTCCCAAAATGATCTGTGAAATCCAGCATCTCCAGCTTTATTTTGCCACAGTTCTCTCATGAAAAGCAAAATTAGGCCCGTTTCTATTTCTTAATCTATTTGCTTGCAGCTTCAAAAGGGTACATCTTAATCTTATTTTTTGTGCACAATTCTTGTTAGGAACACTCGTTTTGCGAATAATAGTCACTAATGCACATGCCATTACTCCAAAACCTTCCTGCTGTTTAAAATGAAACTGAATTGAATTTGCATAACACATTGTTTATACTATCGCTCCAAAAGAGCGCGGACCTTCTCTCAGCCCGTTCGGTGATATCGCGATAACACATATTCCCCCTTTACCGATTTGAGCCCGATCGTCAAAATGTGTTACGTCACAACGTGTAAGAAATGTGGGAAGAAAACTTGGGCTGGCAAGACTTTTCCCTTCTCACCTTCTTTTAGGCTGTGGAATGCACATTGAAGCCACGATGAAGAGCATAAAGCCTGAGGATAGATGTACTTGTAAAAAAGGTTAACGTCTTAAAAGATGCAATTGAGGCGAACTTTAAAAATGCTTCTGCTGTTTATGAGGATCGCGATTGGGGACCGCTAACTACTTTACGGGATGTTTTCATTTCCCTCCTTATTTTAGCATTTGCTTGCGGTACCTATTTCCATTAACTCCACAATGTATTGTTTAGTTATTCTTTTGCTCATTTGATCTTTTGTATGCATTTTCGTTAAAATTTATTTTAATAAAACACCTGAAATACATTAAAATCTTACCGGTTTTACAAAGAATATTTAATATTTGTCGAATTTAAAGAATCCGCTCATGAACGGCTAGTTAGTGGAAGCTATGATCTCATGCGCCTCTCTGCAGCTAAGTTAATGACTTTCCTTGGGAACAGTGCTAAATTTAATGTGTTATGGTTACTAATTCAGGTGAAGCAACCAATGTTTTGATTTACAACGATGAACTCTAACAAGACTTGAGCATGTATGGGGAGACATACTGTAAATTCTATTTCAAAATTCACTATTTTAATTATCAATATGAAAAACTGGTTAATACCGAGTAAGCTACAATTAAAACCCTCATTTTCGATCCTTCGCAGAGCACATGAAATCGGCATAGCAAATATGCATTTTATAAAGAAAAGATAGGGGATTTGACATCTTTACAAATCTATAAAGTTACAGCTTTCACTCATCCTCACATTCTTCACATTCACCAATTTGAGCAAATTGCGCAGCATCAATGAGCGGTGGTCCAAAGGGCAGGGCCAGGGGATGTGTTTGCAACGCCAAATCTACTGGTCGATCGCGTCGCAGCTCCATCAAACTCTGCACATACCGAAAATGTGCCTCCGACACCTCTACCAACACCTCTTGTGCCCACTCCGCGCGATCGAAACGCAACTCGCGCTGCCGCCGCTCGAGCTGAAACTCCAGGTAGGAGGAGTCCGCTGCTACAGCGGCACCTGACGGCACAAATAGCTGCGGTCCAACTGACTTCGCCTTACCGGGTACACGTTGGGACAGGCGCACACTTTTGAGGTAGAAGTAGGGAACGACAAACATCACATTCGTGGCATCACGGTCCTCATTACCAAACTAAAAGAGTTGAAACCCTGCATAGCATCGAAAAGACTAGTTCTGGTGAATTAAATGAGTGAGCAAGGACTTACGAATGACTCTGAGGTCCGTTTCACACCCTGGAGTGTAAAATTGCGGACACACCAGATAGCTCGATCGGTAACAATGACACTGACCGTGGCCGACTGACATTTAAGCACACAAATCACCATCTCCGGTCTCTCGTCCTCCCATTGCTGCCTCGAGGCCTTTAGCAATCGATTTACCGAGCAACCTGAAAAATAAATGGGCATTCCCGGATCGAACCCTAAACTTCTTCGCCAACCCTGAATAGTAAATCTAGAGGACTCATACAGTTAAGTTCATGAGCAGTGGTGAATACTTTCCCATCTACTCTGAACTATTTATCATTGAATGTTACCATGAAGATAACAACTGCCGCCTTTGTTACGTAAGAGACAGAAAAATGCACCTTCAGCGTCTTTAAGATCGTCTAGAGAGACTATAACCACAGCAGTAGGTTCGTAGACGGCACTGTAAGAATGCACGCTGAGACGTCGCAACAGTAACTGGCCCACAGCTGCGCCGAGAGAGTAGGCACGCAGCGGTATAGAGAGCGCTCTTCGTGGACGCATTCGACGCGGACGTCCGGTGGAGGAGGGACGGGCGGCCTCACGCAACGACGTCATTGCACCCGAGACAAGGTCAAGGACTCCGCCCACTGGCTTTGTCACTGTGCCTAGAAGGCCTCTGCCCACACCGTAGACGAAACCCTTTGGAGGTGAGAATAGCCGAGGTGTGAGATAATTATTCAGACTGTTAACTGTAAAATGCCCGAGTTTGACTCAAATTATGCAAGTAAATCATCAATCGTTGGCTTAGAAGTCACCATAGGAGATGTTAAAGAATGGTTATAAGGTGATCCACCAACCGAGAAATCAGTAACTTTAGAATTGCAGATTGCGCACCAACGTTGTCTTCGTGCCAGCAGCAACCATTATCGAAGTAGACGCATGCGTAGTTGAGGAGGAAACAAAATTAGAACCAGCAAATATCAATTGACCTCAATTGAGGCTCACCTTAAGACCATCCTCTTCACAGGCACCATGGATGGGTTGGGTGACCATGGAGGTGACACCGCCCACCACACCATGCACAAATCCACGCAGTCCGGCACGGAATGGTGCTGTTTGGTCAAAGAGGCTATCGCGGTTCCCTTCCGTCACTTTGGCCGAAGACAGTGCGGTGACTTCGAAGTCATCAAGGCGCTCCACTACCTCTCCCTCCGCTGCCCTCGATGCAGCGGCGTAAGCAGAGTTGATGGAAGAGGAAGAGGTGAGAGGGGTACCAGAGCCTGGGACTCGCCGTGGCGATCCCATGATTACTCGACGTCGGAGTTGGTGGGTTTCGTCCATGGAGAGGGTGTGTACCAGTTGGGATACACTTCCTACAACCTTTGGAGAAAGCAGCGTATGTAAATTAGGAAGCATTCAACAAAAGCCGTCTTCCTATCACAACAGTGATTAAAAAAGAACAACGAATCTGGGATGGATGGACGGTTTACCGAATTCGCGGATGGATGAATCAACCATAAGTTGGTTGACTTTTCTGAGATGAGTGAGTTAGTAAATGCAGAAAAAGACAGTTTCTTGAACAGGTCCAATGCTGCTTAGCTAGAAAAGGTCGTGAAAAAGAGGAGAGGACATGCCTTGGCAGTGCTATCACCGACGCCATGAGCGACATTGCGCACAAGGCCCGAGAAGTCCATGTCGGCTAGGTCGCATATACCCGAGGAGATATCGGACATGAGGCCAAGGGGGTTACCCAAAACGTCCACCGATCCGAAGATGCGCAGAGTCTGCGCCCGCAGTCGTGCCTCAAAGTGTTGAGCCAGCTGCTCCATCAAGAAGCGACCCGACTCCAGGCAATGCTCGCGCGCGAACTCACCTGAATGGACAAACAGAATGAAAAGCAATGAACAGACAGAGGGATAAAGAAGTAGACGAATGAATCAGTGATAAGTTGATGGATCTGGCACAGATGGCCAGGTGGATGGGATGACAAGACAGTCTCGACTCACCCAACCGTATATCCGCATCAGTAAACGACATGAGTTTCGGTAGAAGGCGGTGAACGTCGTAAAACTCGGGACCCAGGCGTCCCTCCGCTGTCTGCATAGTCACACGAATCGGTGCAAGGAGGACTCGCAAACGATCGAAATAGAGGAAGTCGTCAGACGAAATGCTTGGAGGTGAAACTTGTCTGCAAGTACACCCAAAAAAATGTGTAAAAGGTCGCTTTTTTCAAATACGTTCAGTTTATTCTCATCGATCTACCTGGAGTAGCTACCCTCAGCCTCCAGGACAGCCTGCTGGAGAAAGTCAATCGATTTTGCATCCTCCGTGGACATGATTGCAGCGGGTGAGGAACTCCAGAAGTGTCGACTAAACTGAATCAGTTTCAACAGCAATAGTTCCTCCGCTTGCATCACCATTCGATTCAGTTGTACCTATCAGACGAGGTGTCAGAATGGATTAAGCATAGTGGACAGCCCGATTGGCAAGTTAATCCAAGAATAAATCTCTTGAACGTTACGTTACCTCCAATAGTGCGAAGATTTCCGCCTTCCATCCAGTGTGAAGAAGTCGCAGAGATCGCATGACGAGGTCCGGCCAAGTGGTAGTTGCTCGATCTGACTTCGACACAGCGTGCGCTGACTCGTTCCCAGTTTGGAAGAGAGGTTCTAACTCACGTCCACTAATGTCGTCACCACCTTCAGAAAGCCGAAGCAGTCGTCCTTCTAACACACCTTTCGACATCGTCTTTGAATCAGTAGTAGTAGTAGTGGAGGATTTAACAGGCGCTGCATGGAATAGCAGAACTGGTAGGGACGCTCCCGCAATCTGGTTATCGATCTGAATTTTCCCCATCAGAAGGCGAAGCTGTTCAACTGGATGACCCTCAGCGACAAGTGCGTCCACAGCTTCATTTCCAACACTGCTACCACAACCTCGAGACTGGTCAGGGGCATCTACAAATACAGTGTCGTCATCGTCCGCAACTTCGGCTTCCGTGACCTCCCGCCCAACGTCAATCGATCCACTGCCGGGATAGCACCGTTCCAGAGTAAAACGCAGACCGAGGAGACTGGCGTAGCAAAGTTCTTCGCATCGCGCAGAGATCACTGACACACCAATACCTGAAGGTAGGTCGAGAAGGAGGCGGAGATGGCTGGGACGGATAAAGGAATGTTTATGGGAGTGGGGAGATAAAGTCGAGATGACTTGGTCAGGTTCCTGCGGGTCAGAGATACGCAGAACTCGAACTGGACCGTCTGTAAGCACTTCTACATGGAGAGAGCCAGACCCAGGTCGCAGCCAGGTGTGAGAGATCCGCGCCGCTCCGAGGCTTTCACTCACAAGGCTCTGACGCTCTCCTTTAACTCCTCCCCTTCCACCACTGCCAATCCCACGAATTCGTGGACGCGCGACAAAGACGGTGTCGGAAGGAGTGGCACCCATCTTCCGAAGGCTGCGTCGCGCTTGAACGCAAAACGACGCCGCATTGATCAGAAATCCGCGGTCAAACCTCCAAGTCTGGGTATTCTTACGTCGCGAAGAGAGACGAGCCAAGCAGAGAACCCCAAGTTCAAAGTTCTCAAGTGTGCCTGAATCCAGCGGACATCGAACCATCGCCTCCTCCATTGCCATCTCCGAGGTATCTACATCAAGAACCCAGCTGTTTTGTTTGGAAAGTAGGCGTCCACGTCGACGTACTGGAGCCTGTGGAGCTGTGGAACCCTCGTGCACTAAGAACCCTTGACTGGAGAGGTACCAAAGCTGGGAGCGCTCACCGGGCTGTTTCTTGCGCAGCACCACTCGCCGTACCTTATCAGACACGGTAACCACGTCAAGGACAGGAAAATAGCCAACTGAGTCCTGATTAATATCAGGGTCTGGGAGGTTTCGGCTATCGTCTCCGGCGACGCCACTGATACCGATGTAGACGCAATTGTCGTAGATCAAACGAGAGCCCGGCCCCGGCATGGAGAGATCGTAGAAATTGTTCAAATCACCCTTAAGTGAAGTAGGAAAGGAAGGATAGTGATGTTTGAAATCTACTAACCTTATCCATTCGACATCACCCACCTGAACTCCGACAGAAAGACGAGGAGGGAGAAGGGGTTCTTCTGGCGCATAATTGACCATGGATCGAGGTGGAAGGCGATTTAGGCGAATGCTGCCAAAGCATAGCCTGGAGGTTTTGCGTGTAAGGGTGGGTGACGGAGGTGGTGGAGCCTCAAATCCGCCGTTATCAATGGACTGTTGGTAGTAAAGGGCGACAGGACTGCAATTCTCGATCCGATAGGGTGGAGGCAGGTGAGTGGCGTCGCTGATGATGACAAAGAGGGTGGCGCTACGAAGCACCACATCAATGCGGAGGAAAAGTGCCTCTCCCAGAGACGATGTCGATGATGAGTAGGATCCCGTCTGAGGACGTGTTGGTGTCCTACGAGAAATGTGGTTAGATACTTCCAGTACTTTTTTGTCTCAAGGAACAGGCAGAGAGAATAACAGGCAAAAGACACACCAGCAGGCGTGAATGGGGCTAATCAGGTTGTTTATCAGAGCAGATATTTAATCATGATGTCTAAGGGAGCGCCATCAGAATTTACTTCACACTTCTCTAAATATTGTCAGCAACACTTCTTGGTTGTATCAAGACTCAGAGAGAACACGCAGATGGGTGGACGGACATAGAGGACAGGGTAAGGCAGTTAACGACTGAAAAAGGTTTCTACAATGAAAACAGGAACTCACCGTAGCATGAGGTGGTAGGACCGAGGCTTGTCGATCTGCACTCCACCGGACCAGTGGGTGGCGATGAGGGCGGGACCTGCCTGATGATCAGACAGCCAAGTCCCGTCACCGATAAGGGCGCGGAAGCAAAGAAGCTGATCCAGGTCTTGCCGAGGCCAATGGAAGGGTAAGTTGCATTGTGGGTGGATGTCCACTGCGAAGTGAAGCAAACACCTCAACGATTCAACATACATGTCCCAATGTTTGTGGTGACTAAGACATAAACCCTGTCCTAATAGTCCACTTTTCAAAGATGGACGTTAGTTTCATAAAAAGCCTATTCATCCAAGCCAATGAAATGAAATTATTTGTATCGCTTCCAGGTAATGAGTAGGTCTCCAAGGGGCGCAGAGAGCAGATTACCAGAGTAGTCGAAAACTATTAGATCCCAGTGACGTCAGTCTAACTCACTGGGTTTATGCGCCGTGGAGTCCAAACAGAATCGCTGCGCAAACTGCAGTTGAAAATTGGTCTGATTGCTGATCATGAACCGGGGCACAAAGGTGACAATCGTCGTTGCACCATGAAGACCGGCACCCTTCCGGACCTCCACACCGACACTGTAGAGCAGGTCGGGGCGAGACTCTGTTCCCATTGCCTTCAAGCGCAGCATCAGCGCCTCCCCATTCTTGTTCAGTGCCACCGGCGCGCTCCATCGCGGTAACCAGGTACCACCACCTCCACCACCACCTTCTGAGGGTTGGTAGAGAGCGCCAAGACGTACTTGCAGACTCCACGAAAGGTGCGACCCACTACCACCACTTCCACCGACTCCGCCACCACCGCCTCCGGTACTGATCCCGACGGAGTTACCTGAGATGGTAGCGGCTGTGGCTGGAGAAAAGAGGAGGGGCGAAGCAAGGCGTGCTACCTCCTGCTCTTCCGACTGCCCTGCGGCCAGCAACCTATGTTCCGGCGACCCAGGAGTCTGCCACTCTGGGAAAGAGGCGAGGGAAGAGGGTGCTTCTGCGGCAAAGACTAGCGGCAGACCAGAGTGATTGATAAGCCAACATACTGCGGAGAGAGTTACGTGACGCGCACCGAGAGCTCGAGTGTACACCTCCGCCTGAACTGATTAAAAATTAAAAGTTTGAATAACTTTTCAATAAGGAAGGGATAAAGGAAGTAGACCTTTAGTTGAAGCAGCCTTCCAAACTGATCAAAGATGTTGATTAGGACAGTGTCAGAAAAAGTGGCAGGAGGAATGTTGATGGGTTTGCAGCGCTGGAAGTTCTCCAAGTGCACGCCGAATCGAAGTGTACTGGTACAGCTGACCTCGAACACCGAGGCAGCCTTGTTGGCAGGAAGGCGAGCGCGAATAGACGTGCCCTCGATAAAGTAAGTCAGGTCACAAGGCAAGAGATTCACGACGCGAAGAGCCGGTCCCACCGTCAGATGATGGCCAGGTAGAACAAGAGACACTAGTTGACAAAGACAAAAAAACTGATAATAAAAACCGGAGTGGAAGGAAGACAAAAACGGATCTAGAACTAACCTTCACGAAAGAGAGGGTCAGGCGGGAAGGAGTCACGCACAGCGGTGACACAAAAAAGCCAGGGCAGCTGCTTCTGAGGCGAACGCGATGTGGAGCGTTTGGGAGAAGCGACAGTGGCTGAGTAGAGGCCAATTTCGCTGCCAGATTTAAGCCGTCGACAGACCATTACGCACTCATCAAATTCACCTGAAAAGGAAGGTTGCTGAAGGAATAACTAATTTAACAGCAACAGAGAAGAACGCCAACGCTACTACCAACCAGGATTAGTGAGCCGCCTCCAGTCCATCACCTCCTTTAGTGAGGTGGGAAATCTCAGCTCGACTTCCGCAGTTCCACGGTTGTCAAAATGCTGAAGGCAAAGTTGCTGGGACCAATCAAACAGGATGTCGGAATGAGAGGTGTCATCGGTGCCCCCGTTTGTAACGTGGACAGGACGGAAACAAAGTCTTTCGCCACCGTCTTCATTGCTACGCGCAGCCAGACTGAGGGGGAGGGCGCGCGTCTCACCGAAGGCCAGGCGAACACCGCTTCGCACTACCACCGTCGCTGTGCCGGACGCTTCGACAGCAGAGGCATTGGCGGAGTACGACGGAAGGGAGGGAGCATAAGCGAGGCCGACTTCGAGCGCAAGATGGGGCGAAAGCCGATTAGTGAGAGTTAGTCCCGAACGCACGATTACGAGGTTCTGTGCAGAACCACGGCGTACTATTTCAATCACCAGACGAGTCACCGGCGACAGTTTGTAGTTCTAGAACAGAGATAGGTCAGTAGCGAAGAGCTATTGTACACCTGGAGAAAAGAGATGAGTATAAATAAAAAATATGCAACTTCCCCGGAAACCTCCATGCCTGCAGCTTAGGCAACGATGCTGTCTATGCAAACTATTATGTAGTTCCTCTTCTCTTAATGCGTACAAGTGAAGTGAGTCAAAGCTAGCTATGCTTTTGAGCTAGAACTCTAGACTGGTAGCAAAAATGTTGATGAACTGACAGTAATATCCCACCAGTGGCATTCGCACCTGCCTCTGTTGCGAGCGGATGGTTCTCCAGAAGACACCGAGCCGGTCCAGTGCTACTGGGTAAGCGGACGTCCAGCCTTCCACCTGGAGGAATAGTCGTGGTGTCGTAGTCAAATTATTATGAGCAACTCGACCAGAGCCATGAATCTGACCTTGGCCGCGACCTGTAGCCGCCAGGGCGGACTGGAAGGGCAGCTCCACACAAGCGCCAACCTCTACCAAGGTCCACTCGCCTCCCTCGTCATCAGCACTGCAAATGGAGAAAGTGAACGACGACCAAAAGCAATATAGTCGATAAATGAAGACAATTTGGTGGTACCCGTAAGTAGTTAAATGGTTTTTTCATAAAATCATATCTCAATAATGGATTAGAAAGGAAAACTGAATTGTTTATGATATGCATGGAAAAGCTTCTGATTCTTTGCCTGTAGATTCAACCATGGAGTGTCATCTGCACTAGCAGATCGTACTGTGCTGGATGTTGTGGTCCTCCGACCATGCCTATAGGCTCTTCGTTAAAGGCACATCTTGCTCCATAATGGTATAGCCCCTCAGGAATTCAGGGAGGACTCGGGGCGCTAAATTCTATTTCCTACCATCCACTACTCTGATCTTGCCTCAGGTCTGTCTTCCACGTGGTTCGCAACTCACTTGATACTATGGCAGAGAAATCCAACAGAATGGAACTTCTATTTCAAGGCATATATCAACTTATAGAGCATCCTGTGGATCCGCTCGCCAGCTAATCATCTTGATAGGCAATTCTTTCCTAGATGCTTCAGGCTGTTCTGAGTTACTGAACCCCTACTTCGCGTTAAGAGTGCAAACATTTGAAAATGCATCCAGAGCCAGAAACCCACAACTTGAAAAGATGACCAAAGAAATACCATCCTCAAAAGACCATAGACGGATCTGAACGGAGTGCATTGTGGAGAAAATGATAGCAAGTGGGCAGGAGAGTACGATCATTGGTGATTTCACACCTGTTCCAATGCACAAAGGTAAGGACTAAGGAGAATATGGCGTTTAGCCCCACAAAAACCCATCAAAATCGTTGTCCCACTTCCACCAAATCACCCGCAGTTTCCTCCAACTTGACAAAACCTGGCATAGCAAATCGACAAGCACAGAGGAGAGGCAACTCACCTAAAGCATGAGGAGGCGGTGGCCTTCTTGAAGCGTAGCCTCTCTCCGGTCTGATTTGCAAGGCAGAAGGGCACAAAAGGCGCACGCCGGCGACGTCGATGAGAGCGCAGTCGACGATCCAGCCGCGTCGACTGGGTCTTCTGGACCACCAACTGTGTAAGGCGCACCAAAGCCACGGTCAAATTGACGTTTATCGTGTCCGGAGCTGTGGTATCAGGAGAAAACCGGCAAAGAGAGTAAGAAAAATTCTTGGCACTTAAATCGAAAGTAGTATAGACTAGATGTTGCATTGTATTAAGTCCTCAAGCTATGCGAAACAATGAGTTCAGTGTTGAAGAAAGCAGCGGTGCAAACGGGTGATACACCGGTGGTAAATAAGTGGAGGGAGGGGCAACAATAAATTAGTGATGTGAACATCTTATGAATATTAAAAAATGACAACAAAAGTGGTAATTATTATCAGTAACTGGCGCCTATCAAAAGGCAGTAATTGGAAGCCACAGAAACACCAAAATAACCAACTGTCTGATCACAGTAGTCAAGTAGCCCTAATGGTTGGTAAAGAATCACGTACAATGCACTTCGATGATAGCACGATCGCCTTTTTGCGAACCACAATCACAAAGACGCCAGTGGCAGATGCACCTGCAAGAAAGTGGAGGGGAAAAATTAGTGCAATCGTTCTTCTCACTCCACAAGTCAAAACTAATGCCGAAAAAAAAGTCTGCTTGAAAAATCGAAAGACAATATACAGTCACTACTCTCTAAGCAAAGTAGACTCACCGAAGCGGTTCAATGGCAGGTTCGAGGGCAGAAAGGTCACGGTTGTAGTACTTCACTGTCAGTTTGCCCATCGCTCGTCCCACAGCCCAGCCGGTGAGGCTCCAAGTTAACGAAATGTCTGTGAAAAAAATTAAAGAAAGGGGTTGAATCACCCTAAAATAATTCGTTTTAGCTCCAAGCCGGATCTGCGATCCCCTCCTTAAACTAATGAAGTAGTCGATTGTGTTGACCACAGTAGGATTTAGCCTTCTGGTAGACAATTCACCACTCAGACCGAATCCAAAATACGAGTTGAAGGTCAACTGCAGTGGAAGCTACTGAAATGCATAACCATATATAACCGTTTTACCCATCTGCAATGCGGTAATTAATGCAGTAGAGCGAATGAATTAAAAAAGTGGTTCCCGATAATAGACCTTTGACAGTTTTGGGCATATAGTTGCTATTTTCGCTTGGTGAAAATACAGTATAGAACCAGGTACTCAAAAATTCCGGGCTTGAAACGCAAAAAACCCAACCTGAGACAGTAACCTCCGCCAGCGGAACGTCCGCATCCATGCAATCGTCAATAAGACACAATGAGAAGTCCGAGTGGAACTGGAAACACAAAAAGGAGATGGTACGAGACAAGCAAACAAAACAAGCATGTAGGCTATCAGAGTTAGGAAGAAAGAAACACTAACACTAATGTTGGAGACACGAGGTGTCAAATGATCGACAAGGCTGCGTAGCCAGAGGACCACGCGCGACTGGGGCGGATCGGCAGGGACGTTGGGTGGCTGAGGCGCGACGAGGACAAAAATCGCTTTGTCAAGACGTCCACCAGTGGTGCGCAGAGCCTGTGCTGCCGCCTCAGCGGAGAAACCCATCTCTACGAGCTTTGAGATTGAATAGTCTGCGAGAGAGAGAAAGGCATGAAATACCCGTCACTAACGTGCGTAAAAAGTAATTGTAGCGAGAATGAAGATGAAGAAGATAACATCGCATACGATGCAAACAATAGCCATAGAGGCCATATTTTTATGGAAAATAAGAAAGCTTAAATTAGAAATGGAGAAAATATATGGGGCTATCACTTTTATGAGAGGCAAATTAAAGCGTTCTCAAGTGAGAACCACGACGAGGAAGGGTAAAAGATTTGACCTCACCGAAGGTGGCGTCACCAGCTTTAACAGGAGGTGTAAAAGCAGAGCTGGTGGTGGCGGTGGAAGAGCCAAAAGCATAGGCCGTCTGTTCTCTAAACGAATCCAGTAGAGCCAAGAAGAGCAAGCTATCGGTGTAAGAGAAATGGGTTCGCAGAGTTGACGTTCTCACTTCGAGATCAGCGCGTAGCGCCAAGAGATCCTATAGTGACAAAAATTGATTAAATTCTCCAAAAAAAAACCCTTTCCTACCATAAATCTTTCTGAGATTTAAATTTCAAACGCCCAGAAAGTACACAGAAACCATTACGCCTTAGGCCAAAATAAACCTCGCGAATTGATATTTGGAGCAGGAATTGCTGCTCACCTGAAGACCACCACACACTGGTGACGGAGACTGGCGATGATGGCTGTTTTGAGTGGTAGGAGGTGTGAGAGCCACTGTAAGGTCTGTGGGCTCGACAATGACAGCACGAGAGTCGTCAGTGTGGCCGGTAAATGTGTAGAGACCGACACTATGCAGGCAGAGATGCATCAGTGCCTGGCTCAGCGCACCACCTGAACGCAACAGGAAACACATCGCACCCTGAAAAACAAGCAGTCGAGTATTTGCTACAGAAATAGGAGAGAGTAGCCAGGCTACTGAAACCTGACTCGTGTCGGACGTTCTGGAAAGTATGTAGCAGGTGCTAACTGTTTTCAAACGCAGTATACTTTATAGAAGGCAAAAAATCCACCAAAAAAGGTTAACGAACAACACGGAATACTGTCGTCAGCACTTCATCATTAAACTGTTGGTAACATCCTGCATGATACACTAATTCCGGCTCCGCTGGTATATTTCATAAAGCTTTTGGCGAACGGTAATGAAAACTGTCACTGATGTTTTAAGATTACTAAAGCCTTATTTAAAGTAATCGTCAAGATGCCCAAGATGAGTGTAACGACGGAGTTGAACCTGAGACTACTCGTGAGTGAGAAACAAAGTCATGATTGGCCAATGTTATGGTCAGTACTTGATCGAGATTCAAGTTGGACTAATCCAACCTACCATCAGGTGAGCAAAAACACCCCCAAGGGTATGTTATCTTTATTTTACGGTAGGGCAAGTGTCCTTTTCTTAGTCTTCAACGAACTTACACTGAGAACGACAGTGTTGGTCTCCAGCTGAGCTGGATTCTCCATAATGACGAATTCGGTCTGATCGGCGAAGACACGAAGGTCTGAGGTGCCTTGTGGCATTGGTTGCTGTTGCTGCTCCTCGCCTCGATTCGGTTCGCCGGTTCGTGGGCTCCGTAGATGGCTTGTGAAAGAAACCAAAAATACAAAAATCGCAGAGCAGAAGAAAGGAAATGGGGAAAGCAATGAAATACACATTGTCTAAAAGATATGAATAAGTTTTAGAAAAAAAGCCTGATCTTTCGAAATGCATTTAAAATAACCCAAACAAAAGTCATTCACTTGTGCGCCAGGAAGCTGAACTCGTGTTACTGGAATTTAATCACAAAAGTGAAGTGCTATGCGTGCGTGGAAAAGCGACTAAAAATAAATGCTGAACCAAAGGCAAATTCGTCGATCCGTTTTTATGAAAGAGAACCGTCAGTCGCTCAACAGAAACAAGGAAGAGGGGAAATGCATTCTTTTTGATACCGCTGAATGCAAAAGCTTTGAAGGATTAACCTGTTGAAGGGTGCAGGAATGCCGTGCGTGCCTTAGAGGAAGACCAATGGACGGCACCAGTTAATATGCAAAATCACGCAGAGAAGAGGAAATGGCCTCATTTAATCCCTGTTTAGAACTTGCGACTTTGCTCCATTTCAGGAAGTCGACAAGGCATCAACAATAACTTTTAAATAAGTCTTTTTAGCCATCAAGACATGGTAAGTAAGGCACACAATACATAATTTTACCATTGGTAATCTGGGCAAAGATGTACCAAAAAGTCGTCGTATAGTTGCGCTGGCAACTGTTCGCCAAGTTATTTTCCGTCACAAGGAATTGGCAAACCGGCGAAGCACAAGCCGGTCCCTGAGAACAAACTGCCATTTACATTGTCCCGGGATTAAACATTTCATGCTAACTCCTTTATGGACATTAAGACAGGAGAGTCAGTGGTGAAGAGAAAGACGATGACCAACCACCAACAATACGACCACATTTCAAAGAAATCGCTTTTAGTACATATGTCAAGTCGTCAATATGGGAAGGAGGATTTGAATAGGAGAGGACTCCTCTCTTCCATGGTATCAAATCACATTTTAATGCATTCTATGGCAATTACTCATTCTATCTAGGTCTATTTGTCATGAGCCTACTCACCTACCATAAAATTGTCCATAAATCCATCTACCCATCCATTCAGTCATTCAGAATGGACCGTTCAATTTCTCCTAACTTCAACGTCTAAAAACTATGATGATAAAACGGAAGTAATAATCGTTTTCACATCAAAAACTGCCAGATTATTTGGGAGAAAGAAATAGGTTAAATAAAGGTGAAATACTTGTTGTACTCGCCACCTATTCGCGGGCCGCCATCACTACGGAAAGCATCGGTTGGAGGCGGGGATGCCGAGGCAAAGGATGAAGAGGAGGGCAGCATAGGTGGAGTGGTGAGAAAGCGATGCAGATCCACGAGCCAGTCCAATGCGAGAATGAGACGCATGGAGCGTAGGTTGAAGGTCATACTGCTGGAGGTGGTTGCGGAATTAGTGTTTCCAACGCCGCCCCCCACAGGGGTGACCACTTGAGTTACGCGGAATTGAGGTGACGTGACGGTGTCGTCATCGTGGTGATGCTGTTGCGGTTTTGCGAGGGCGGAGAGAATGGCCGGAAAGAGATTTTGCGGCTCTACGCAGTCTGGAGAGTGAAAGAAAAAACCGAATATGATGGGTGACTCAAGCACTACACGAGAGCAGCAGAGCGCAATAAAGGCATGGCAACTACTAAGAAACTCAACTTTTGACGTCTTAACATAGAATCGGATTCTGTCCTCTTTACTGGCTAATTCATTTGCCCTCCCACTTAACCAAAAGCAGGTGGAGCCATCCACCTATAAATAAAATATACACTAGCAAGCAAAGAACTGCAATTGGTAGGGGAGTAACGCACTCTCAAAACGCGTGTCGGTGAAGGTGACGGCGGTGCAAGCAAGGTCGATAACGTGTCCACCGCATGAGAAGCTGTCATAGGAGAGGCGGGAGCGCGTCAAATCGAGACGACAGAAGGAAGCGTCAGGGGCGGGTTTGACATGACGCTGAGAGGACCAGTCCGGAGGTATAGAGAGGTAGATGGAAACGTCCTCAAGGTCAAAGGTGAAGGCCAGCACTCTATACGGCCGCCGGGTGTACACTGGATCGCGGTTCTGTGGATCACATGTGGTAAGAATTCAAAAAAGTATAGACGATAAAGTTCATTTATTTATCTTCAGATTCATTAAAATCCCATCCATTCAATCACTCATTCGATTCTAAGTACACCAAGCCGTCCATCCGATTATTTATTACTCCATCCACCCACTCGATCACTAGTACTTCATTATTTCGCTCATTTGCTCGACCATTCTACTGACCATCACTTCGCCAGACACCTACTCATTCACCAAACCATTCATTTATTATCTGTGTAAAATCCACTAAAATATTTATATGTATATATTCACCTGGTTTGCCATTTTTCCTTCCACTCACACAATTCCCCATCCATCCTGGATCCATTAATAAATCTTAAATTATCATTTCTGGAACCACTCATCCATCTGTCCATCAAGCTTACCCTTCACCAGCAAATTAATTAATCCATCCACTTGCTCGTCAAATAGTCCGTGCAACTATCCATGCATTGCGCTCCACCAGTTCAACAAAACAAGCTCTTGAGGTTTCGTTCATCCGCCCACATCTATGATCAATTGCGGATAATAGTAGTTTCAGGCACAACTATTAATTACTCACTAAACCAAATGAACCTACCTCATTTACATTGACAACAGAACCATCCCACTTAGATGTAACCAAAACGGAGGTAGTGGCCGCGCCGTCAGGTGCAGGAGGCGGAGCAGCGATGTTGTGTTCAAGGATGCCCCGTAGGAGGGTGTAGTCGTGAAGACCGATGCGCAGGGGAGAGGTGGGCCGGAGGCGCGCAGAGAGGCGCCAGTCGGGAACCGCGTGCTGTCCCCGCCCCCCGCACAAATTACGTTCCACCACTATGCTAAGTCCAAAGAGTTGCGTCAGCGCCGCAGCCTCGGGCAGGATACAGAAGTCGTTGAAGTGCAGAACTCGAGAGCATTCTACGCTGGCAGCATCTGACGACAGTAAAAGAGGGGACAGTGTTTGAAGCAAGTGTATATGGCCTTTAGAAGCATTTGATAACAGCCCCCAAGTCAGTCACATGCATAGCTGCCACGCACCCATTATCCAGCTAAAAATTAGGTCTCATCACCCAACTGTTAGCTCAACTATCTAATCGTTCAATCATGCACTGACTTATCCTATCATCCACTCATTAAGCCATCAATCTAACCTTGCATCATCTACCTAGCTGCCAAATAATCCACTCGCCCATTTGAAGGCCATGAATTCATTAACGTAAATAATGATCCGTGCGTTAATTTTTAAACCGCCTACCCTACAATTCATCTCGCTTTTCATCATTCATCCCGATATCCGTTTATTCCTTCATCGAATATGCCTGTCTACTTGGCCGCCTCTCTATCACTTCCATTCATTCGCCCCTGAGATACTTCAAAACATGGTGGAGTTTGGGTTCCATAACGCCTTTGGGAGATAGCGTGAGTGCTTAAAGGTCGCCAAAACTTTTCTTTCGATGCAGATAGTTGAGAGGCGTCAATTTATTGCACATCTGGATTCTTCCCTGGGACCAGTTCTGATAGAAATCACAGTTGGATTCGATCAAGAATAAGTGATGTTATCCATTCAGAAGTGTCGGAAAGCTAAGACTCAAGCAATCTCGTTCCCACTCTTCCATGAAAACGCAATTAGTGGTTGCCATGACGATGTAGATTAAAGACTACACTAGATACAATATGATGCTATCACGTCATCTTTACTTCTAATTAAAAGCTGTTTTAAAGAATCCAGCAACTGTTACGGCCTTTAAGCTCTTTGGGGGTGACCTAGATGCAATATTGTAGCGAATCCAACTTCGTAATGTTCAACATTCACTTGGTCACTTGCAACGCTGCATCAAAGTAAAGAGCAAAGTAGGAGGAAGCATATACAAACAGAGATGTTACTTTAGAAAACTAGATCCAGATCTGGTTCTGACCATTACCTTCGACAAAGAATAAAGATCCGTTATTGGCTGACAAACAGGGAACACTTTCGTCTATCCAATCAAATGTGGACTATCCAAGGGGTGATGTCAAGTACGTCATAGTTCTGACTACCAGTTACAGAACCACCGCAAAAAAAATGAGAATTTGGATACCTAATCGTCGATGTGTTTTGCTTTTCACTAAAAAGTTAAGGACAAATCAAACAAGAGTATTTGATCGCCTCCTGACATCACAACCCACCACACCACTGAAAGCCCAACTTAAGTACAAACACGTGTACACAAGCAGCATTAAATAAGATTCGCCAAAGTGCGAATTCATGTTGGACTATAAAGTCGTACCGGACTATAAGCATACCTATCCATCAACTAACTCTTTCAGTCTTAACTATTCGAAGTGATTTCTGATAGTAGTGAAGCACTTCTTATGGCTTACCAACTCTCCTGATGATAACTACAAAAGCAGCTACATTGCCTCTAACTGTGGACAAACAATAAATACAGCTAATAAGTTCATGACTAAGAGGAGAATGACCTTTAACGTGGTCTGGCCTACAATCCAAGACCACATTCCGAATGATAAACGGCAGCCACGACTAGTAATAGCAGAAAGCGTGTTATTGGTGAGACTGAATAAACCGAAGTGCTGGAACCAAGATGATAGTTCTACACTTTCAAAGTCGATAACCGAGTTCCAAACTGCTTGAGGGCAAAAAAATAGTGTCAGAAATGAGACAACCCACACCTTCGATATCGTGTCGTTTGCCTATGTACACCTCGATTTGGTCGAGGTTCAATTGAATGCGATCCAACAGGCATGGTGATTTGTCAGTATCTGCAGCGTCTGAAAGGAAGGGAGACAAGAGGTTAAGTAACCAGACAGGTGACATCAAAGTAGGTGGACAATCATTACCCTTAGCAATGGCTGAGGTTGGATAGAAGCTTTGGGTCATTATGTCCTTCGAACCGGCTTCAGCAAGGTCATCGCTAAGACAAGGTGGAGACAAAGGCAGTTGGTAGTAATAACACATTTCACATGCAATTCAATGAATATATCAAGAGCAAGCCAGTCAAAAGAAGTCAATAAAGTAGAACACAAATGCTAGTTAACACGATTGGTGTCTTGGGACATGGCATTCATAGGTGTTTACGGCTACCAGTATATCGTCTACTTCCTAGCGGTCAGTTGGTGAAAGGACTCGTAAGCTACATGGAAGAGTCTCCTAATTCGACTTTCATTTGCTATTGGAGCCGCATGAACAGGTGTAGATGGATTAGTTAGCCCACTTCTATAGCTTTCACCGATCCGAACTGCATAAATGGAAACTTTTTTGCCACATTTGCAGCTAAGTGATACTTTAATTGCGCAGTGAGTTACACTATCCTCTTTGGCCACCCGTGACTCAAACCCTACAGGAGTAGTATGGAGGCATCTACTTCCAGCACAAGTAAAATCCATAGGCCTCCCACACAGCCTGATTTCAACTAAAATCACGATAGAAAAACCCATTAAAATGTAGGAGAAGTGCTGTGATGGACATATATCGTTCTGGTGTCGCGACGCATCCCAAATTTGATGATCGAAGACGTAGGAAAATAGCTGCAGGGAGAGGTAGAAACGAAGTTTAAAACAAAGTGAAGGCTTTGCATGAAAGTTTCTTTCCTGTGTAAAAATAAATTTTTGATGAGAGGAAACTTTTAAATTCCATGTGATTCCGCCTCCGTGACAATGGCATCAAACACCACTCTCGTGACCTACGCCACTGATCCCCTAGCCCTTATGCACTCCTAAAGTGCAGTTCACAGAGGGCCTGACATAAAGTACGAATTCTTCCATAATTTCAGCAGTAGTCTTGTTTGCGGAAAAGTCGCAAGATGTTGAGTGGTTTTCATTTCGGCACCAAGCAAGCCAGCTCGTAAAAATCATGGTCCTCCCTTACGTTTCAGAGCTCCCGTGTCTCAACGACTACGGTGGCGCATCGGTGTCTTTAAGCGCCTTCATTGTATGTCGTTTAACTCTTTAAAATATTATGTCCCCGAATTAACTCCCATCGCAGCTGAGTAAAAGAGTAAAAGCGGATGTTTTCATAGACATCTCAATTCATCCACTCATTTGGAAACACTCACCACCACCAGAGGTTACTGGAGCAGTGTTTGCACGCCTGTTGCTGATGATGCTGGAGCACATCATCCCCCAACACCTCGTGTGAGGAACCACCACCACCTTTACGGTTGACGATGTCAGTGTGCCAGCAGAAGTCGTTGACAGCAGTGAGGGTGCCCAGATTGCAAACAAGGACGCTCTCGCTGGCAGGAGAGACGGGTACCACGAGGATCGGTGACTCTGCCTTCACGTCCAGCCGAAGGCGCATTGAGATGGGTGCGCCCTGACGAACCTAGAGTAGATCAAGTGGACGGACGAGTCATTAACAGATGGAGAATCGTTTCAGTCCTTTTAGGACTTTTCTTAGGTTTATGCTTCAAGGCAGTGAAAAGGATCTCTACTCACGCTTCTGATGGGACGTTTTCATATTCCAGAATCTTACAATTCCCTCAGAAATAACATGGGCGTTAGGTGGGTGGCATCATGGCAGGACGTGACTAACTTCTTTTACTCGTTTAGAAGAAAGTGGCCGCTCCTAGCAGAGCTTTAAAGGAAGTTTGCAGTTGAGTAGCCCAGTTGGATGGTGCAGGTTTAATGACAATAAATACGGAGGAGTAACAATCAGAGTGTAACAGAATGCAACCTTGCGAACGTTTCCAGTAGAAGTAAAATCACCAAGTTCTTCAAACACAAAATCGAAATAACATTCTTTATTACTAAACGATTTTGTAGAGATAAAAACTGACACCGCACTCTGCCTACTGTGCATGGTGGTTGGCTAATGGCTAACCACATAAGGAATTATACAACCCGGAACCTTCTGAAGAGGCTCTAATTTCATTCAAAAGGTCCTGAAAAAGTCAGCTACACAGACTCGGCGTTTCCAGCAGTCAAAAAAAAACTCGGTAAAGTAAGTGATAATGGGCGCTATTCCTCACCTTATATCCCTCTGACGACGCTCTGACCCTATTCATGAGATCTTGATACTGTAAAAAGCTGTCCAGTGTATGAATCGTGGTGACGAGGAAAGCTTGTGTGTGCACATAGTAAGCCGGACCCAGCCTCAGCTCCAGTCTTCCATCTTCAGCACGGCGTGTCACCTCGGGGTCGGGTAATTGGTACTTGGTAAACGCAAAAACGAGGTAGTCTCCACCACCACCACCACCACCACCACCGCCAGCCAGGAAGCGTTGAGGGTAAAGTTGGCGCCCCTGCGGCGTGAGATCGTGCACTGAGGCAGAGGCAAGACGGCCGGCAATGTGCAACCACCCTCCACCAGCATCAATGTTTCGGCTATGGTTAGTTAGGCGAAGGTGGAGGCGACTAGCGGAGGCGCGAAGAAGGGGCGACGCTGGACAGGAGGCCTTGGGGACAGCGTCGAGGAGAAGGGAGAAGGTCGAGACGCTCAAAGTTATTACAGTTAACGCTTCAGTCTCCGATGCCAACGTTTCTGCATCTTTAGCCAGTTGAAAGTAGCTGCCTGTTGCGGATACTGAAAGTAACCCAGCGTGTGATCTGAGACTTTGGTTATGTGGTGACTTGAATAAATACAATTCGAGATGATTTCGGTCTGGCTTCCGCCATGATCGAAAGTGTGGGGATATAACCAAGCACAAGTGAATTTGTGAGTTAATGTGACGGGTGGACGAATCTAGGGTAGACAGATGGATGAATGAATCGATGAATAAAGGCGTGAGTGGAAGAGTGAATAGTAGGATACCTTAAATGATGTGTGGCAAATTGAGTAGATAAATGAAGTAATAAACTGTGAAAAGACTGACAGATCACTTGAATAAGTGAGTGATTGGTTTAGGAGGTAGATGAGTGATGGGCTGGACTGAGTTATTGAAGGACCGAGTGCAAATGGAAGTGTATTAGTCAATCCATGAACCAGTTAATGGCTGAACAAGCGATGCCCTTACCAGCCACTGCAGCAGTGGGAGGGGAAGAAGGGGTGGCAGATGGTATTGGAGTGTCAAACTCATCGCAAGCGGTGAGAGGTGAGCCTATACCGAGGAAATCCAACAGCAACACCCAGGGGTGGAGGCTAAAGTAGCAGGTGAGAGATGAGAAGGCCACGTCCACAAATCCATGCGTCTGAGTGGAGGCGAGGAAACAAACTAATGAAGGCGACAGTGTTTTGAGGTAGTAGAAATGAGACCTCTAACTCCAAACTTCGCTACACGGACTATTCCCAACTCTTTGCCAATTTTTCGAGCCGTCTTTTAAAAAAATAGTAAATAAAGTAGACCTAGTGGCTACAAGGGATAAAAATATATGCTAGTATCTACTAGCAACCGACTTGGTCAGTTAAATCCAAATGCTAACCAGATTTACCGACCACAGTGACCTCAGCGTGAAATTAATCCGAGAGTAAATAAATAAACAAACAAACTTTCTTCTCATTTCTGCTGCTACTCTACCAAGATACCGAAAGAACCTAGGCATCAGACCACTTAAAGAATGAAGTCAGTAGTTCGGATGAACCGGTCAACAAGCGAATTAATGGCTAATGAGAAATAGGTAGATCATTGATCCTCTCGGAATCACCTTGCAGAAGTTTGACAAAGTTAAAAAAAAACATTGAGTTACTAACTCACTGATTGGTACTTTGTGTTGAAAAGGGGGGAGCTCCGATCCACCAAAAGGACACGAATTCGAACAAATTGATCACCCTCTCCATCTCTCGCTTTGTCTTCAGTCGGATACTGAAGCTGCCCAGTCCGCAAAGATGAATGGTGCTGAGGTAAATATTTGACAAAGAAGTTATTTAAAATTGAAGACTCATCGAACATTTTTAGTCAACATTTGAAAACATTCCACTTCATTTAGCATAGGGTTGCTTAAATTTGCCATCCACCAATTTGGATGATGATAAAAAAGCGATTATGCGATGGCATGCTTCCACAAAAAGAACCCTTCCTTCGAGGTAACCAGAATGCCCTTTTAATGGGCACTAACGAGAAAGGCCCTGAAAATGCCTTACATGTTTGGAAGCTAAGCTAGTAGAAGCCAATTTCGAAGTGCATAGGCCTGTGCAGAACCCATACTCACA
This sequence comes from Taenia solium, assembly GCA_001870725.1. Taxonomy (NCBI): domain Eukaryota; kingdom Metazoa; phylum Platyhelminthes; class Cestoda; order Cyclophyllidea; family Taeniidae; genus Taenia; species Taenia solium. Next base: position 278,124 of record MIEF01008228.1, on the reverse strand, counting down.
TCTAATTTTCGTGCAACCTATTCGACTGTCTTCCTTATGTTTTGACGAAACAGTTTTAGGGTCAAACTACATCCAGAGCTTTGTTTCGGCCACGCCTGTGCTGATAAAGATGAATTTGTGTTTACAGCTGCCCTCGTTTACACAACACTCGGCGCGTGACCAAATAGCGTTACTTCGGCATCAATCAACTTCATGCTGAACTTTCAGGAGCAATTCTTACTCCAGCGTAATGACCCCACTATTAAACTGCAAGGCCAAGTAATAACAATACGAACTTAAAAACAAACCATCCTGTTTTGCTATTTGTGCATGTGAGAAGGCAAAGAGAAATGCCGTTTCACAGTTAAAAGCGCCTAATCTCTGAACAATACCACATATCCTATGTAAAAATTTACGCTTTTCAGCACTCCTTAACGCATCACAAAACCAAGAATAAGATTACACAAAACCAAGAATAAGATTAACTTCTAGGGCTCGATAGGGAAGTCGATTTACTCCCAAAATAGACGTCTTGATTAGGACGACTCCATAGTGGAGGAGTTTCGTGCACTGAATAGTCGGAGAGGCAAATAAAAATCGGGGATATGCAACCCCATTTGACTGCTTGAGAATGCTTTAGTACAAGAAAAACACCCTAATAAAAGTAGAAAAGGGTGTATGAGTTATAAGATGAAAGTTCTGAAAACTGAACAGCTATTAAAATGGACTTTGACTTTGTTCAAGGCAAAAAAGGAATCCAAAGGCGCTTTGCCGTACCCTACGTCTGTCACCCGTCATCATTTTCGACCCCGTCCTCTCCTCCTCTTTCTCTCCATTAAAGAAACTGAAATTGATTGAAAGAGGGGCTCTTTGAAGACTTTTTGAGAAGGGAGGGGCAATGCCATCGGAGAGGGAGGTCCAGGAAGAGCTCTCAATGAGACTCGGACAGGAGGCGGCCAGTGGACCCCGACGACGATTACGGGGCCATGGCGATGATGACTGAGGTTTCGATGGAGGGTGAGAATAGAGAAGGTAGCGGTTCTCCTCACTGTAGCCTGAAAGCAACCAAGATACATACATTTTACACCAAGGGGTCACATGCTCCAGCCAAGGGGGCGATCGGAGTGGTCCAAATTTTAACGAATAGTCCATAAAAATGAGGACAGCTTTCCACACGCAAATATCAGTCCCTTTTTCAACTTGAGTGGTGGTGACAGAAAGCCAGTAGCATTATGTCTGAATGCTCTGACATCCGACTGGGAAAAAGGGTAGATTGTGTTTGGTGGTCTGACCTCAAGGTGAGTAGTCGGATGTTCAAGAATCAAGCGTTCAACATTTTATGGGAGAGAAGAGCCCCATTCCAGGTGTCTTGAATGTAGCTAGATCGCAAAGATTGAAGGGTAGTTCTCATCACTAATTAATTAATTAATTAATTAATTAAAAAAAACAGTAGCACAGCTAAATTGCGTCAAAAACTGGCCCAGAAGCAGATTGAGTAATTGATTGAGGATGGGATGACGACGTTCTGTTTACAAATGACTGCACCTCAGTAATGATTTAAAAAGGTAGAGTTCCAATGACGTGACATAGACCCCAGAGGAAGGTAGACCAGTTGCTGATAGGCTTTATGACAATCCTCCACCTACATTGATTATTTGTATAGAATTTGTGAGTAGTTAGGGTGTCAGTATGATTAGTTATCGTATTGGGGTTGACTGAGCGACACATCAACCAAGAAAGAGGCTTTAACATCACCGAGGTGGGCCAGCTGATCAACAGCACATAAGATCATTGGGAGGCTTAACACCCTCACCTAGTGAACACCAGTGTACTTCTATAAAAGTCGGGATACATCTTGCATTCGAAAGGAGCGGGATAAGTGGTAAGGGAGAAATGGTATAGCTTGAATGAACGGGAATCTGAATAGAAAATGAAAAGTGGTAATAGCGACAGTGAACTTGAGCAAACCTGACAACTGACCCGGAAGAAGGTTTTCCAACAGCAGCGAAGCCAATGTGGCTTCAATGTGCGTGAGCCCGCTGCCACTGTTCCTACCGGGTGCAGAAGGGATTCGTGAAGCGGCGACAAAAAACTCGCCAAGACTCAGCCGAGTCAATCCCAGAGGATGCGCCTCACCGCTCATCTCCGTAAAGGTCTCCACCACCAACAAAGGCATACGAAATCGCATCGCTAGGCCCGGCACCATCACAGCTGAAGCCGCTTCCTCCACCGGAACTTGTGAATCAATCTTTTGGAGGAAGGGAGAAAGAGAAGCAACCATATGCATGATAACAAAGACGAAAAATATTTTACCTTAAGATACCAATACGACTATAAAACTACCACGTTCAATTGAAAAGAGGAATGAGCAGAGAGAATGAACATAACGGCTAAACCTGGCGTAGAAGATTATGTATACAAGTGACTCACTCCAGCATCAATCCGCTCCCTACTGGATTTTTGTGAGGATGCTGAACTATCCCCACCACTATCGCCCCTATCAACCGTCTCCTCAAAGTAGGTGAGGTTGTTCATAGTCTGTAGGAGCTGGTGGTAGACGCTCTTGGAAAGTCGCACGTGGAGGGGTTGTATGAGGCAAGCTGATATCGTGATCCACAACTCTGGTCTGCTTGAAACCTCCTCCGACGCTCCTAGCTCTTCACCTTCATCGAAAGGGAAGCTAGTCTCCGTGGTATTGAAATCATCTGGCCAATTTATTGTGCCCGACTCCGTTTCGCCATGTGGTCTAGAGAGAATCTGCCGTTTTACCTAGAGGAAAAGGTAAAGGATTTCACAATTCGTTCCCCAATACCGCTCTCAAACCCACCATTATATCAGCGGATATGTCTTCCAACACACAGTGTTCCATGGGCGAGGTGACAAGGCCAAGGTAGTGAGCGAGCACAAGCATCGCTTGCACCGCCTCAGAGGTGCCCCGCACTCTCGGCACCCCACGCTCGTCAGAAATATCGAGGGCGGAAAGAGATGCGTGGGCCACGCTTAGTTGTATAAAGCGTAACGGAGTGAAGCTATCGCCTCCATCGACATCTTTACCGCAATTGTCAGTACCTCCACCATTGCGGAGCATCAAGCGACCGAGACGTGCGATAAGAACGTGGGGAGAGACGGGACCGGCGGGAAGCACGATTACAGGTTGCTCAAAGATGGCATGGAGGGAGGCGATACGTGACAAAGACGGGGAAGATGATGACACTAGCTGCTGCTGTTGCGGGGGTGCAGTGGCAGCAGCGACAGCAGAGTTGACAGCTGACTTGGCCAATCGGAGTGCCAGGACACCCACCGTGTTTCGGTGATAAAGATGAGAAAACCAAGCTGAAATCTCGTGCAGAGCGCGTGGTTTGTGTACGTACACAGGACTGGAGACCTCCAACTACGGGAGAGAATGGATGGATAAGAGCGAATGAAGATTCTTTTGTAATTATGAACTAAACATTAAAAAATTCCGAGTTTTTTGCTTAAATAGGGAACCCTAACTTGGAAGGGATAAAAATCAAGTTGCATAATTTTATACGGCTAAAATGCTTCATTAAAAGCGATGTAAGAGCACTATTTGCTTAATCTTGCTGCACGAAATAAGCCTGCTTTTGCGTTATATATTTTTTTACTTTTAAGCAAGCCTCACATTAAAAAATAGTGAAAAGCTCGAAGGAGCAATCCCAAAAGGCGTAAAAGGAACCGAAAGACTAATACTTAAAGCACAATCAATCAATTTGTCACCAAGAGGGAGAAAGTAGTTTAAGTTGACGGTAAAACTGGACGGTAAAGCTGATTAATCAAAGTTATGTTTAGTTAAGCATGCAGAGCGTTTTGTTGATCTTTGTGACCGTCTATAATCCAAACCTAACACAGGTGGCATGGAGCTCCGATGACTTACTGGCAGGCTCGTATACTCCATTTCATTTTCAAGAAAAGCTCGAAAACTCTATTAGTGACAGAGCGGTGGAATATGTCTGAAATAATCTGATGGGAAGAAGTGATAACGTTGGGGTTCAGACTATAAAACTATTCCAGTGAAGCAGTGGCACCTAAAAACAGACAGGGAAGCAGAAAGAATCAATGAAAGGAGTGAATAAACACAAGAGGTAATGGTACGAACTTCCAATCGGCCAACCTCAAAATTACCGAATCTGTTAAGTGAGAGCGACGAATTAACTAGAGAGGGAGAGAAGTCGCTTAACGCACCAGAGGAGAAAAAGAGAGGCTGCCCGAATTAACGAAAGGAATGGCAAAAAAGCTATTCAAAATGGTGCTATTTACCATGATGTGGTATCCAGAGGCGCTGTGGCAGCGCGCAGTAAGCGTGAAGACGGACTTTGCAGCAGACCAGGCAAGCACAGCGTCGGGCAACTCGGGATCCAGGCAGCGACCCGCGGCAAAGATGTGGCGATGCTGTACTCTGTTCGGTACCATGGAGCTCGACTCCACCTCCATCAAATCTAGCACCTGCAGACCGGCCAGGCTCACGCGCAAGTTGTTGTGGTCTGGAGTAGTAAGCATAGCATGGCTGCGATGATCAAGGCAGGAAGAGCATTTCCAGCTCTCCAATATAAGAAAATTGAATAGGAAACTATGAATGCTCGTTATGAAGAATATTAACCAGGTTGCCTTTATTAGACATTAAAAGCAAAACCCCTCATAACGGAGCAGTGAATGTGAAGGAGGTTTTTACATTTTCTAACTTACTGTCTTGAGACTGAAAGTGTACACCGAGGAGAGTGATGGTGGCGATGCGTTCTGCAGTGGCTGATGGAGGAGTAAAAGAATATTCCCCCTCCTCCTCCGCCACCACACTGCTGCCTTCTGCCGTATCCTCTGCCTCAGGTGCCGCCTTCACACGAATCAACACAAGACTGAGTCGCTCCACGCTTATCGACATTTCGAGGCTGTCATTAATGTTTGAGTCACCATCACTACTGCAATTTTCGACACCTTCAGCAGCCATAGAGGGTGTATGAGCAGCAGATACAATGGGGTTGTTTGATTCATTTCTGGGCTCGGATACCGGTGCGACACAGCGCACGAATGCGATCAACTCCACGAGGGTGTCCAGGTTTCCTGCAAGTGAAATGCAGTTCTTACCTCTACTCTAGGAAGAAGCTCATGGTCTACTAAAACACTGCCGATACACCGATTGCTTTCGAGCTAGTAGTGGTCGATCTGTGGTCCAATGGCGGCATAAATAGGCAGTAGAACACTGCCACCCTCTCATAACCCCTTCAGTTACTATTCTTCAGTTCTCATTATTGGTGGCCATGGCTACAGCTAGCTTGAATTCCCTTTTGGTAACACTAATTCCTCGATCGCTCAGTAGAAAATCCCTGAAGCGCCCTTAAAATTCATGATCTACCACCAATCCACGTCTTCTATTTGCAAAAGTCAAACGATTGAACCCTGCGTTGCTCTTTTTAGTTTAAGCCGGATGACATCAGCTTCTCAGCCATCCCTGTGGTAGAGTGACAATTCCTACACGCTTAGCTCACCGCACAGAAGTAGTCACATGGTACGTTCAAATACAAGCAATCGCTCCTCCTCTAATCGTCACCATAACGAAGAGTGAAGTTTATCGATGATTCAGCTTTGTGAGTGTCCCATACTTAAGCCTATAGACTATACTCGCATGACTTAAAGGTGGAATGTAACATACATTTCACTCCAGTCTCAACATTTCAAAATCAAAGTGCTGGTTTACTGTGTTACCAGACATCCCAAGTATACCTCATCATATACAGGCAATCATTTACCCAAAAGATCCAAATGTCGAAATTTGATGTCAAGAAGTCGAGAGATTTTCATTCCTGATGACGACTGGAAGTATTTCACCCGAATTAGCGCCGTAGAGGAGTCTACAAAATCATACGGAAACAGCATAATATTTAATTTACTGAATGCGACTAAACACAATCCACTTCATTTACCTTCACCACTATCACCGATTGGATCAAAGAAGGGCCGAGTCACGACGAAACTGCTACTGGTACCACGTATTAACTGCTGTCGGGAGCGACGTTTAACAAAACTACTATCGCCACCGCCGCTGACGTTTAGGCTACCCGAGAGCGTGTCTAACCTGAACAAAGAGAACAAAGAAGGGGAGGAAAAAGGGGGTGAGTTGGAGTCTTAGTGTAAGATAAAGACATCTCGAGTAGCACATATGGGTTTTGTTCAGCATATTTTGTTGACATGCATTTGCAATAAAAGTTTCACCTTGGCACATTTCACCTCATCAAAGAGGGATCAAAGAGCTGTTAGTGAAAACTGTAAAAAACACAGACTTCACGGAAAGATACAGATGATTGAAGTAGCGGATGACCACAAAGGGGAGATTGCTGAAGTCACATCGACTTCCTGCATCTATTCCGACTGCACTTTAGCAATTCGGTCAGCAGACCAGACATGAGCTAGCTTACGAGTGTGTTAGGAGCAGTTATTCAAATCACGGTATGAAGGCATGGTAACCTTCTTCATCCCATCGCTTTGGGTGTTTGTTACTGTGTGGAATGCTTGGCAAAAATATGATTACCCCAGAACACCGGATGGTCATTAGCACAATCTCAAGCATTAAGTCCCATCCAATGCAGTTTTTCTCATAAAATACGCAACATTCAATGATTCTGCCATTCTCCTTCTGAGGTGTACTGATAATGCCATTAATGTTCTCATTTACAAAAAGACCCGCGACAGCAGAAAATAGGTCTCCATGATGACGCGTTTGACAAGAATAAGCTGACATAACACTTATAACACTTCACAGCTTATAATCTCAAGCACAATTAGGCCCAAGTCACGCCTCATTGCCGCTGGACTCACTAATGTCAGAGAAGAGACCATAATCTCCACCGAGAAAACGGGATACTCTTGCCGATCAGATTGCCCTGAGAAACTCCATGGGTTTAGGTGCAAAATGAACTTGAATGAAGTTCTCTTGTCACTTGGAAAGATGTAACACAACGCAGAGGCGTACCCCTTTTCCATCATGGCATTTTCATTTCATCATTCGTTGCGATCAAAGCAAAAAAAAATAATCATCTTTGCCACCAATGTTTTGGAGGGGAATTGGCCGCTGTGGCCTATAATTTTTATAGTTATTGTTTAACACCAGGATTTGGACAACCGCCCTCACCAAACCAAAAAGCTCAAGACTATCCAGCATTCGCCGTGTTGTTTTAAACTTGACCAATCCGTTCGTGACACGATCCTACGAAACCGCAGTTCAAAAAAAAATGAGGCACATATTATGCGTTGTGACGTCAGTAAAAAACGTGTTACGCTCCCCGTTAAATTGTTCAATCTAGACAGAGAAAAAGAGCGTAAGGTCGTACCGAACATTACGATGCGATGCTGCCAATAGGTCAAAATCTCCTCCCAGACCACAAAGAGCATCAGCGACAGTGAGGCTATGCACTTGCAGGCAGACATCATACGTTGTGGTGGAATGCATCGGGTCAGTTGATCGACTAAACCGAGCTGCGGTGGAGGTCAACCGGCACTCCGCCAGTGGACGACCCCGTGCGTCAAGTTGGAGGATGAGTTCATGCATGCTGAATGTGACCACAATCGTCCGCCGTAGTGCTGGTGCCGTAAGCGTCATGGACGTTCGGATCTGTTGTTTGGAGCGCCTTGATCGGCGAATCCCCGAGCTGTGTGGCGCAGGCGTCGGTAGTGGTGGTGGGTGACTCTCTGTAACCTCCTCCGTTTGCTCCGCCGCTGCCGAAGCAACAGCGGCGAGACAGAGACGGACTGCGGCGACTCGAGCATCAGAGAGGCGAAGAACGCAGTGTCGCTGCTCCAAACATACCAGGAGGCCGGGCAGGTCGGCGGGAATGGTGGGCGGAGGTGGAGGAAGAGGAGCTGTAGTGTTGGAGGTGGAAGGAGAGCTGAGTTGGGCCATTGGTACCACTCGCCGGGTGATCCAAATTGCCAGACTGAAGCGGTCCACGAGGTGGACTTGGGAGGCTACCTGAGTGATAGAACGATCATCCACTGAAAGGAGAAGAAATGAAATGTGCTAGTCATTTTGAAGATAATTAGAAACACCTTAAGCCCTAAAAGTTCATCGCTTAACTAGAGATCGGATTGTGTTAATAAGGAAGTCAAAAGCACCGGGCCTAACAATCACAGGGCATCACGATTCCTCAATCACACTGAGATATCTATAATCAAAAAGAATCAAAGTATTTCGAAAAAAAGCACAAAACACAGGAACATTTCAGGGGTTTCTTGAAACGACTAAGACACAGTAATTGAACTAACAGCAGCAACCCAGTGAATTATTGTCAGGCATCACGGAAAAAAGGAAAGTAAGCGATAAACATAAAAGAGAGGAGTACTGGAGACAATGAATTGTGGTTTTAGTAAAAAAATGAAATAAATTTTAAACAGACCCCAAAGTAGTCCTCAAAAGACGAATAGTGGTGCTGCAAATTAACCGCTCAAATATTACTGAGAGAATCAGTTCCGAGAGTAGAACAAAAGCTAAAAATCGTCACAGATTGCAAGCCAAGTGCTAGTACTTGGAGACATCCGATATCTCATATTTCATGATCTAATATAAAACGAGCCTAGATGAAATTTAACCTCCAGCTTCAAGCATCGAAGATAGGGTGTACTGGGCTCTACTGAGAGCGCTTACTCCGTGATAGAAGAGGCAGAAAAAAACTCACGACGTGATAGCCTCAAAAGTTACAATGGGTTTGAAGCTCTCAAACTTTGCAGCACAGGAAGTATCACAGTTGAATAATTTTTCAGAGACACGAACAAGGATGATACAATTCCGAAAACCTCATCACCAACATGAGCTGAGATTATCGGGTAAACTCAAGCGGTAGCCTTAGAAGGTGTGTCGGAGCAGATGACGATGCTATTAGTGAAGGACAAACTTGCCTATTTTCATAAAAATGCTCAGTTGTGTGTACTGTAGCAAACTTAAGCAATCAAAGACGTTGAAAACTTGGGTTTGCTTCTCAATAGTCATGAGAAAAATTGGCAGCCCCATTCACTCACCGGTAGTTGAAATAGAAGACTTGGGAAGAAGACCAGGCCACAGTCCAGACACCTGCAGTTCGTCTAGACGCCCTGCCAAAATGCGAAATTCGTCCAACTCCAAGAGGTAGGTCACATAAAGTCTGCGACTCCGTTGTGAACGCTTCCGCAAGGAGCGTCGCTGAGCAGAAGTAGGGCGCTTTGGGCTTGGTACTGGTCTGCAGAGAGAAAGAGGAGGCCGGTGGAGAAAAGACTTCTCCGTCTGTGACAAAGCTATTGTAAAATTTGCTGGCATGGAAAAGGAGCGAGAACTTACGGTGTCTCAGAATCAGATTGAACGGGCGTGCCACAGGGCGTTGCAAAGACATCTGATTCTTCATCCCCATCACTTCCATCACCCTCATCGTAATCTACCTTTTTCTGTGGTTCATTCAGCGCTTCCCTCTTTTGCTCATCAAGAGTTTGTGCCTAGCAGGAGAAAAAAAAACACTTACAGAGCGTGTGCAGGTACAGTAACCATCACAGGATAGCGAATAGTTTCAATTTCCTGTCCGCGTACTAAAAGGGGAATGGCATAACAAATATGCTACAAATTAAGAGCTCATTTTGGCATTTCAGAGCCTTGTAACAGCGAAACCATCAAAATTGAGAATACAGTAAGAAATCGAAGCCATCGCCCAACAAAAGCCAGAAATCACCACAAAGGCCTTAAACATAGTATTGGGGCTAAACGCGTTTTGCTTTTATCCGAAACCAGTCATACACACATTTTGATCAGACGGGTACTTACAATATTGAACCTTCGAAGAGAGGAAAAGTTGACCAAACAGGAGTCAAATACCAAAAATTATGGTGCACCGCAGCTATGATGGTGGTCATGTCAAAACAGCCAGCCCTCCTATCATTCTCTTCCGAATAAAATAGGATCAAATATCGCCGGAGTCATCCAACATTAAAAATTAGTAATCAATACGGGGCTCTCGAAGGAGGGGTAAGTTCACCAATCAAAAGCCAGTACAGCTACCTGTTTGCCGTTCCCATTACCGTCGGTAGCGGTGGCGGCCGACGGTTCCCAATTGGAGAGCCGGAAACGTCCAAGGTCGCAGATCACACCGAGGAGGCTGGCCGGAGGACAAGGCTCCCTGCCCTCCCTCTCCGCCTTGGCCTCTGCCGGACTTGGCCAGAGGCGTCCAGGAAAGAGGATGCGCGGCGCCGCAATGTCTAAATGCAGTTGTAGAATTGATGTTGTCAATGGCGGTGATACTAGCGATGTCTGCAGTGGAGTAGCAGTAGTGGAAGACGTAGTTGTCGTTGCTGTTGAGCCCTCGACCGCCGTCTCGACGTTGTGCAGCGCCGCACGGAGATTAGCCTTTGTGTGCGACTTAATCGTGTCGTAGGCGCTGGAGTCATCTGTGGGTGAGAGCGGATGAAGAATATCGTCAGACAGCGATATTGGACTTTTAAGCAGAGACTGAACTACCACTGATCCAAAAGTTAACACATCGAGATGGACAATCCATTGAAGGTTAGCTAAATTTTGAAAGAAGGGGAGCAATCGTGATAGACAGGTGGAGTAGTGAACAACCGATCCAGCGATTAAACAGGATGACTGATGAACAATAAGATTTCTTATGCTTACTCGTTAACTCCATATGGAAGAGGAAGTCCATCACCCCATTCCACGTGATCCGATCTGGTAACATTGACTTCAATAGTGCTCATCACCGATTCACGTGTAATTTGAGGTAAAGTGGTTTAGATTTCTTAAGCGACATGTGACTCGTGCATTGCAAACAGCAATGAAATAGTCTTTTCTACCATCAACTTTTGTGAGCCTATTATTTAGTCACACCCTCAATTTGTCAAACACCGCATTCCTTCATGTCACCTGGCGGTCTCCACTGAATTGCATGGATTCCATGATCAGACTTACATTTGAAAACATTTTGCTGTGAAACCCATTTCCAAGGTGGCACTCTTAAGCTGAAAATTATGTATAACGGCGGCGCATCTCCTCAGTAACGACAAAAAAAGTTAGAGCATAGGTTAAAGTCTCTGATGCACGATCACTCAAGGATATCGAACATTTTGAACTCAGCGTCATAAAGATAGTCAACTTGTGCTTGAGCGAGTGACAAAATAACTTTTGCAGTCTACCCTTTTTGAATTCAAAATTAACTTTTCAGCTTGACATCCTCAACAGCAACCCCTTTTTCGAACAACACCCTTCCACTTTTGGCCCAAGGTGTTACAACGATCACCAACACATGTAAGCAAAATGTGCCCGCACGTGACTTCTGACGCAACCAGAATGTGCTAGTGACTTCCCGATTCTGCTAGCTCATATCCATCCGCGATACCATCACACTATACGCAATGCCCACAAGTAATCATGACCTCAGAGAAATGCGGACTTGATAGACATGTTACGAAAGCTTTGCTACAATCCAAGAGGCTGAATAATCAAGGCCGCTGGTAGCACCGTAAAGAGAATGCATACTTTACCTTGAAGTAACAGAAACTGTAAAATAAAAGCAGAATTAGTGAGTTTCGAATTGGTGAGGCATGCACACTCTTGTTAAGTGAGTAAATGTACGATTCTCTCCCATCCATAAAAATGGAATGTTATGTGATGCGAGCCAGGTGTTGAGTCACCAAGCATTGGCATGATAAGGGTTTCGCATGGGCAGAGATGGTGCTACTCCACAAAGATGGCAAATTGAATAGGCAATAAAAACGAGGATGTGGAGATCGAAAATAGTGCATTGTAGTTCTGATGGCTGGAAGACTAACTCCATATTGAGACCAAATGGTTCAGAATTTGATTTTCTTAATCAAACGCTTCATATGTTTTTTACTATTTACACGTATTTTCAATATTTTCGACTTGACCATAAAGTCTTGCCTCAAATTTGCAAATCCCGAGGGGAAAACTTCTAGCGAAGGTTCAAAGCTAGTCCGAATCGCTAGGGCGTCGTGGTGAATTTGCGGCCTACGTAAACGACTTCTGATGGCTTCATCGCCAACTTCATTATTATCACCATTTCGTGTGAAAATCTCGAGGCTTAGAAATATCCCGCTTTCACATAACGTCTTTGTAAGAGCCACCTTTGGAATGTGAATTCTGCTCTACAGTGAGGCATGGACAGCGCCAATACGCAAAATGTCCAGTGAGATGAGGGTGTGGCTAACTAACAAATCATGTGTAACAGCCTTTCTGACAAGTTATTCTAGCAATATAAGGTGAATCGGACGGGGGACAGTAAAAAAAACCAGGTAATATTCTGGTAATGAGCTGTAGCAAGGGCGATCACGTCGAACGCGTTAAGATAAAACCTATTCAATCTTTTACCTTACAACTCCTGGTCTGATTGCAGGTAACACGGATTGCCTCGCATCCTATTCATCATCGACAAAATAAGGTCATCAGTCACTATATTCAACGAAAAACTTTAGGATTTGAGAAGGCTCAGTATCACAGAAATAGGGCCGAAGTACTCGCTTGATTTGTCACTTATGGATAAATTTGGAGGGATAGTAATCCCCAAAAACCGTCAGGGATTATGTTGTGACTGCAATAATGAAAACGGTGCTTCAGAACGCAGGCTTACAGATATGCATAGCAGAGTGATCGCTGATCCGAGTGCAAGAGGCGACTTCAAAGTGCGTGCCAAAACCGAAGCGCTAGGAAACTCGAGTAGACTAATCACATTAACTGCCAGATTTTTACCGGTTCTTGTAGTATTCGAAGGCAAGCTAAAACCCTGCTAATGGCCACCTAGCGTCCTACCACGCCATTTGAGTTGACTGGTGAATACAATAAGGGATACTTCAACCAACACCTCAGACAGGTCGGAAAGTTGTGATAAACTATAAAAGAAATGTTCCTGTTGGGAAAGAGTCATGGAAGGAGGCCCTATGAAACTTATCCAAAGCCAGAGGGGAAAATAGATTTGGATTGAACGTGCCAAGATTAAAAGTGGCAAAATGTTGATCCAAGTGTCAGGTGGATTAACCGTATCGAGGTTTCGATGAAAGTGAGGAAACAAAGCCTTGTCTAAGACTCGAAGGAAATAACGTATAGGATACATTTCATCAAATAAAGGCTGGTTTTTAATAAATATCGCCGCAAAGGGTGATTGATACACTGATTGAGCTCGATATCAACCGGCATTCGCTCTTAACCTGTGAATTTTAAGTAAGGCCCATCTGAGTCACCGTGAAGGGCCTTGTGAGCAAAAAATAGTGGGTTTTTACTGTCTCGCAATTAATTTTAACTTATTCAAGGAACTGGTCTAATGCCAGATGCGGAGGAGTAGATTTAGAGAGCACTGAGAACGTCAAAAAGGGCGGACGCTATGTAGTGGAAAGGCGTAGGTCTAAATGTGGTCTATGCATTACCTCCCAGAGCGTACAATTAACAGCTCTAAGAAATAGGAGCAAGGGGACATGTACTACTTTGACAGTTTGTTTAACCTTGTGATTGGGTAAGCGGGAGCTTCCTCCTCCGAGAAATGGCGCTTCCACTCGGCACAGCCTCAGCTCCTCTACACGTCGGTAACGCAATGTTCCGCCATGCCACTGCAGCCTCTTGTGACTTAAGAAAAGACTCAGGGCGCGGCAAATAAGTCGTAATAAGTAATTTTTCAAACGCGTCTTGGAAAACAGAACTAGAAAACTAAAATGAAGTGGCTGGAGGAGCTTGGAGTTGGCAGTGGTGTTTTTGAAAAGCAGTGAATCTTCAAAAAATTAGACTCTTGGATTGAAACAAAACCATCATAGTTAAAACAGTTTAGTGATAGTTCCTGTCCTTGAATTCGGTTTCAGAGAAACGTATCATCGATTGATGACATACACATAATGATGCCAAGTGGGCAAAGGTGTACGTGAAAAGGCTTCCAAAATGTTAGATCCCAGTTAACAAATAAAGCATAAATTATTAAGTGGTCGATAGCTTAGGAGTCGGAGAGGAGCAGAAAATTGGCGATGTAACAAAAGAATGCAGCAAAGCAAAAAAGAAAGCATTGGAACGTCAATTGAGGGCAAAAGAGTCCAAAAAGCAACAAACCACGATAATGTGTAGGAATGCGGATAGCGCGGCTGGGCAACGGATTCGCACTTAAGTGGTAATGAAACAAGAATTGCAGGCTGAAATCGGTATAAAAGTTCGAGAGCTAACTTTTGCCAAATACCTACTAGACCAACGTCACCACAAAATGCAGTCGGTAGGCACGAGGTGCCCACTATAAAATATTGTTCAAGCCTAAGCAATTCCTATCGAATAAATCCCAGTCAGAAAGTGACAAATTTGTCCCATCCATAACTACGAGAGGTTAGGCATTTCTTCACCTGGATGGAAAAGCATTGCACTGCCTCCATTCCCATTTCGAAGTTGACTCGACTCATATCAATGCTGTTATGATGCCCAAGGAAGACGTTTAATCACCAGAGGCGTCGAATAAGGTGCCCAAAACAAGAAGATGGAAACTATTTGCCGATCTCTCAACGGTACCAGCAACTTTTCTGGCACCCTGCATGCATAGACATAAACTTTCGCATTTGACAATGTTTAGGAAATTGCTTCACAGAGTGACTTACATGAAAACAAATGATACCACAAAGATATGTACACAAAGACCTTTTAAATGAAATACAAATAAAACAGGTCAATAGAGGGACCGAAGCAAGGCCCATAAAATAGACTGGGACAAATGATGAGCTGCTTTAAGACGCATTCAAGGTGAAAGGAAAAAACAATACCAAGATGGTACATTGAGTTTTAACATAACTAACGAACGTTAGCGAGGAATGAACGCGCAAATACCAGGAGGAAAAAGTAATCCAAGGAGGGGACGAGATGTCGCCATCTTGAGTGAATTAAAAACGACCCACTTTGTAAAAAAAACATCTCCAAGCCAATCAACACACCATTGATAATCAAGCACAGATACGGGAGTTATCTAAACAAGTGGCGTGGTCCATTTATGAACTACCAAGGCGATAATAGGCACATAAAGACCAGTAGATCACAAGAACCAAAGAGAGAGTGAAAATAGGGGAATATTTGGCATTTTTAGTGATAAAACGGTGTGTCTCGATCCCATGATTCAGCTAAAACATTCATTGCGACTAATTTGCCAGCAGTCGCGACCACATCAGTTGGAAGGATCAAAAGAACACAATTATACAAGGAACCTCCAACAGCATTTTGGTGACAAAAAACTGAGAAACACAGAGAAGAGCCAAACACTAGGGATTGATAGCTGAAGTGCAAAAAGTCAAAGGTGCCCTACCCAGTGTCTGGCTCGACGATTTGTTGAATGCATAGGCGAGGAAGCGCACAACGCGGTTGAATAGCTCGGGTTGGCATACCACGCGCAAAGGGTCAGTTCGAATGTTCAGACTGAAAACAGAGAAAGGTTTAGTAAGTACATTTTGTTTCACAAGCCCAACCATCGAGGGGCATTATAGAACATGCTATCAATCAACTAGTTTACTAGCTGGTTGATTGACCATTGTCAATGGTCTAATCAAAGGATGATGAAGATGATGGAGCAAATTAATTTTGGAATGAAAAGCTACTAATCTACCAGTATTTTTCGATTTTCGAGTCACGTTTTAAAGTTTTGCCAGACCACCGTGGTTTTGCTTATATTCCACAAGTAGGTCACGGGAGAGGTGACAGTTTAGGCTGAAACAACTGTTAATTTTCCACAGATGGATAGGCCATTCCGAAAAGGGTTTGTAAATAAGGCTCTATCCCCTGAGAAGCGTCAGTAAGGAAGCCACCACTGATTTTTGTGAGCCGTGCAAATGGTACCTGATACAATATGTAGATAACTATCGCAGACAAATTGCCACTTCTGAAACTCCCTGTTTAAAAATCGGAAGTAGGATTACATAGCCTCAGACAATACAAGAAAGCAGAGACAAGGATAAATGACAAATGCCAAAAGATGCTATTTAGCTGTTTTTGCTAGGTGACTCGCCTGTTCTTGGAGTAAAACACTACCAATATGAGGTAAAAAGGACCGCAAGGATGATAAATAAACCTCACTAAAGAGGAAAGAATGGTGGAAAGATAAGGTTGCAAAATCGGATTAGCGCAGGTAGAAAGTTCTAATGTATAAAATCTTTTGAATGACGTTCCAACGTCCCCGACGTGGAGCCCCTGGGACGTTCAATCAGCTTACAGTCAAAACCACAAGGAAAGAAACGATCCTAAAATTGGTACGCACTGAAGCAAAAGAAAGACATTTAGAGGCAACAATGAAGGACTGAATCGACTAATCCAGGCTTAAATTTGTCAATGTAAATGCCAACTGAATCAAATTTTAAGAAAAACATACGCTATTGATGCAAAAGGGATTCCTTGAGGATGAATTAAAGAGAACCAGAGAAGCGAGTGACGGAAATATGACGCCTTGTGACCAAACATAAACGAAGAAATGAATCCATCTATGCAGATAAGACTTGACTCCATCTGCCTAACTCAGGATGACCATAGTCGCGATCTCCTACAGAAATGCTGAAGTAATTTACCTTGAGATTGTGACTAAACACTTGGGTTTGCTGATAGTCAAAAAGCATAAAAATGCCTCCATTCCTTACAGTCGTCGATTGTTGCTGGGTTTTACGGGGAGGGCAAACAAGTCACCCCATTCCAAAAGCAAATTAATGGGTTTGCAGACCCCTCAGACACCTGACAGTCTGACGTGAAGAAGTCATCAAACAACCAAATGCATATAAAAATATCAAAGAGCGGTTCTGGACCTATAAACTCACCCATCGTTCCGGAGTCCAGATATCGAGACACCGTCTCAAGGAGACATGCTCGCAGACTCATCAAATATGCGGCAATCAACACTCCCAGTTTTATACACAAACGTCGCCAAAACACACCAAAAAATTCTCTTTCGAGAAAAAGTCCAAAGGAGGGGAGGCAAGAGTGCTTCTCGTATTATGGTAAAAGGAATGGGTGTCTTCAAATTTAGTATTTCAGCAACCATAACCAGTCTAAATTTTACGGATGCAGGAACGAAACACGCAACAGCATGCAGCTACACTTCCAGAGGCGGTTCGGAGTGTGAGATTTTAACGACACAACTAGAGCCTAAAAACGTTAAGCAACCAAAGAAATCAGATTTAATCCCCACACATGCACAATGGCGGGTGGATATAGATGAAACTGCAACTTCAGAGGCGGTTTCGTCGTGAGACTGTCGAGCATTTACTAACACACCTCGAATTGAACAAACACCGATCAATAAGGCTATGGGACTACCTGTTTAGATTATGAAAAGCACATTCTCAGACATAGGGAGAGGGATATAAATCGGCTAACCTGGCAGGCGGTGACGACGCCTCATTGGTCAGCTGCGTTGAGGTGTAGTCCAGACGGAAGAGGTCCGACGAGGGAGATGAGGGTGCATGGAGGAGGGGCGAGATAACGATGGGGAAGAAGGGACGCTGCTGACCGTTACGGCAGCGCTCATCTTTCACCAGAAGGGAGTGGAGGCGAGCACTGAAATGTAAACTCTCCTCGCGCGGCCGTGTCTCCACACAAAGCTGCAGGTTGTCCGCGCACAAGCTGCAGAGGCTCTGAAAGAATTCAAGTGATTCATATTCAACGATCTGAAAGAGTTATATCTCAACTGACAAAGCAATATTGCAATCAGATTCGGCATTCCAATGGGACTTCAGTCCCATTCCGAGCTTGCCATCTTGAGAATTATTACAGCTAAAGCCCCTTCTTATAGAACTATGAGTGTGTTCATTAGGCGGATTATTTGGCGAGACGAAAGTGTGACTTAAAATGCGACCCGAATGAACAGTGTGAGTGTGCTGAAGTTAGCAGCAGCAAGAATGGTAGATACATCACCTCTGGCATCAAAACAGTTTAAACAGGTTGCATTTTCAAAGCCACGGTAGTTTGGTCAGTAATTTTTGTTATTATCACATTTGAATTGCATGATGCAGTTGATGCAGCGGCTTAAAATGATACCCAACAAAGTATTCTACTGAAAGGAGGACACGATGAGCCAATCAGCGCATAGAAAGCACAGCGAAAGTTAATTGATGATGTAAGTGGGAAACTCCCTTCTGGAAGGCTATTTTAGTCCTCCCAAACAAGTCACAAACTATTGTAGAAGGCACGAGCTGGATGCAATTGTAATGAAAGTAGTCGCATCCCAAACTAGGCACAATATGGCAAAAAAGATTGGTTTCAATCTTCCGAAATTCCCAGCCGGATCACTGCAGAGAAGCGTCACAAAATAAAGCCTTTTACCGTGGATAATCGAGCTTCCCAAATCTAGTTACAAAAGGTCAACCAACCACAGGATCCACATGAACCCATGTTAACCGATTACCTGAGTGACAAGTTCGTTAATGGGCTTGATTTGAGACCAAAGTGAAGTATTGGGTTGAGCGCTAGTTGTAGGGAAAGCGGACGACACATCCATCTGGTGGCTTCTTGCGAAACAACTCGGAAGATAAGATGATGATGGTTTTGGGAGGCCGTGTAGACAATCAATGTATTGAAATGGTGGTTGAAAAATCCACCTCATGACAGGCAATTTCAGCCACCTTTATCACCATTGCTTCACGCACCACCTGATGCCATCCATCTCAAACTACGCATTGGTAAGCAGAAGCAAGATTATCCATGCCCCACTATTCCAGCCGTGTTAAGACAATCGGAATGGAAGCCTTTGTGAGAAGTCTACAGATAGGCATTGGCTTCGGATCACCTTTAAAGTTTGGATGGAGAAAACGAGTCCTCATGACCAAATTTTGCAGTAAAAGTAGTCGTTTACCTCAAACGGAGGTATATGGTTGAGGCAATACGACCCTTGGGTTTTTAATTAAAAAAGAGAAAACCGAGAGTAGGGCGAGACATCAACGATCTTACTATCGCAGTAACACTCCATGAAGATATGAAAACAGCTTTCATCAGTGGACAGCAGTGAAATTATATGGAGAAAAATTCGTTAGGTAATTGAGCAAGGGACGTAACCAACAATCCTTCCATAAAGTTATGACTCATCGTGATGACCCATTTGCTTGGGTGACTGCAATGTCCGGGTCACATCCTCAAGCCAGAGTAAAATTGTTCAATTCAGAAAAATCAGGCGATCAAAACCCCATAGGAACTAAACACTGTAGCATAAAAACGAGAATCTAGTGAGAAAAAAGATTAATTCAATGCCAAAACTCACTTAAGCGGAATCAAGAAAGGACGGAAAAGGTGGCATCAAAGACTCTCCTACTAAATTAATATGAAATGAGAAGGCGCAGTAAAAGCAAAAAAAATCAAGAAGACATCCATCCCACCTGATCATCCCTCTCCTGCAATCCCAATCGGAAACGATCAACGCAGCAGGTAAGGCGACAGAACAGACGGTCGTGGGTCAGCACCTGACCTATATCTCGCGCCGCAACCAGCTCGTTGAGCAGCATCAGTGCAGCTTCGGCCGAGGCGGCAGTAGTGGTCACCTCCGCCTCCGTATTTAAAGCAGTCTGTGGAGGGGGTGGAGGAGGAGCGGTAGAGAACCACCACCAAAGGCGCCATGGACGCGGTGCTTCGTCTTCTTCCTCCCCTACCGTCGCTGTCTGGGCCTCTGCCATCAAACCCTCGTCGGTGGCGGTGGTGTCTGAGGCAGTAGTCGAGGTGAGGAAGCTAGGCCACCAGGACTGTGAGCGCTGGTTGTTTGCCGTAGGAGGGTCTTTTGACCTCTTCTGCAGGGAAGAAGCGGTACTCAGTTACTTCATCCAATATTCATTTGAAATATGGTACAAAACCGCCGAAAAAACATTCAATTTTATAGGGAGCAAACGATATCATGGTGATGTTAAAATGTTTCAAACTTTATTACGATTAATTAAAAAAAATTGAATAATTTGACCTAGGTGGTACAGCTTCAGGGGGAAGTCGGTTGCCTTACTGGTTGCATCAATGAAGTAGGTGATGGGTAAGGGCGCCAATGGTCAAGCCCGATGCCTTGGTTCACAAATAGAGTAACGAAAAGTGGTATTCTGGAGAGGCAGTTCGGTTTTAAGCCTAATCAGTTTCCACCATTACCACTTCAACACCAGTAGATTGTTCAACGCAAACCGACACCATATAAGCGCGAAATGGGTTATAATTTATGCATAAGAGGGGAGGAAGCCTCTGCTCTTTGTAGCAGGACGGTAAACTGTTTAGCGCCGCCACATCCTAGCGCTTGGTGGGTGGAGGTGGATTACCTTCCCCAGACGTTTAATACGATAGATGAACAAGATAGAACAATTAATGAAACAATCGGAGAACGAAATGCCAGAGGAGTTGGACAGAATGGGAGAAATGAAAGCCGAATTTAAGAGCAACTCGCTAGATTCTCTTCAAGCAAAAAGCATTCAATGAGCGGAAAAGACAAGCCAAATTGAATACGAAACCACCCTACACACAAAGGACCTCATTTCATGATCGATGGAGAAATCCTAGTAACGTAAACTAGTAAGTCTTTAATGTTACTACTGTAGTACGTTGGATCATCTGAAATAGACTGGCACGGTATTGATATTAAATGTTTTTCATTGTATCATCCAGAAGTGAAGATGTCTTTGGGAACCAATTTTTATGAAAAGGTAGCGAATCGTATCAACGCAGCGATGAAACAGAGCTGAACTCGATCGCCAGCAGTGCATCGGCGTTATCAATAAAATGGCTGTTCAATCCGCGGTCACAGCCAAGTTACAACCACGCTAGTAATGAAGTAATCATCTAGATTGCTGCTTAGTAGATGGCACTCTACTTTATGCCTTTCAAGCGTCAAACCTTTCGTTGCCTTTCACCGATGGCTACTGGTGAAAGAAGTTTTCGGCGTCGCATACAGTTCGCATCAAGTGAATTAGATTTAAAGAATAAAGCAACAAGCACTACAGAACTCCCCCGGAATGTTTTAAACAATGCAAGTGGGAGCAATTTCTCCCCCAGGCTCCATCATTCAGAAATCCGATCCTTTTAAGTCATGACTTCAAAGAAAATGAAGTTTTTAAATGCACCAGAACTCAAGAGCATAGAAGAGGCGAATTCAATATTGTTCGACTCTGAGTGAAGCATTTTAGAAACATGGGAGAAAGAGAGCAGTTTGCCTTCAGTCAATACCACTTTGGCAATCAAAACTAAATGAGCAATGATAGATTGTGAAATAAGACTGTGTGGGTGGAAAATATGTGGAACTTTGATGTCACGAATAGAACTTCAACTAGCAGTAGATAGATGCTGAGTAATGACAGAAGTTTGCAACTTAACGAGAGAATCCAAATTACTCTCTAGAGGTTGGAGACATACCGATCTACACCACCAAACTCGCAACCCTGCTGAAGGTTGAAAACTAACACATTTACTGCCACTTCGTCACTTGGCAACTGATTTACCAAATCTTGTTATAAACAGGCTGGTTAGGCTCATGACCACTACCATCAGAGAAACTGTCTCGACTGTGGCGATCAATTTGCCTCTGTGATCCGGAAAGTGTACACATTGGACTACTACCGAACTCGCAGGCCTGGTAACGCCTTCAAGGATAATACAAGCGTAACACCAATAGATCAGCAGATTACTGCTAAAAAGTCATTGAAAGGCTGCTACCATAAATGGTTGGGAGGGCTTACAGCAGAGAGGCCAAGAAAAAAGAAACCAACCAACCTAAAGGACAAAAATTGCTGACAACAGATTTCCTTTTAATCCAAATGGGGAAATACTTCCAATAGCGTTGGTTTTTTCGGAGCATACGGATGATGGGAGCATCGCTAACCGAAATGCGTAGTCCATTATGGCGAGCTAATTTCATTTAGCAGGAACCAGAAAAAAAACAACTTAGTAAGATTTTGCACAGTCAAAGTTGATATGAAGCGTGTCACGTCCATTAGCCTTACAAGTACCAATCCTGGCTCAAAAGTACGCAAATAATGGGCAAGATGAAGATTCTAGTTTCATTATAAAAATGAGGCGATTGTTCCTTTAAGCATAATCCAAGTGAAAAACAGGCTAATGAAGGTAAAATCGACCTGGAGATATCATTAATGGTCCCGCAGAGACTGTTGCGTAAAGGCCGAGAGGGGACTGAATTTACATCTACAGCTACCAAAGCATTAAGACCGAAAGAGATTAGTTCTGGTTTACTTCAGAAAACGAAATGAGACGATGGGGGACACGTTTGCCAGTTTAATTCGATTTGAGATTTGGCCCAAAGACAAATACATACACAATTGTTAATGCATTTATGGTCGTTCTATATGTTTAATGGAGGCTCGTGTTTATGCGTACACAGCGTTATGAAATGAAATTGAAAAGTTCGCCACCTAAAAGGTTTGATATGCTTTTTTTGAATGTTCACTAACGAAGCTCGCATCGCATATGAAAGTCATTACAAGTAGAACTGCTAAACACTGCAACCACATCAAAATATTATTCTCCCGTCTTTCAGAAGACTATTCCGAATGCGCTCTCACACAGAGGTCAGATCTGTAAATTATTCTGTGTTAACAAAAAAACCTTCAGTTACTGCGAAGATTCACTAGCACGATTCCGTAGAAAGCATCATAAAAATCATGCAAAATGAGCCAAAGTAATCACTTTACCTTCGAAGCAATAAAATATCACACTATCAACTATAATATGAGCTGAACTCAAACCACTCTACTTCCTTAGCGAACAACGCGTGAAGTATCACATCGCCTAGTGGGCTAGTTGCCAGATCTCACAAATCCCGCCATTTGAACTTTGCTTGGTTCCTTGCAGCAAAGGTAAAAGGAATGAGCATGGCACGACTCATGCTGCTACTAATACCACCCACGGGTACATATATTAATGACAGTCGTCAAACTAACCACCAGGGGTTTCTGTTGCCTTAGTACTCTTGCTGCGCGTTGCATAGCAACCTGTCGAAGAAGGATAACACGACCGAGAGGCATGGTCTCCTCAAGGGCTTCGTGGTCCCCAATCCCTCCGAAATTCCCATCGCTGTCAAGACCAAGTCCCCGCAGCAGATGCGCCTCATATGCACGCACGTATTGATTAGTAAGAGCTGCAGCTTCCGCCAGCCTCTGGAGCGTCAAATTCGGCGATCGGCAGCCCCGATGGCGGCGTCGCAAAGCAGGCACCACCTCGCCAGCAGCGTATCTCCACCATGCAGCAGGTCTAGAGGAGGAAATAGGACGAAACACAGGTTGGACGTCCAAGTAGAGACAAGACACCTACTGTTTCAAAGGTAGCACAAGCGGACGATGTAGAGGTGCCGACTGTCGCTTAAAGAAATCCATCAACCGACGTGAGTATGCGAGTACACCTTGCGAGACATTCACATCCAGGGCGGTAAGCTTTGCTTCCACCTCGATACGAGGTGTAGACTCGCTGGTAAGAAGCTCAGGTGTCGTCCGGCGCAAAAGATGTACTGAAAACTGACTGGGTGGGACGAGGTAACACTGTTTTATTTTTTCTTCTTCCATGTAGTAAACAGAAAACCCAACAATGTCAATGGACTTGAACTCTATCTGCTGGTTTGAAGAACGTCCTGCAGGATTCTATGGGAGAGTGTGATTAAAACTTTAATGAAGGTACTTACCCAGCTCGCATCAGTCGCCTGAATGGTCATCCGCTCAAGACGAATTCCCCAGGTGAAATAGCCTCCTATTAGTCCATTCTCGTCAATGAACGAAAAGTGAACGTTTCGGATTTCGACATGGAGGTTACTAATAACGCCGTAAATGAGAGAAACACCGTAAGACCACCATGAAGAGTCAGTGGGAGAGGTGGTGGCAACGGCATCTACAAGACCACCCTCTCGTACCACCTGCCACCAACGGGATTCTAGACGGTCTAAATAAGCTTTTCGAGATTCTTCAATGATACTAACGTTCGTATTGGCATCAACGGAGGTGGCGGTAGTATCGGAGAGAGCGGAATCATTGGCAATGTCATCGCTGTTAATCGGGTAAATAACGAGATCAGCATCCTCGATTGTGATGCACCAGGGTTGTGATCGCAACTGAGTTAAAGGGATGCTCAGCTGAACGCGCGCAATGAGACCAGACTTCAGACGGAGTGGGAAGCCCAAAATGTGACTGAGGGCATCGGCTTTAAGATGGAGATCAGTCAGGACTACGTTGCCGGAGTAACCGAGACTATAGGAGAGACGCTCAGTATCGAGGTTTTCCACGTACTGACCAAGAAAACGCTGTAGCACAGCATTAACCAACCGAACGAGCATTCCAATAAGGTCTGTAATGGATAACAGTAAGCCATATTTGGATGTAGGTCAACTCTGGATGGTAAGGTAAAATGTAACCAAATAAGTTCACGAGCTTATTTGAACGGTAAACGCATGCAAGAGCAAGCTAAGGGTACAACAGTTCAATACATTCAACTCATTCATCAGTTAAATCGACATGACATCCATTCCTTACATTAAAAAATAATTATTTTGGCTGACGCTAAATAAGCGAAGGATTACCATAGGTGAGTGTTGAATTAGGAATAAACAATGCACGCCCTTAACAAACTTAAAAACTGTTAGAACCTTAAATAAACAGCTACTATTGTAGGAAAAGTTTGTCTAAGAGGCATGTCTCACCAGCACCGAAATGACTACTCGAGTCAAGTCGTACTAGAAACAGGCAAGGATTTGCACAAATTTCATTGGTTAACAGCTACACAAATTTTAATATCGGTTTCATTAATTAGGAGTCTTGGTGATGCAATCAAGTGGCCACTGTTGCAACATCTTGCATTCCGAAGTTAATAGATATTAAATTTGAGCATTAGGAATCGGCCAGCTACTGGAGCAGCTCTTAAGTGAATTATCGAAATAGTTAATTATGCCCTAAAACTATTGTGCATGTTTCCTTGCCGTCCAAAGCACTTCAATGTCGCAAAGCTATGATGGACGTGTATTTTAAACACATATTTTATACGTGAGAAGTGTACGTGATAAGTGTTCTGGTAGGGGGAAGGATGTCAGATGTCATCGATGCAGAACACAATTCAGGACGCCGTTTCTTCAGAGCTTGCAATAACCCCTTTACCTATTACCAATCCACTTTCCGCTATCAGGTCAGTCCATCCGGGTTTTAACACCAGAGAGCAAGAGCTGAATACGAAGCTTGCTACGGTGCTTTTAAATTTCCCTCCCTTCCTTGCGATTCATCTCCATAATTTGTTGTTTATTTAGGTTGCCACTATTTTCTTGTGCCGCAAAGAATATAAGGATGTACCTGTTACCTTTTTCGGCTCAATTCAGTTGCTGATCACGCTACGTCTACTTTCGCCTCACTCGTTTGAATGATTTTAAATTTTTCACAATTAATACCTCAGAAGTTGTGAGTAATTTAAGTGCCTAAAGCTCTAAAATTTAGTCGCATTCGGGTTCGGCATCATTCTGTTTACTGAGTTGTAATGAAGAGGTCAGTAGACGTAATCTTAAGCCTGTTAATATGTTTATTTGTGTCTGTGGTGCATCCGTCCGTATCTGCAGAAATTTAAGGGCAGCAGGAAGGAAAATGTGTGGAGCAGCTGACGACACTTCGTGCTCTGTCGACACGATTAAGCACCCACGTACCCCGAAGACCATTTCTCCCAGCTATCCCATAATCATGTAGTGAGGTTTGGACTGCAATGTAGCTCTTTTACATGGAAGTGAGGGGAGTGAAATTGAACCCTATCCACCCGAGAAGAGGGCCACCAACCTCAGCAACAAGTTCAATAGCCGATGACAGCTTTTGGAATAGCGCGTTCCGACTAAGGCTTCACTTTGGCAGTGAACCATGATTATCAAGCACTTGCTATGCGGTTTCCGCCTCGTACGGAAATCTTTTTTCAGCAGAAGTATGATTTGACCTGTTTGAACTATATCCGAAGGTCGGACAGCCAGAAAGTTGGCAGTCTGGTAGAATTAGTACTCCACAGCTATCAGCAGCTCGACGCATTGAGCCTGCTGACAATGCACCCGTTTCCGGAGTCACTAACTTTTGAATTTCATTACACCTCCGTGGACCTTCTGCATAGAAAAAAATTGGTGCTGACTAAGCCTTGAAGGTTTGGAAATGAATCTTTTCAAGCTCTTTAACGTCCACGCGGCGGAGACCCATGCAGCGTGTCGGGGCGTTATGACTGGGCTGTCGGCGTTCCCACCTCTCCCCCCTCCCTCTCTTACCATCACCCACCCTGCTTCCAGGCCTTCCATACAGATGTACCTCACTACTACGCAAAATTATGCAATACCACCTGCTCCACTTTTCCAACATAATCCTTCCCCGAAAGCGCCATGAGTCCTCCCCTACAATTCATCCATTCCACCGCATAATGCAGGACTCTATTGGGCTTCTTCCAAGGAATGGGCGCTCTGACCTTTACCAAAAACGCTCATCCACGACGCGTCCCCCTTCGATGATACGACTAGCTAAAGCAGACTTAGCCATTGCAGAAAGTCCATTCCCATAGAGGAAATTTATGAAGAGAATGACAACACGAGCGATGGATACAGCTGTGGTCGAAATAGCCTCCACCGTGTCATAAACAGCGTGAAGCGAAAGCTCCTCATCACGGTGGAGAAAGGTGGGTGCGAAAAGTTGTCTTAGAGTAATGGCAGGAAGTTCACAATGGGCGCAGATGGATGTCACGACTCCCTTGCCCCACCGCTCCGCCTCACTTTCTCCGCTGACCACCGCCAGCGAAAATGGCGACCATCCGTACGAAAATGTTGAGTGTATCCAGGAGAATCTTGATGGAACTGAAAAAAAAACATAAATAACAATGCGGTCAGTTCGTGCCAATCACTGCATCCCTTTTAGACTGACAAGTCCATTTAAGTTGACGACCTCAACCATCCGTTTCACTGCTCAAAACTACATATTTAATACCAGTTTTTGGTTCAAGGATCTTGTCAAATTTCAATTATTTTAAGCATAAACTTTTCGAAGTTGTTGAAGTCAAGAGCTAATCTTGTTTAGCATGTCACAAGTCATCATCGTGTCATGGATACGTGCGTACTTCCAATTGTCTGCACTTCAAGTGGTGACCTTAAGCTAACCCGACGAAACAAAAAAAACAAACTATTTAAGCATGAAACTTCCTGACAAATAATATGGCAGTAAAACCAGTGTCACATTCAAAATAAACTCTTGCGTCCACCTCAATACAATAAATTCAAGTTATTCAAGGGTACACTTTCGCAAAACCATTCGACTTCTCAATTTTTTGGTTCTAAAAACAACGTAATTTATGTAAATAAACAAGATTGGATTAAGTACCGTTAAAAAATTATCAGATCAGTCATTTAGCAACGGCCAGACTCACTTGTTAATGGGGTCAAAGGGTCGGACGACCAAGGGGAAGTCAGGACTAGCGGAATAGAGAGGGCGAGAAGGTGGTGGATACTGCTCGGCGCGGCGGATGACCGCTTGAGTGTCATAGAGAAGAAAGCCGGAGAAGAGGACCAAACCGCCGTAAAGACTGATAGCGTAGAGGCCCGCACCGAGTCGACCCATAGGCGACAAGAACATGCTGCCTGTAAGGCAAACACGGATTCAATACTCCCTCACTCTCTCCAGCTCACCGTTTCAACACAACAAAGGTTAACAAAACCATGAGGACATTCAAAGAGTAGCTGAAATAATAATCTGACAAATGTATTGTCTGTAAAAGGGAGCCGAGGAAGCCTAAAAAACATCTACCCAGCTGAATGGTAGCAAACAGGTGTGGCAGGCTTACCATCATTTGAGCACGTGCTAAAGAGCACTGAAAAGTTCCATTAACACTTAAAGGATGTTAGGAAGGCTGATTCCAATAGCCACGGTGGAAAGCACTGGTACACCTATCAAATCCGCCAACAGTAGCGACAAGTATTGATTAGGAATGGAATGATTTGAATATCGGTTTACCAAAAAAGGCCATTACGATTCTTTTAGTAAGGCAGGCCTCCCCCAAAATGACATGCGGATCGAGCTATCAACCTCTCAACCATTGTGCACAATTATGTAACGCCGTCGCTACATTAGTGATAACGGTGGAATATACTTCGCAGTTCAAGAGCTTGGATTTGAGCAAACAGATTATCAGACGATGAACACCACAGATGAAGATCCTGCATCAATGATTAATCTGAGGATTTCATTTAAAAAGTGACTTGGATATGTCTTCGAGAGACACGCGAAATGGAATTCTATGGCTGATTCCCTACCTAGCAGAAGGTTCAAAAAGTGAAGGGTATGCGTTCACGTGAACTAAGAGGAGTATCATGAATAGGGAAATCCACTGATGAGAAACGGAGGAAACGGAAAAGCAGGCAGGTGACAACATAATAGAAAGGAAAGGCACTATCTCACCGAGGGAGGAGACAAAAACCACCCCGAGACCGATTGCAAGAGGTCCACCCCAGCGCAGAAAACGATCAGAGGGAGCAGAGATAGCAACGACAGAAAGACCGCCAACGATGCCGCCAGTGTAGACCGCGGCACGAGTCAAGATCGGTCCACCAAGCAGACAGATGGGAGCCACGACACCGCCCAAACTTACCGCGTAGAGCAGCCATGCAAAATGCTTTGCGTTGAACTTACCGCCATCTGCGGGGTAAGGCATCATCTAAGGGGGTAGCAGAAGCAACAGATAAACCGCAAAGCTACTTGTCTCTGACCTTCCGTAAAGTAATAATTCAGTAGTCATAAGGCTTCTATGCCTCATCCTCCTTAGCGGTAACTGAGACGTCACACACAGAATCCGATTTACGGCCTTTTTAAATTGAGGTAATGGCTACCAGTGGAAAGATCTATGACTGAAGCTACCAGGACCCACAACAGAAGAGCCATCGAAACACCACAGACTTTAACAGCTTTCCTTAATCTTGAGTATTGCATAACCGTGACGAGCTACTCAGAATAGTGTTGTATCGAATTGCCAACTCCTTCCCGTATCACACTTGTACGATAAATGCGAAGACGTGTTGGCGTGACTATTGAACCATCACACACTTAATGTCCAATATCTATTCAAGCAATTTAGACCATGCTTCGCAACTACCCATTTGATTCGGTCATGTAACTATTTCTTTCATAATGCAAATTCATCAATATTTCCAATTTAGAAAAAGCTCTGAACCAGGATCTAAAGTCGTTATACATCACAATTGCCCTATTGAGGCAGGCTAATTTGGTGGAATTTGAGCGGATGTCTTAATTCCCGCTTGAAACGATAATAGTACCATGAAATCCCAGTTTTGGACGAAACAATTTACACCCATTGACCCAATATAATGTAAAAGGTAAATAAAGTGGAAGCAACTGAATGAAACACAAAATAAGAGGCCATTCAAAATGCTAGGTGACAAAAAAATGACCACATCTTGGATCGAGGGGTTAGAATCCCTTAGAGGAAAATGAATACACGGGTGAAAGTGAGCCCGGATACCAAAACCTAGAAAATCAGGGCAAAAAACACCACGAACCTGACAAACAACACCAGCACCAATGCTTGCAGCCAGCATTGCCAGTGGGGCGAGGATACCACCACTAGCCATGGCGCGGACAAAGGAGGGCCAACGGACTAGAGCAGTAGCAGAAGCGGCGGCAACAGCAGCTCCACCTGCCAGATAAGCATAGGTGGAGTGGATACGCTGACGCACATAGTCCGGCCACACCGCTGCCCTATCCAACGCCGAGAGGCTGCCGGCCCCTACATTCGCTCCGTAAATCCCATAGAGGCAGAGACCACCCAGACCCAGCGCCGCCCCGCCCAGAATTATCGCGCGGGTACCATCCAGAGCTAAGAAGAAAAAAATAGAGTCAAGGTTAAACATGCCGAAAGCACTCGTAAGCTTCTAGATGTGGAAGCAGAATGTCGACTTCAGAAAGGGTCGCGAACTGATGAGAATAAACCGGCTGCACTTTAAGGAAATCAAGGGATTGACAGAGGTTAGCCTACTGAACATTTGGAGTAGTTGATAAGAAATTAAATCGAGTCGTAGATCAATGTCATTTTGCAGTAGTGAAATAAAAAACGCAGACAAAAGCGGCGCCGATTCTACATTGCACGGCAGACGTCGTCAATGGTTTACCCTTGTAATAACTACTATGATCTTGGGTGATGACATGAACAATGTGACCAAGAGTGGGGGCTAATAAAAGCCTATGCAGGATCAAGATCTGATGACATTAATAAATGAAAAGAGTTGACATCAACTCACAAATTGTCTCCGTGCGACTGAAAGGGGTGCGGTTTTCTACCTGACGTCGAATTCGCTCCATTCGGTGGCGCATTGAAGCTCGTAAAGAATTGCCTGAACTGAACTCACGAAGAGATAGAGTTTGTAAGCGAAGACCGGTGGCCCCAGCGAGGAGACGGCCATTGCAATGGCAAAGTTTGGCAGCGAAATTCATTTTGCATTGAACTACAGAAACCAACAAAATGAAAATAATAAATCAAACCGACAAGAGCAAGCCTAACTGATTTTCGGCGCTAAAAGACAAGAATGCACACTCAACAACCGCAATCAAGCAAGCAAAAACAGGAAAATGAAAGCAAAAAATCCCCTGTGGCCAAATAGGATAACTTTAACTAAGTGCAATTTTGGAGATATTTTGGATGCCTTCAAGCATCCTTGATCACAGACTCAGCACAGAGCAAGTACTAATCAAATTAATCTAGAAACAAATAGCAGTGCAGTTAGAGCGCTATGTAAGACCGCAAGAAACCTAAGCAAATCGGAAGATTCCAGAACACATACTCCCAAAGCCCAACAGCAAATAGCGCCGCGAAACAGACTAGTTAAAACAAAACATTGCGATTGTTACTATTAGGGATTGAAATTAACGTTGTTATCATTTTTTGTCCTGTCCGCAACTCGAGATCCTAATATGTTAGGATACTTTACTATAATGTTTGATAGCTAATTCGCTTTTTCGTCAAATTTTATTCCGCTTTTTGCCTTTATAAATAAGTTGTAATAAAATTACCCACGGCCTTATGAACCATTTTTGCAAGACATTGTGAATAAAGTTGTTGATGGCATAATCGTTTCTCATCTAC
The DNA here is from genome assembly GCA_001870725.1 of Taenia solium. Taxonomy (NCBI): domain Eukaryota; kingdom Metazoa; phylum Platyhelminthes; class Cestoda; order Cyclophyllidea; family Taeniidae; genus Taenia; species Taenia solium. Next base: position 247,085 of record MIEF01008228.1, on the reverse strand, counting down.
TTATAAATTTATCGCCTCCCAAATTATTCGATGGGTTTGATTCCGACTAATTGTGTCCCTGCATAAATATCACATCTTTAACGCGTTCGCAATATAGCCACCCAAGCGACTGAAGCCATCACATTGTCATCAGTGCTGGGAGAAGCGCCCACGAGTTAGCCGTGCCAGTCATCAAAATTCGAGCGCATGTGTTCTTGCAGTGCCATAAACTACTCGCAGCACTCGGTGCAGCAAGGGCGTATTTCTGAACTCTCTTCTCTCACGATAATGTGTCCTAATGAAATGGTGAAGGTATGAATCAAGGTTTTCAAATGGATTGAGACACGCAGCACACATTGTGCCTCCAGGCACTTTGATGCCGTGGGAGAAATCCGAGGGTATCGCAGAACCCTGGGCAAATGGGGCAACTGGGCCTCATAGCAATGGGACACACGCTTTTCAAGTGTGCAAGGCATAAAAAGATGCTATCGAATGGCGTCGTGAGCATTCTACAGCTACATTCTACATTCTACACCCCAAGAACAGGAGAGAGAGCTTATGGATGATGCCTGACCACAACGTCACTGATCCCTCTTGGCAGTTCCACTGGACTTGAAGTTCACGGCTAATGTCACTTCAGTTGTTAATAGCTTTCTCGCAGAAACACGAGAGCCGAGGAGGTGCCGAAGATGGACGCCTATCTCAGTCCTTCTGTTATGGGATGCTAGAGATTCTCCCATCCCTAGCACATGCACTTCTTTCACGCCGCTAAAGCTTGCCATAAGTGGTATAGATCACGATAGAAATCCATTAAAGTCGAGTCTGCTTTCCACTGCAACCAAAGTAGCGTCCCGAGACCTCCCTTAAGGTAAAAGAAGGCGTAGTTCTAGGGCAGAATGCCCAAATTCTGGAAACAGAGGGAACGAGGACTGCTAGCATAGCCCCGCAAGACTTTGTTGAAAATTTTAATGCCTGGGATGACAGTCCATACAAATCTAACCGGTTTAGGGCAAATATTTGCCTACGTTTGAAACTTCCGCTTTCGCTGCGAAATGCAAAGCTGACTTTAAAGGATTTCTCGCCTTTTTATACCTCTTGTGGCAGACTTTAGCGATGTGAAAGAAGTGCATGTACTAAGGATGGGAGAATCGCTGACATTTCATAACAGAAGAGCTGAGAATGAAGCCTACTTTTAACATCTACCCAACCCCCGTGTTTTGCGAGAAAGCTATCAACAATGGAAGCGACACTAGTTGTAAACCGTCTGAAAATGTTCCGTCGCGGAGATTCTCTCACCATACCTGCACAAAGACGTCGGAAATTGGTGAATACCCAAAATCCTGTGTAAAATTCTTTACTCCCTTCCATGAATTTGCTTCTAGGTCTGTATTCCACAGTCTGGTGAAGGCCAGCAGAATCTTCCATCTACAAATCCATTTCTCGAACCGGACAAAAATCCAGATTCAGTAGAATTGCAAAGAGGGATAAGTGACACTGAGGTCAAGTGTTGCCTCGATTTTATAGGCATTCGATGACTGGCGCAGTTGGCTCGAAAGTGTTATCTTTCAGCACTGATTACTTTGTGATGGCTGGCACGGAAGGTTCACTAGGAGGAGCGTCGAGGACGACGCCTGAAAGGAGAGAGAAACTGGGCAATCCTTCGTTATTTATTTGACTTCCAGTTTCGGTCACGGGCACTTGGTTGGCCATATTGCAGCTGCCGTGTGGGCAGGCCTCTGGACCATGCCAGTAGCCCCGATCCCTTTCCGTTGGCTGAATATGCATATTTTGTCCAAGGATCTTTACTGGATCTGGCGTTTCACCCTATCTGGGAAGTGTTTTGAGGTAAGGGGAGATATGCTAGCCCTTACATAAGTCCATTGCCAGTCGTAAGATCACTAGCCAAAAGGCAGACATTGAAGGCGGACTTCAAAATCAGCCAATCTGTTTGGGATCTTTACAGAGGCTCCCTTCTCAGTTTGCATTCCACCTCCATCACGTCAAGATCAAACCTTCAGTAGCAGAAATTGAGACATTTGCCCTTCAAAATCGGATTCTCTTTACGTTTCCACCCATGAAGCACCATGAGCTTTGCCTAAGGACGAAGTAAGGCATTATTCGCGGAGGGAATATGCATTACCAACACCCAGAAGAGCCGAGGTTGGGGACTCGGAGTGGCAGCATAATGAGAAGCCTCAAGTGGCCTTGAAACCAAACCAGTAGCTCCAAATCAGCTTGAATTTCCCTTAAAGACAATCAGTATGCCTTGAGAAGAAGTTTCCTGCACCCGCACTTCAAAGCATTGCATTCAATGGTTGAAGTGATCAGTTCCCTTCGATGGTTGTGACCGTAGGGATGACAATAAAATCATGCAGAGAAATTCCCCACAGTGTCACTCATAAGGTCACATTTCATAAACTTTGATTGATGGGTTTGTGCATGCGCACTTGTAGCCATTACTACAAACAACGAAATACAAGGAGCATCAACATTGCGCAGTTCCGTTCCATGATATTCGTACATTCTAGCCATGGTGAAAAGTAGACAAAAAAGGAGCGTTCCAAATGTCACCACGCGGGTTTGACGCGCAGTCAAATGCATTATTTATGCTTTGAAGTTGCTCTTTGCGAATCCTTGGCAAAATTCTTCCACGTATTCCAATTGTGTACAAAAGAAAAAATGGACCAGGTGTTACTGCAGCACTCCAAGCCTCCACTAAAGCCGCAAGAAGGTCTAGCACTTTGAGGGGAAGTGCATCGCTGACGTGCAGGAGGACTGAGAGGCTACCGGCACGACCTGGAGACCATGTAGCAAACGGAGGTGCAGTCCCCAGAGGCTTTGGTGCCCGCGTCACCAAAGCACTAATGTAAACAGGCATTCAAAGTACAAATTAACGAAATAACAGATCGGCACTACTAACTTCGTAAAAAAAATACAAAATTTAATGTTTAATAAGAGGCATATCAAGAGGAGGCCGCCAATAGCCAAGGTTCATACACCCAGTCCAGTGTCACGATGGGGCGACGTCCGCGCCTATGACTCACACGGAATATCGATCGCTTCTCTAAGCGGAGAAAATCAATGCCTGTATGTTTGGGCGCCGAAAACTCGAAATAGAGTCTGTTACTGTGGTTATGACCTTTGATTTCTTCTATAAAACATGTTCAACTTGCATTTTGATGAGAATTTCAGAGCTGTTATTAAAGTTAATCGATCGGAGTAATTTCGGATAGACAGTTAAGGTGATGATGGCCAAACGAATTGGGTAAAAAATCAGAACATCTATTTAACCCATTGCTAATGCTTCATTCTAAGTGCCGACAGCTCGCTAAATAAGTGCTTTTTAAAATTGTTATTAAGTCAAACGTAGTTTTGATTTTGCCACGAAACCTGCCGATCAGCATGTCAACGCAGAAGGTGATGTCATTTGCAAGGATGTTGCCTCAACTGCCATCTGCTTTATAAATTCTTAGCAGTAAATTTGCCTTTGAGATGCTAATGCTATCATAAATACACTTTAAAAGCATTTGTCTTCTCTCACATGTACGTGTGGATGCTTGTGCTACCTCTGTCTCTGACTGGCTGACAGGTACGTGGAAATTGATTGGCTCGGGGGTGCGATCTCGGCGCTGTGATTGTGCGAGTGTGATTTCAAGGTCACCTTAAAAGAAGAACCTCCCGAGGCTCACTTACTCATGCCTTCAACTGAGGCGTTGAGTCAGTAGAGGTTTGTGATTCCGTTGTTTATTTATTTATTTACTTGTTTGAACCAAGTTTATTTTTTCTTGTCTACTGACCATATGGACAATCTTTCATCTTCTGACTACTCTAACCTCTCACGATGCTTATCAGCTACTTTGACTTGAACATGCCTATAGGCAGTAATTTCAACAAGGAGTTGATGGATCATTCAAGTTATTATTGCTACTCATGAGATTTTCATGATCCGAACACCATTGACTACTCGAAAATTTTATTGGGCTAGTATTAACCAGTACTGTCGCAACATTTCGGCTGCTATTAACCATTTCCTTCACTTTACCCAAAACGCTCCGCTTTTTAAGCCAACACGACCTTATTTTGGCGTAACTGACAGGACTGACTTATTTCTTTGCCACAAATAAACCATTCGAGTGCTAATTTAGCGATTTGTGGTAGGTCATCAACCTTTACGCAATTTTGCCCTGGTGAATGCGGTATTTTGCTTGCACTTCTAGAGCCCACCTCACTCGGTGGATAGATCACCCACCTCTGATGTGCCATTTACAGCGTGTTGGGTTGCCATTGCTCAATCCTACTCTAATGTAAATGAACAAGTTCATTGCCAAAGTAATGTACTGCCTCATCAAAGATACAATTGGTTATTTTTGCTTTTTAGCAAGGTCGTGTGGATGAAATCTGTTAAATGAATGCCAACTTTATTGCACCTTAGATTTGAATGTCCTGTGAGAGGAATGACATGGAGTTGGGTGATTATCCAATCATTTACCTAGGTGTCACGTCACATGATTGAGTGGATGTGTCACCACGCGAATCCGCCCTCTCACCTGAATTTTTCTGTTCTCCCTTTTGTCAAGAGGCGAAGACACAGCCAATGCCATCAGCAAGAGGGAACCCCAAAAACAGCAAATCAAAACAAAACGGCAGTCTGTTATCACCTCTGGACGGTAATGCGAACTTCACCCTAGACGTCAATTTGGGTCGCTTCAGCGAGGAGGAGCGTGAAGCGATACTCACGGTGGTAAAGCGAGATTTGGAAGTACGATGTATGGAGAAGCATCGGCTTAAGTAAGCGTCAATTTTTGCTGTCTTTCTTAGTTTAAGTCAAGGATGAAGAACTACACAACCTAACCACCTTAGAGTGCATAAAGTTGTATTTGTACTTTTCCAAAGGACGCGTTAGGCATAAGAGTCAGTCTGCTTTTCACCATGTTAACGGTGTATCAGAAGTATTGTGCCACTCATGGGATCTATAGATCAGATTAGTCATGACAATTCATTTTATGGCTTGGATCGCGTTAAAAAAGAGGCTTTTTTTCTTTCTCAAGGAGATTTTAGGGGATATCGTAGCCCTAATTTGGCTCACCATCGTTGCTTATATGTTCTTTTTAAGTAACATGGGTTTATTTTCTGACACATTTGCTGGTTGTTTACTTTATTATTTACTTACGCGATGGGTAGCCAAAAATCACGTGCTTAATTAATTATTCACTCTTGGTACTGCAACGTTTCAAATGCGAGTCGGTTGACAGGTTCGTGTCACCGAACAGTGACTAGCCTCAATGTGGAGGGCACAAAAATGGTGTCCCTCTTGTCCCTACTAACAATAATGTTTTTTTTTCGGTGGCAGTAAATTGGCTGCTAAAATTGTCAATCAATTTTTACGTCTCATTCATTACCCATGTGTCATGCTTTTAATTGCTCGGTAAAATTATCAAATCCGCACCACGTGTCGGTGTCTCATGGTAAGTAACTCATTCAGTACTGGCAGTGAGAAACGAAAACTAGGAAAACACGGTTTGACTCTCTTCACTTTTTCACATTATCCTTCAATGTCATGCCAAAAAATGGAGTAGGTTTTGCAATTGACAAGCTGTCTGACTTACTTGTCGTTGTCAAGTCCACTGGTGATGAACGTGTCACTTGTGCGATTGATTGATGAATTGGCAAACCAGAAAGTTACATTTGATGACCACAAAAATGATGTATGAATAATAAGAAATTTGAATTCTTGCCCCTAATCTTTTCTTGTCTCCTTTCAAGGGATTTCTGTTTAACTGCTAAATGGGCACTCGTTCTATCAAAGCTCCACAGGATTGGTTGCTAACTTAAGAACCATTTACCAAGCTTAAATTTCGCTTCCTTCTGAGTGCCCTAGAATTTTACAGGGGGTTGACTTGACATGTATGTTTACCGCTTCGTTACATGTCACGATACCAAGGCATGTTCGCTTTAGAAGTAAGTAGCCTGCTCTGAGAGACTGCACAAACCCTCCAAGGGGGAGATATGTCAAAAACTCTCCTGTTTTGAGCCCCTTTTACACATCTCTACTAGGAGTAGATAAAGGCGCCGTTTGAACACCAGAGGTCGGGTTTGTCTCACGAAAAAGTATGGCTAGAGGTGAGCATGAACCGTCAAAATAGGCGTCAGTGGGAGTTGCTGAGGTTTTAGCATAAAAAAATTCTCATCAAATGCGTTCTGTCTGTTTTCTATTTGTGGCAAGCATTAACTATTGTCATTGTAAGAAGAGAAAAGTAGGTGATGTGACATCCCTGGAAATAGGTGCGATGCCTATTGGTAGCAGATTCTGTTTATGGACGATAAAATTTATAGTTTCTGCGTGAGAAAAAAGGTTATGTCTATAAACCCATTTAATGTAGTGCAGCTTAATCCGTGTCCCTAGTTTTACTTAAATAATGGTATTAAAATGATTGACTCCTAAACAAGTACCCTAGAAATTGGTTTTTTGACGCTCTGTGAGACATTTGGTAGGAGTAACGATGCTTTCGTTATGCTTAGGAACGAAAAAAATGGCTACAATTAAAAAGCTCTTTTGGAGGAGAAAAATAAATTTTAGAGGCGCTGTTTTCCATTCCGTAATGCCACTCCCCACATTAACCTACTTAAGTAGTAATTAAGCAGCAATGTTGATCGTACATTATGCTAAGTTGGCGCTCGAAGCAGTTGGGTTAATCAGTAGGTGAAATGGCTTACAAGGCTCCTCTCTTTGGTTCTACAAGGAAAATTCGAAGTGGACTGCTACAAGAGGACAGTCAAGCACCCCTTTCGTTGCCAGGATCAGCAAACACCTGTACCATCTGTAAAAGTCAATTTATGATGTTTTTCAATCCCCGTTTGACCTGCAGTCTCTGTCGCCGTGAGGTCTGCAGACGCTGTGCCAAATCATATAACGATGAAATGCTCTGCCGTATTTGTTCCCGTGATATGTAAGTTCAGAGTTGTTAAATACGAATCCTTCTATTTCATTAACCGACAGTCAGTTAGAGAGCCATAATGATCAATCTGGAGTTGGGTCAACCGCTAAGTGAGGCGGTAATATGGCTAGCAAACCCGTCTCGCATGTTAGTACGAAGGTTGTTAAATGTAATGCTGAGTGAGCATGCTCTGATGGATGAATGGATGGATAAGTGGCTAGGCGAATAGTTGGACAGAAGTATAAGCTAAATTGAAAACCGAAAAGGTTAAATAGGCCGGCACGACAGGTGGACAAACCATCGTTGAAGGGGCTTGTTGCTGGTTTTACTGCTTAAAATTAAATGTAAATCTGTGTAGATTCTTCCCTTTTTAATGCAGTTTCTACAGAGCGATGGTGTGCCATTGGTTCTACGACAACTCCCCCGACAAACTCTGCGGCCGCGCCTCCGACACGATTGTCAAGAGTTTGTTCAAGGACAAACTCCCTGGTGAGCCATCAAATCGCATTTAAGTAGTTACTTAAGTAGCTAAGTCCAAGTCCTTATTATTGCCTCAGGCCTTAGTAACTTTTACTATGAATAATTGTACTGGCAGAAGAAGTACCATGACCAACGTCTATTGACTGGTTTCCGTCATTCACACAGTCTAGCTTTATGCATAATCATAAAAACCCTTTGTTTTCTTACCCAAAGAAGTAGCACTTGTTTTATGCACTCTGTGGGTGCATTTTCCATTTAGCTTTTACATTTGACTAGCTCTTAAGCAGAACTTAAGGCTGAAAGGGATACCAAATACAATCACCACTTTGTCAGCACTCTTGCTGAGGGTCTTACCACCACTTAAATCACCTACAGCAGATGTCGTTTTTTTCTTCCCTCAAAGCTTGAATTCCGCCTTTAAACAACGAATTTAGCTCTTTATTTACTTGAATAGAGATTTGCCCCTCATTGTCCTCGAAGATGATTTGTGGAATAGGCTGAAGGAAGTAGGTTCATCGTAAGTGTGCTGATGTAGAGAGACTGGAATGTAGATAGGACGGTTCAACGTCACCAGGGTAGATGGCGGATCGTCGGAGTCTAAAAGAGTTATGTACTTATTTACCGGAATCAGAAGACAAAAATGCCTGAATCACTCTTAAACCAACTAAATATACTACTTAAGTCCATTCACGCATGGATTTCGCTTACGCTATTGAGGTTGACAACAAAGTCGACAAACTGTGTGCCACCTTGATACACTTTAGGACACTATGCTCATTTGTGCACGAACCTTGCTTTAGGTCTCGGCTTACAATAAATAACATCTCTATGTGGACGACAATAAAGCAGGTCCTTCTTACAGTTTAACGGTACAAACGAAGGCGGTATCTTGTAAATAAATTCGCTTATTCCAATAGGGGTGATATTAAATTATCCCAATGTTAACAAGAGTGCAAGTCACTCCAAAATTTTTGTCACGGCGCCGCCCGTAGTTGTGAGTAGCATGTACGCCCTGTTACGACTCCAACCTGTCGGCGCACATTTCTTGGACGGCTTTGCGTTAAGGTGGCTGACATCAGTGGCAGGGCACGTGTGATACATGACAGCTTGTGGTGATGATGATTTAGGTGGGCATCTACGAATGCGCACTATGCTCCGGTGATTGGGGGCCAAGGCACTCATCAGTGAAACATAGGCATAGTACAAACCTTTCATAGACGGCTGCACGCCTGTCCGTCACGACGTCAGTCATGATAATTGGCAATGAAAGGTAGTCACTCCGGTGAATACTACACAAAAATTCGCTGAATTTTCCGCGATTTACAAAAGTCTTCGTCGATGACCTGAATGTATCTACCTCAAATTTTTCATCCCCGCCATCACGAAGCTTTCTGAGAATCACTTAAATACTTCAATGCGTGTATGGAGATGGCAATGTGTCGTACTGAAAAATAAATGACATTTAGAGCTTTACTTGAACCCTCCTTCAACCTACTGTGACTGTGAGGTGATGGGAGCAGTAGTTAATAATGTTGTCCAACAGCTTCTCACGGAGGGTTGTACAGGCCCTGCACCCGCCAATCACTGACCCAGTGTTTGAAAACTCCGGTAACGAGAGCTGATTTATTCAAGAACCCACAAGAAGGCTGTCACCAGCTGTACAGAAAAACATTAATGATAGCAGTCGTGTTGGAATAGGACGGTGATGCTGCCTCTTCCAGATCAGAGACCAGACAGAAGACAGGTTAGATCGGAATAAGTCAAATCAGATCAACCCTGGATTCACTTTAGCATTTTATATTTTAGGAGGTGTTGACTGCAAATCCAAACTCCTAGAAGAATCCGTGATCGTCAGATTGGCTATGGCAGAGGTGTCCATTATTTACTTGAGAAAAGCGAATCCTCCAAACGTTGTGACATGTTGCGAAGTTATTAGTGCGAAAAGAAACAAAACACTGTCTTTCAAAATACTTTTTTGTAAAAAAATAACTTAAACACTAAACAGATAACCGAAAGCGACGTTTACGATCCAAACTATTCAAAATTGCTGCCTAGGGTGAATGCTACTTACTAGTGAATAAGTAGGCAGCGTGAATAATATAAACGTATTCTATTGAGCATCAATTTTATTTGATTTATGCAGCCCTAAGTGATCTGACCGAAGAACAATTGCACAAGACTATATGCAACTACCTCCAGCCGGAGAGAGAAACTTATGTTAATGGTGAGCGAGGGAGATCTAACCTTAACCCACCAATATCAACGCGGCCATCCACATTTCTGAGCTCTTTGCCCTCCCTTCTTCTCTTCTTCCCTTGCAGGTGTAGTCATCACACTAGATGTGATGCTAAGAATTCAAAGTGAACAGATCAGGACATTTACAAAACGGTACCAGGAGATTCGCAGTACTGCGGTCAATTCACTTACCAAGGTTCGAGCCAACGCATTGAAGAATGGCCAGGAGAACGTTGATAAGGAAAGTAAGCAGTGTGTTTCATCTAGATCGCTATTCACTTATAAATCATACAATTTTGTTTTGACAAATTGATTATTATTAATATCTATTTGCAAGAATATGTCAGTGCTCTACAAAACGGGCTTGAAACCGCACTGGTTGGCCCTCATTGGCACTTCGTTTTTTACTAGTTTTCTTCCATTTCTTGCCCTTAAGTTGAGCGCATCACATCGCAATTCCTACAGCAGACAAAGGAAGCTCTACGAAAGCTACTCCAGATGCTTTGCATTACTGAGGAAAGTAAGTCGCCTATTCCTATTTCATTGGAAGAATAAGGGAAGAAAAGCTGTCAACTTCACTTGCTGATTAGACCACACTTCTAAAGATACGTCTTCGTCTTACTTCGCTAGAATACAAAATGTCGGTGCCTGCATCAAGACAGCAGAATACTGCTACTAGAGTGTTGGAGATAACGCAAAAGCAGGTGGAACAGCTGGTGGGACACAAAATAAAAGTTTGTTCACACTAAAATGCGGAGCTATTGCACGTACTTCTAGGTTCCCGATGAATACGCGACCGGAGAGTTGGAGGAGGATTTGGAATCTTTTGTGGCAAGTGTTACTGGCGGCCCAGAGGAATTCTTTGCAAATGTTCTACTAGAAGACGTGAGTGAGCTGTCTACTTTAGAAGTGCATGAAGTACTATAAATGCTCTATGTACATAATCATACCATTGATTTTATTTTGTCTAGTTAACAACGGCCATGAGGAATTCTCAATCTTACGGGCGAAGATCGAGAGCTGCTTTAAGCAAATAACGATGGATTTTATTTACCACTTTTTCCTAAGATTCATTAGTGTTAATAAAGCTAGAGGGGAGCCAATCAACGCATTTTTTTCTTCTACACCACTTAAATAAGTTGGAGAGGAGGAATTGTCTGCGTCGAAATGAAGTAGTGGTACTATAGTGCTACGCAACTATGATGGCTTAAACGTACAAACTCTTTAAATTCTGCACTTTAAAAATCCGTCTGGTTAAGCGAACATCTTGCTCTGTTCGCAAACATCCAGTCCCCACATCGTAGCAGTAATTCCCCGTCTCTCTTATTGTGATTTTTGACTGCAAAGGAGGTATAAAGAGCATGCATCAAACGCATTTTCCTTTCACCAAAATCATTTAATTCGGATGTGACATAGAGTTGTTGAATGCACTTATGCCTTGAATGGGCGATATGGTGTACCAAGGTTTTAGTCTTGACAAGTTTGGAAACTTAAAAGATTGTTACAGTTACTCTGAATCCACATTTTAGTATGCAGCGTGTCGAACATCATTCTACAGTTATCCTGTGGTCAAGAGCAGCATTTTACATCCCCATACACACCTTCATAAGCTTTACGCTTGACACTGCTGTAGTTGTATTTATTCCCTTATTAATTTATTCCCTTATTATTAATTTATGCATTTAAGCCCTTGGTCTTACAAATGTTTCAAGGTGAGATCTTTGTTTGTATCTTCTAATTAATAGAACTTTAACTATTTAGAGCTGTGTGCGCGGGGTTTCGTAGCTGTGGGCTTGGGTGGTCCTCATCCAGGTTGTGTGTGCTTGAGTCAATTGTATTGTAACCAGAAATGGACTCCAATTCTTCGGCTGAGAATCAAAAGCGCCAAGCCGATGTAGACAGCTTTGAGCCAGTTCTCTTCAAGAAGCGGTGGCTAATGTTGATTTTATTCTCTAGTGTATCAATGTTAAATGCATTTCAGTGGTTACACATTAATATTGTGCTCCCCAGTGCCATTTTTTTCTGGGACAGCTCACTACCAAGTAAATAACCTGGAATCTTATTGCGATGACTGCGTATTTATTAGTGCTACCTGGTTTACGCCATTATGTTTAATTGACATATCCACGCACTTCAACCCTGATAGTATATGCTGAATTCTTAAGTTTTATCTTATTAGCTGATAGTTACCTTGTACGTAACTAGGTGGTACTTGAGAGCTTTAAATTTTTTTAGCTTTCCAATCCTGTACTAGATTAGCTTGCAGTCAGTTGCTGACTTGTTTTCAGCTGCCTTTAATGGATTATTACAGTTGTACTACGCATCATTTTTCTCAGAAGCGGAATGCGTAAAATTGATGTCCTATCATTATGTTATGCCAAGTTATTTAAACGACGACTCAATGGTTTACTACGCATTTCAGTTCCCTTATTTATTTGAGTCACCCAACTTGATTCTCTGGTTGTGCTTGCCTTTTATAAACCGAAAATTGATATCTATTAGGTGATCAGCAGGGTAAAGATGTGGCTATCGCTTGGCTCTCAATGCTCTACATGCTCGTCTATATTCCCATGATCGTCCCAGCCACCTGGTTGCTCAACCACTACGGTCTACGTGTGAGTATCCTGATCGGGGCTACCCTGAATATGCTGGGTGCATGGATCAAATGTCTTTCCATGGAACTGTCACAGCCTGTCCCCTCTCCTGCTTCCAATGCTTCCTTCCCCCTCCTCATGGTGGGCCAATTTGTATGCGCACTGGGCCAAGTCTTTCTCCTTGGTGTGCCCGCCCAACTTGCCGCCACGTGGTTCAGCAAATCCGAGCTCGCAATGGCCACTGCTATCGGCGTTTTTGGCAATCAGGTTGGTACATTATCCTGTTATCCTTGAACCAATGATTGAATCGCTGAGAATTTAGTTGGAGCTGTAAACCATCCTATTGTTTGGCTATGGTCTTTACGTCCTTCTTTTAAATCTCCTTTGCTCTTACTAGACCCACTCGTTTTCCTTCCAGACTTTTTCTTACTATAGCACTTTTTTATTTACTTCCTTTGAGGTCACGGGAGCATTTATTTACAGAAAGGTATTGGTTTACTTGGTGACTAGAGGGGCATCCTATCTTTAATACTTCCATTCTTTCTTAGTCTTTCCATAGCTTGATAAGGTGCTGCCTTGATTGGAATTTCCAACGACTTTGAAGAGGGATACGTTGTTTCATTTTCTTTCGAGGTCCACTGAATTACTGTTCCATCCAGGACTGTCTCACCTATTTTTTGAATCTTCTTTCCAAATTCATCGACATAGTGTTTTATTGAGAGGTCTCGAAGCTTTTGGTAACCAAAAAGTAACACTCCACTTCGGTTGGTGCATTTATAAATGTTTGAAAAGGAGGATTGAGCATACATACGCTCTCTCATTCTCTCGATTCGGTTAAATTTTGCTCACTAATGTGACAACGTACATATCATACTACCTCTCTTTCCCATCAATGAACGCACTTCCCCTTTTCGCCAGTGAAACAATAGCACTTTTTAAACCATGCTTTGTTCTGATCATCCGATTGCTCTCACTGTGTTGGGCGCCCATTGCCCCACCTTGTGAGTGTACTCGATTCATTTAAATGTATTGTGTTGTTCTCCTGCAAATTTAGCACAACGTCTACCACATAAAACAAGCAATTTGACATTGACACGTGGATAATCAAAAGCACTGCAATTGCCGATGATGTATTTGTAAGCCCCTGTGCTTATAAGTCTGAATAGCTCTTCATCAGAAAAGGTGTTTCATTGTCACTTCTGTCATGCATGTTAAATGATTCAACATCGATTGACCAGCATTTAAATCTACTTCGGAATGGCAATTTATTCCCCACCTTGTAGGCGTAGGCCAAGAAAGTTTTAGTTTGCTCGTTCTTTTTTTTCACTGTCACGATATGACATCCCATTCGGCAAATTTGCTTTGGTGATAGTAGGGTGGAGCAGTGGTGAGGTTTGATACTGGCAAGAATTTTCACACTGAGAAAGGCAAGCCCTTTGGTAAAAGCTTTTCAAGTTACCTAGTCACCCAGTAGCTCTGGTCTCGATGCTGAAAGGCGGTGTATATGTTACATACCATTTCTCACACCGCCAATCAAGATAATTGTCAGCATTGGTGGTGAAAAGAATATCTTATCCTTTGGAAAAAAAAATGATTGAAATGCGAGAATGATAATACGATGATGCAACGCTGAGGTGGTCGCGGCGGTTCCAGCATGCACCGCGCAGTTACTCACCGCTGTTGTCACTCAGCCATCAATGAATTCAACGTCCACATTCTCCGATGCATGCAATTTTTGAGGTCAAGCCAGTCCGGCAAGCTCCTCTTCTGTGTTGAAACTTTGTAGGTACTAGTTAGCGGCTTTCCTGGGTGTGTATGAGTGTAGCAGCGAGTTTCCAACCGACCGGTTTGATTTGGACCACGTCTTAGAGGTTTCTCTATTTTAAAATTCAAGTGGCTGTATTCTATCTCCTTTCACTGACTGCAGTTAAAGTTGTTTCTTCAGCAGCTTCCCTTGGAACCTCTTTGAATCTATATCTTTCCCATCACCATATCATACTTCATTTGCGATCATTATGGTGATTTCCACCACATTTCAGCCTGGAAGATCATCACGAATCACGTATTCAATGATGACATTGAGTCTCCTGCTTTTAGGTCGGCTGTGCACTGGGGTTCGGTCTGCCTCCCCTGATGGTACCTGCTGTCACAAGCTCTACCGGAGTGGCGGATTTTGAGGACTTTCGAAAGGGCTTTCGCATTATGCTCTATGGTGGAGCCGCGATCATGTCAGTCGATCTCATTTTTGTGGCCATCTGTAAGTCATTCACGCAGCTGTATTCCAAATTGACCTAGGCATTCTCCGTAGTCTTGATCGTTTTTGTGATCACACATACTTGGAAAATCCATCTAACAAGATGGATGTGCTGACAAACGACGATTAAAATTGGCAAGTTTGCCTTGATCCCTCCCTATTGCCCAACCGTGGGTCTGTTTAGATTACTAAAATCACGCACCTTACTAGTTTGAGGCTTTTTTAATCAGCGATCCAGGTCTAGTGTACTCTCTACACTTCCAAAATGCATTTCCAATTACCCTGTAAGGCCTCTCACTTTTTTGATTGGAAATTAGACCTATAGAGAAAGCTCTCCAAGAGGCACCAAGACCTCCCTAAAAGTTTTTTACTTGAGGAGTTTGATCCCGATCTTGCCATGACATGGAAATGTGTTGCCACAAACATCTCCATACTTCCAAGAGCTACAAAAAAGGCGCTTTGCTACCACTTTATCCAAGCTTCCTCTTTTTCTAGACCAGTGGTAGAATAACTTTATTTTTAGACGGATTTGTTGAAGCAGCTTTAGGTGGCGTGATGAGGTGACTTCAAGGAGACCTTGACCCTTGATCCTGGCTTGCTAAAAGTGTTGACAAAAAATCAAGTAACAGAGCTTAAATAATTTAAAATTTCTTGAAGGGATTTAAGCCTACCTTTTCATGATTATCTGCTCTACTATTGGGTACGCCAACCTTGAGGTGTGAATAGGTGTCTGGGCTTCTAAAGACCTTGACCTCTATCACGCCTTCCAACTGTAGGTGGCATGATCACTCCACTTGGCGAGTCAAGAATGCTCCGAAGTGGAGTAATACCTAGATGTTAGGATAACCTGGCACGAATGGCTATGCGTGACAGTTGTGTAATCACCCAACACAATTAAAAAGTGTTGATTGCGTTCTGAGACTTGGCTTTGTCGTAAAACTTGCAAGGGAATGCGACCCAAGCATCCAGTGCAGTTTCAGTTACATTTTCAAGCAACTAGCCAGACATTTAGCCGGTCCAACGTGTTCTTAGCAGCCGTCTACCGTAATTTACGACGCTCTACGTAAGTACTGTAGAAATTACTCTTCTTTGAAAAATGTTATGGTCTACTAGTAGCCAAGTCTACCGCATGACCTTGAACTGTCTGAAGTGTCTGTGTGCCTGGTGAACCATGTCTGGAAAAACTTTCAACACCCAACAATAATTCATCCGGTTGGAATGTTGCTCCCTGCTGACACGCAAACATCGAAGCCTTCATCCTATCTGTTCATTTAAAAGGAAAAAAACTTCTCAATTCCCTATGAAATGCAACTATCAGGCTCCAGCTCCTTCTTTCTTCCGATCACGCCAACTTCTTCATCCCTTCTTAGGTCATGCCTCTGTGAAAAAAAAGTTGTTTGAATTATTTTACTACACTGTTTTGAATGTTGTTTTGCAAATTAAATGCAAATTTTAAAATTTTCTTCATTCTTCTTCCCATTCTTTCCCCTCCCCCCCCCAGGGAGGAGCAATTAAGTAGCCAGACAGGCATGACCACAGGAGGTGTTCATCCATGAGCGCTTATTATCCTCAAGTTTATTCCGAACCTGTTTTTTAATTTGCATTTTATCGGATATAGAAATGCGTATATCACAGGTTTCTTTTCGTCTAAATTAAAATTTATGAAATTCTTAAAGCCACCTAAACAGGGTGACTTGATGGGGTGGAAGGTGTTCGAAGTGCCGCGTTTTTGTCCAATTGGATCTTAAAGGACCTTCATTTAGAGCTGAGGGAGAATTAAGGTTCGCTAAACACCTTGAGAAAGGTGGAGTGAACAAGTGAACCTCAAGGGTAACGTCTGCGTTCCCCTCTACGACCTCTTCCCCCACCCTCTCAATGCCCCTTTCTAGTAACTATATGATTTCAAGACAGTGTAGTAGCGGAAGTTCCACCCAACATCACTCATTTTACCTCAATTTGTAGATGAATGGACACAGTTGTGCTAATATTTGCGTCTGTTAAAGGGTTGCATGTTGACATTGACTATAACAGGTACACAGATAAATTTGAGCATGAGTTGGCAAGCATTCCCATAAGTTTGGGTGGCAGTAAATAATGGCAAGCTTGATGAGCATCTTTGTCAGCTCAAAATCCTGTACGGTGATCAGCTTCTTGACTAGTGCTCTCGCATTGCGAAATCCATCCAATGGCCCATCTATTCCAGCTTCCTCCATCCATCATTCCATCCTTGATCCTTCTGCCCATTTCTCCATCCACTAGTAGTGCCTTCCCAGTTGTCAAATTATGCCACTAATTCACACCTACACGAAGGAGAAGGGAAATAAAGTCGCCATATGCCACGTGGCACACACACATACTTAAAATAAAATGAAAGCTCCCAATGTGTGTAGGTGGGTATAATTACTTCGGATGTTCACACTCTCATCGTGCCACACACCTCACTAATTTGCCCACCACCTGTTGCTCACAGCTATCTCCAACTTTTCTTTTTGTTGAGTCGACGTTGGAAATTCAAGGAATGTCGATTGACGATATCGAGGCGAAATTGTCGGACGAACCTGAAGAAGGCATTCAGCAACTGTAGAGGCTTTTACGGACTTGTCCCCAATCCGATCGGTTACAGCTTCTAACAGGAGTGTACGTATGTTTGAGGTAGTGGAAGCAATGACATGCCCCTGCACTGGCTCTAGAGGGGGGAATAATGGACGGTTACAGGGAGCGAGGGACGTTAAAACCCCATGTTTCATAATTGGTGATCAGAATGATTCACCTATTGCCCATGTGGTGTGTGTGTGTGTGTTGCATCTGTCGGTTCCACGATCAAGTGGATTCGCATCGGCGGTTCCATACCAATCAGGTAAAAGTGACAACTGAATTGGAACAAATAATCACACAATCTAGGTTGGATTCAGGTCCTAAAAAAACCGCTTAACTTGTACTGATTAACTCCACAGCTACTTTTCCTTTCATGCAGTCTTTAAGGAGGAGCCGAAGATTGCACCCAGTCTAGCCCAGTACAAACGGATTTTGCAACGTCGCGCTCAAATGACTGGTGACAAATCGGACGAGGCTGAATTCGATTCTGCTTTTGGTCAGTCATGCCTCTTGTTATTTTCACCACCTTAACCTCAAGATTTAACTTACTCCAGTCCCTCCTGACGGCTGATTCACGCGCCTCCAGTTCATTCGGCTTGTTTTGAGAGCTTGTTAGGAGCAATCTTGTAGGTCAGAGGAAGAAGTTAACTTCAAACTTCCTTAACCTTGACTCTGGTCAATCTTTGCCTCTAATTCCATCTGAGATAGGACTGATCAGTCCATGGATTCCTTATTGACTACACTCGTCACACTTTTTCCCCTGACATCGAAAAAAGGTGGTCGGGTCAAGGTTAACCGATGAACTTGACCTTGTCAATTCAATTCATCTCTTCCTTTTCGCCTTTTCATGCCACATCAAGTGTGTGTGAGGGACAAACGAAGGAAAAAAGGCTTCGTAAATCACGTTTTATGCCTGGTGTTAACGATGACTACTGTATCGGGTGGTTCGGTTCCTCAAATGGCAATCCATCTGACCCTTTGACGTTCTTGCAACATGTTCAAGCGATAGTTCACTCCAATTACAACCAGTTACGCAAAATCAGAAACGAACCTATTATAGCCAGATACTGCCATTAGTCACCATGACACCCTTTTGGGGACGAGAGCAGCTAAGGTGATGCATCTGCGTCATCTAATTGACAATCACCAGATGACTGCAACTGCAATACTTCTGTTTGGACAATTCACGTTGGCTACGTGTTGGAGTTTCATTTTGTTAAACTTGACTCCAAAATAAGACGAGATTCTTTCAAATAGCCCACTTTCAATGACTTATCTGTCTATTACAGATCATGAGAATTGTTCCGTTTTGACTGCGGAGGAGACGGAGCTGGTTAATCAGAGCTACTTCCGCCAGGTCGTGCACTGCTTCAAGTGTGTCAGCTTCATCCTCCTCAACATCTGCTATGGTGAGTCGTGAATGAGCAGATATATCTTCCCCTGCTAGACTATTCACTCAGTTCGTCTGCCAATCAATTAATCGGCGCTCATTTCACTACTCATCTTTTCCACTCTCTACCTTAATCAAGGAGCCATTTATTCACTGATCCAACTAATCACGCACCAATTCATTAGGTAATCCACTCAGCCACTAGGCAACTCACTTCTCCTCTTCTTCCTCCTTTTGAAGGTGTGAACACGGGAGTGTACTACGAGATTGGTACCCTTCTGAGTAGCATCGTCGCAGAGTTTTTCCCGGTGCGTTTAATGACAACAGTGATGGTGATTCTTTTAGTTCTTTTTATCCAGGGATACCTGTGTCCAATCTCCCGCCAAATATTGCGGAAGGTTTCCATTTTTACTCAATTTTTTGATATCGCCTTTCATCCCGTTTTCTCGATGGCTCTTCAGTTCAATTCGTTTATCTGATTGTGTACCGGTTGTGGCCTCCATTTTCAGCAATACTTTACCTTGGAAGCTGGAAGTAGCCCGCAAAGTAGCGCGTTGGTGGAATAAGTCGAATCAGTAATTATGATGTTTGGTTTTTTCTCTCTCTGGTTCAAGTCAACCCACATATTGGTGAGAATTTCGTTTGATGGGAGAGAGAGGCATCAGTATTTGTCAGGTAGATTAGGTAAATTCTTTGTAAAGCCTAAGAACAGGTAACATTTTTTTTGCTGAAAAGACGGAACTAGAGGTGAAAAGATCTGTACTCCTGAAGACAGCAGACTGTGTGCGTCCTTGATACCTTTATCCGCCTAGGGAGTCGCCTGGCGGAGTTGCTTCGCTGAACTTATGGTAGTTGTGTATTGAAGCTAAGGCAGATCAGGCACTCACGCCCAGCTTTCCTATAATTCGTTTGGCCGTTGATTTTTTACTTAGATGAGATTGCTCAGGAGTTCTACTTTTTATCCTTGTGATCTGAGCGCCCTATAACTGCTACACTAGTGCCATAGCACTTAGATGTCGCGACTATTTTCGCCACGGAGGACTAATTTCCATGCATGTAAACCATCTTGTTGTTTAATTTCGAAGGAAACACTAACGATTTTGACGCCCCCTGATCTTATACTTCGCAAAATCTTTTTAACCACCTGGAGGCGAACCGAACTTGTTGCTTCTGAAGCCGTATGTATTTTGCCCAAAGAAGCTCGGCCGAGCCTCCCCCCTCCAGCTTAGTCGTTTATGCAAACGCTCTCTTCCCTAATGACAGCCCTGGCTTGACCTTCATTTTGGACTATTCAAACACTTGGTTATAAGTGCTTTTACCGTGTTTCAAAGGCATTTCTGTCATAAAATACCTCCTCTTACGCCTCTGGCGTCAATTTCATTGCTTTAAGCTCGAAATTGATTGTTGGTTTCCCATTTTATTTCTATCTTCCCATTCAAATACCTCCCAATTACAATTTTTTAGTGATTGTTGCGTACTGATTTTCCTATGTTTAGACCGAAATGTCACCTTAAGAAACCCAAGTGGTTACAATCTCTTTCATCACTGTCTGTGAAAATTATGAACACATGACCCTCTTAAAAGAAGTCAAAGAGGGTCAAATAAAAAATCTTTAAGGTGTATGCTCAGCAATTGTGTGATGCCTAGGTAACAGGTTGCGCAACAACCGCGGTTTGCCGACTCAGCACCACCTCCACAGCATTTTCGCACTATGCTTGCCTTTTGGGTGCATTGCCAAGTACCTTATGCCAAAAGGGGAGTCACGAATTCTGCAGAAGGTTCTATTCCACCCTAAAGTCAACCTGATTCGCCTCTGTGGCTAATGCATAAGCTTACCCACCTCCTCATCTTTCTATAGCTGTATAAATGTGGACCTCAAAAGGAGGGAATTGTACTTCCCAAAGGTCATGCCACGTGTCGATCAGGTCTGGAATATGGCTGATGATTTCTTTCATCCTCCTCCTCTTCCTCATAGCTGGTTCACGTGCATTCGTTAACTAATCTAGAAACAGGAGGCTTGATTCAAAGGAGCCAACTACTTTTGTATACTATACTGCTTAGTCGAATGCTTCAATCATACGCCAAAGAAGAGAGGTCGGAGAAATGGAAACCCACACGATTCACGCCAGGCACAGGTGACGCGTACATCACGAAACCATGCGAGTTTTTTGTCTGCTGGGTTGTAGAAAAGGGCTAAAATGTTAACAGTTCTGGTTCGCTTTGAACACACATATATTAACCACAATTGAATGTCGTCATGCAATAGTGCTTTCTGTACTCACCTACGCCAGATTACAAGGTGTGACATCAAGAGTTTTGGAGTCATTCATAGGCGTCATGAGTGTTGCTACTTAATAGATTGCAAAAACTCTCATTTACATCAACGCCAAGTAGTGACAAAGCATTGCATATTCAGGAGACGGCGCACTTCATGCTCACGCCAGTATATGGGCAGGAAGTTTCACGAAAATCATATTGTTGCCTTTTCTAGCAAGTCTCTCTCATGCCTCAATGTGTAATAGCAGTTGGAAGAGAAGGCCATCGTGTCATTTGTGACAATCAGTTGAGAGATGTTCTCACATGGTAGGTGTGACAGATGGGCTCTGTAAATGGCAGGTTAAAGTGTCAGGGAGGCTAGTCCTAACCTGACACATGACATGAGTTAGATCGAATTTGACCCCACAGCCCGCTGTCACGTCATTGGCGCCTGATTGCTCACGGTAATTCGATGAGACTAATGAACAAACGTCGTGGGCGAACCAGTGTCCATCGCTGTACCTCTTCGAGGTCGGACCTTTGGGTTAAATCATGTAGATCATCCCTACGAGCGTAGTCAACCCTCACGATGCAATAAGGCCCACCATGTGAGAACGATGGCCTTTTACTAGCGCACAGAGGGCCTGAGAGGCAGCAGACACGCCTTGAAGCCCATTCCATTGCTTGCATAAATCACGCTACTATGGTTACGTGAATTCCTCTCTCTCGACCCATTTGTTACTTTCACTCAGGCCTCTTAGTACAAATTATTTGAACTTATTAGTGCCTTCTGTCAAGTGCTTCATGTCCATTTGTGAATTACGGAGGATCTACATAATCCTCATCCACGATGGATAAAAAAATAAACCTTACCTTTGTGTCTGCGAATTTTCGGTGCGTTGTTGCTGCTGATGACTGTCACACGTCAAACTTATTACACTGGAACATTTACTCAGGTCCATTCCATAGATCGCCAGACTGGAAATGCAACCCTTTGATATGATACGATTCCTCGAATCAGGAGACTCTAAGGAGATTCAATGCCCAATATATGCTCTCTGAATCGGATTGGAAGGGTTCATTCCATCGTCTTCCATGGTCATCCAAGTCGCCTCAAGCCTTCTCGCCCTTGCTTATACTTTTCCGAGGACTACTCTTTCTCACGTGGACCCTATCAAACGCTCTCTGCTAGTTCATTGAAGACGTCGAAGTAACAATCAGGAGGTTTCTTGTCTGTAGCTAAATGCTTCTTTGAAGCATAAAATCTTTTCTTGGAAGATCACACACAGAGCAAGAGTGGTTACTACAAGTGCTTCGCCATTAAAAAGTTGACTGTTTATCGAAACACCCTTTTGTTGGGCTGCCTGTAGCCCCAGAAAACGTCCTTTTCCCACTTTTGGAAGTTTCCTGTATCGCATCTGACTCTTAGACACTCCAGAATGTCGGAAAACTCGCACTCCACTTCACAACCCTCCGCGCTTGTGTGTTGCAAGTGCCTGGCTTAGTTGCTTTGGTTGAAAGAGGAGGTCTCTACCCTCGCTTCGGTGATAGCAAACTCCAATTCGGTTGAAAGCTCTTCCATCAAAGCCTGCTTTAGCATTGCTATGGCATTCCTTCACCTTTCACTCTTGATTGAGTCTCTTGTTCCATTACATCTTCTTGTTTAAGGCCTACTGGGCTCGAATGCGTTAAATAATTTTAGGCTCAAATAGAGCAGTGTGATGAAGTGACACTTGTCATCTCTACCGTTTGGTGGAACAATATTCTGACACTATTTTCGGTCAGAAGGACTCCAGCATTTGAAGTATTTCAGTGTTGCGGAAGACTTCTCAGCATTAAGTCCTCCTCTCCTCCTCCTCCTCCTCCTCCCATCATCATCATTTTTTCTGGCTTTGACTGTTCATTGAGCCTTTTCCACTTGGAGGACAAAGCCCTATTCCTACGGGAAGTAGGTGACTTCAAAGGAGGCGTAGCAGACAGCTTTTTTAGACTGCTTTCCCTCGGACAGCAAACCACTATCCCTACTTTTTGTAGTCCCTTGCCCAAAGTAGTAAAAACCTGACTTTTGGTCTTTCATTTCTACCTGTAGACAGAGCAAGTAGCAATTGGATGGATCGGGTTCAGCATGGTGATTGCGGGACTGGTCGGTTCGATCGTTGCAGGGGCGGTGCTCAAGAAGACAGGCCTGTACAGGTGAGTGAGGCAGATTGATATCGTCATTCATCATTCTGCTGGCTTGACATTACATGGACTTGAGGCAGTCATGAGTCGGGATGTAGGTGTGTCGAAATTCGCGTCCAACTTCTCCTCAACCTGTTCATTTTCTGTTGCCCACGTCTTCACCTTTTGCATCCATCTTTTTTACACCAAACTGTTGAAGTATCGAGCTACTCATACTGAAGTAATTACAGGACACTAGCAATCACCACCTTTCCTCCACTTGCATCCCTTGCATTACTTGAGTTCCAGTTTATCAACTACACTGTGCTCCAGTTTCAATCATCCGTTCAATGTTTGTATAATCGTCTGCTCAAGAGGATGTCTGCTCCTCGTATTTCTGGTTCTCTACACAATTCAGACATGCATATAACCGATTCTGGAGGCATCAAACAATGACCGCAACTTCTACTTTTAACTGACTCGCAAAATGTTCATGAAGAAGTCATTTTTGATGGCATAGTTTAACTACTTCTTTGGAATTTTTTTGTTTTTCTGCAGCGATGTTCCACATCACGCCCGAGTAACTAATGTGACCGCTTTCCAGATCCTCTCATGGGCACAGCAAGGCTTACTAAAAGGCAAACAATAGGAAGGAGTTCCAATTCCACTTTACTTGCTGAATGAATAATTGTATTCTGGTATCTCTACTGGTAGTCGTTGCTTGGAAACGTCTCTCTTCCAAATCCTTTCAATTTTGTCGTCCGTTGGCATTTGGGGCCATGGCGGTGCCTCTTCCACTGAGGCAGTGGGCCTCAGGCCAAACTTGGAAACAACGGAAGGGCTATTTGCCTATTACTTGCATTCTCCCCATTCCAGAGGCAAACTTTGTGTTCTTCTCTCAAAATATTGTCTTTTAAATGGTAAATAATTCACTACTGGCCGTTTCGGTATGCGGGTGCGGACAGGACTTCGTGGACTTCACGCTGTAGCGCATCTTTCTTTGCTTGCGGTGTTGATGAACAGGACTAGTAGGTCACTAATGAATGTTTATGTCGTAAAAAGGTAGTTATGCTTTAGCTGACTACGAGGGTCTCAGAGGAAATCGACTACCACTGGTCTAATGCTTTACGACTCTTGCATGGCATTAGCTGTCATTAGGCTTCGTTTCAGTTACTTCGAATCTTGGCCAAAATATTGGGAGAAAGATGATTATTCCTAATTAGAGAACATTCGACTTTTAGATGCAGTGCTTTCGATCCAGGCGCTTGGTTTTACACTTACAATTCGGTGCCATCACTTGTTATGAAGTCGCGTCATATATGCGTGACGCCTCAGTGCTGAATGTAGTAATGCTGTCAAGCAAGTGATGAGAACATTGACACCTCCAATCCGAATCAACACTCTAATTATGTGCTTAAAAGTGACAAAGTACAGCTAATTTTGGACCGATGATAATTAGAGGGTGTAACTAGTTAAGTCGTATGCCTTTTGCCTATTTTAAGAATACTTGCAAATCTCTGATTCATTAAAAGGCACTAAAATCCTTTTGTGCTGGAGAAAATGCCAGCGTATATCGATGTTGCGCATGATTGAAGTAGTTTGTTTTTGTGATTTTCAATACCCCGGCGTTTGCTTGTAGCTTAACCTGTCAAAAGCCATCAAAGGTGACCAGCACCACTGCTGTCATTGATTGGCAGTTAGGGGGTGAGGACAGTTATGTAGCCTTGTATGATGTAGGCCCAGCCTTCTCTGCTAAAGATGAGACAAGTTTTTTCTCTCCCTATTTCATTTAGACGCGTCTTGATCATCTTCTACTTCCTCAGTGTGGCCAGTATGGGCGCCTTTATGGGGAGCATCTACAGCAATCTGATTGGCACCGTCTTCCTCACTATGATCCTCCTTGGGTAAGTGAAATAACCACTTTTGGTGTGTCAGCAGCAACCTCTTGTCCTACTGGTTATTCCCAAGGGGCATTTTGGTAACCCCTAGCACAACCTGTCAAAATGCTGATTGCTGAAGAGATCTGTTTGACGGAGGCATGGGGAGCGAAGTCTGGACCACATGAAGGGTGTGAACTGGATCACGACATGTGCTGTGGCTCACAACAGCTGCTCTCAATGGGAAACACCATCACGAGTCATCCTTTTTTGCGTTCCGATTTGGCATGAAAATTTATCGTAGCAGATCAATTTCTTACACCACAGTGGTCGTGAATCCGTTTTACCTTGCATGTTTCGGGTTGTAATTATCGTCTCCAGCAGCTATTTTTTTGTGGAAAAACGTAATCGTGTTCTCTTTAAAGGAACTTGTAACAGTAATCTGGATGGATTGGACTTCAAAGGAAATCCATTGCTTGCCGGGGGCGGAGCTAACTGGCATACGTGCATAGGATTGGTCGATGGTCTGAATGAGGAGTTACCCCTCGACCTACGATTCCACTGCTTATCAAAGGGTAACTACCACTACGCGATAGATCAGATCCAAGTTGAGGGTGGGGAACTATGCAGAAGGCTGGGTGAGTGCGCTTCACCATGGCCATTCAACTGGGGAAGGTCGGAAGGACAATCGTCTGCTTGAGGTTCAACGTTCACTGTTTCGTTCCTCACAAGAGACGGAAAGTGCAGTATAAGTGCCTTGACGTTGTGTAAAATTTAAGTCCTAGCGACCTCTATGATGCGTTCAAGGAATCCACCGGTTCAACCAAGCGAAATCCAGTCCATATGGTTGAAGGGGAACGGTGAGAAGGGAAAAGCCTTACAATCGAGTAGATCGACCTAGCCAATTCAAATGAGATTGACTTTGCTGGTTTAATCAGCAATGCTTAATCCAGAGGCAGGATTAGTTCCAGAAAACATTGCCTTTTATTCAACGTATTCAACGCATCCGATCTCATCCTCTAACATTTGATAGATTCTCTATTCCTGGATCCATCTTTTCCCTCCTCACCCTCGTAGCTTCTTCCAGTCTGGCTTCCTGCCTCTTGGCTTTGAATATGCGGCAGAGATCACCTATCCCATCGATGAAGGTCTCACCTCGGGAATCCTCAACACTTCGGCCCACGTAAGCTGTGTTGCTGAATATGAGGCCTTTCCTCCTCCTCTTTTTCTGTTATCCTTCTGGCTCAATTGAAAGGTGAAGAAGTTGGAAGTTGGTAATGTGGACCTGCGGAAGCCCCTTAGTTGTATAATCAGTGTGCAGGTCGCCCATGATGGCTTATTTCCACTGTCCCTAAGCCGTCATCACCTCTTCCACATGCCTCCACGATAGCTAGGGTTGGAATGATTCCCTCTCCTGCTTTCCTTATCCTTCATGATGTCAGTGGGAATTGAGTCTTTTGGAGGTGATGTCAAAGCGTTGAGGGAACTGTCACGTCTACTTGATTGATCGGACAGCTCCAAGCAGGCATACAGCATCTCTACCCTTCTTCGTTTGGGCACTTTGTGGTTGGAACAGGTTTTTCTTTCCCTTCTCATCCTTCTTCCCTCTTTGATCATCCCCTGCCACTTAAAAAGTAAACATCTCATCGGTAATGATTTCTTTCTCTGGGGAATACGATAAATGCGATTGGAGGAAATCATTTGAGTCCACAAATTTAGAACCAACTTCTCGGGTCCGACAACAGTGTTTGTGAAAATGAAACTCACTCCCCATTTAGTTTCTTCCTGCTATAGCAGTATGGAAATTGCTCTCACCTCTCCATTTTGAGGTCCTCTCCGTGCGACTTAGGATGTGTGAATCGACTTCATCGTGCAGTTCTCAAGCTAGTCCTGAAGGTATTACCAGATTTGGAAGCCGTGAATTAGCATACAGCTTCGTGCAACCTAGGAGACAGTGAGCCTTCAGGTCATGGTTGTGGGTTGTCTTGTAAGCGGTTATTCCAAGGACAGTTTCGTCCCACTACTGACCAGCGTACGGGACCCAATGTTGAGATGCCGTCCCGAACTGCAGATTTGACAGGCTCAATTATCATCTAAGCACATCATCTATCAATGTAGTACCAGCAATCGAAATCGAAATAGCTTCCAGTCAAGTCCCAAAAGGCAATGAACACTTACCGATTGAAGTAGCAAATCAAGTTGAATGTAACCCTTCCTCATACCTCCAAGGTGGCTTCGGAGGTCACGTCCAGAACCTTCTGTGTGTATTCTCCTGCTGTAGCCATCACAACAACTTTCAGGTGGTTTGACAAAGCCTTAACCCAAAGAGGGAACCCATCGATTGAGATACGACCTCTGGTAGCAGTAATGTATTGTGGAAACATGATGGTGATAAGTTGATCTTATGGGTCCTGTGCATGTAGCCCATGGCCGAACAACGCTGGGAAACAAAGCAAATGCAAGATTATCGTTCTCCATTAGTATGGAGCATTCTTCTAGGAATTTTTTCCAATCAACTCATTTTTACTTTTTAAGTAGTATCGCATGAATCATGACAGATTTTCAACAGTCCTCTTATCAATGAAATTGTGCTTTTCCATGTCTTTCTATTGCTATGTACTGCCACTTCCTACTCAATGCCTAGTGAGCTTGATCCTCTCATTTGTTCATGCAGATATTTGGCATCATCCTAACGCAAGTTGCGACTGCCATGATCGGGAAGTACGGCTCCCTCCCGACAAACATCTTTATTCTCGTTTGCATGGTAGTTGCTGCTGTGCCTGCCTGTAAGTTACTCCCTTCTCTTCATTTTGCCCATTTATTTGGACTTTTTTTTAATTTGCAGTGGTTTAAATTTTCTTCACTGATTGAACAATTTCGTCATGACTACCTAATGGCTATCCTTGATGGGGTATTGGCTGATTTGAAGGTCACTTATTCCAGCTCACCCCATGCACAGGTCAACTCTCTTATCTGCCTTGTTAGAGGAATCGATTAAAGCTATTAATTAGCCTGTTTAAAACTTTTAAGAGTTTTAAATTTTTGGCACATTTAACTCACTCATTTCACCGATTTATCCGACTCACCTGTCCACTCGGTGTCCCCACCGAGACAAGGAGTTTCACGACATTGTATCCCATTGTCTGGTTTCCTTTTTTATCCTCCTTATGTTCTTGCCTTTAAAATGAGAGGCTAGCCCAGGAAGCTTTCATCCCTTGTGGTATTACATTGGCACATCTGAGGACGGGTGGCCTAATGCATCACGCTTGCTGTTTGATGAAGAGAGGCGTCACCCTGGGGACTAATTTGGTTACAAAACCAGTTTGCTAAATCTGCATGAAAGTGCCTTCATTTGCATGATTTGTGCTATGATGGTAACTTCATCCTCATCGGTCTGTGTACACAGTTTACGTACACATTGACTCATCTGTCTGTGAGAGGGTCAAGAAGTTCGGAAACGGTCACAACACAGGCGTGGTGGATGCAGAGTTCTCCGAACAGTCACAGACACCAAGAGGGTGGTGGGGATCGCTGAAAGACCAAAAGCTCCGAGAGAGTCGGAGAGCTCGGAAGTTATGCACAGTACTGGCGTGATGGATGCAGAGTTCTCTGAACGGTTCATGCATCGAAGTGGGAGCTCGGAAACTGACCCGAGAAAGTGGAATAGATGGGCTTTAGCCCAGTGCAATGACTGCCAGCTAAATGGCTGAGCAACCGATAACCGACGAGGATGACGACTTGTCATGTCACGGGAGTAGACAAGCACGCGTTAGAAACATATTTACTGTTTAAGTAGATTTTCCTTACTATCTTCTAACATCAGCGTCTTTTCGGTTCAAAACATCGCATTTGTTTTCCATAGGTTTCATGAAGGACGATCTCAAACGGCAACGTGCTCACGAAAGGGTAAGTTTTGTGCTTTTCCAAGAGATTTTTATCAAGATTTTCACTAACATGGTGATTCTAATGAAAATTCACCTAGATTTGTATCAGACTTGTTACTAAATTGTCTGGAAATCTACCTGATGGTATGGCTTAACAGTGGGGCATGTGTCTGAGGTCAGAAGAACTCGACTTGAAGCTTTCGTCAGACTGTGGTCTACTGTTCTCCTTTTTGTGAAGAAAAAAAGATAGATGTGGTGTGTTTTTGGTCTGGGATGAACGATAACGAGCCTGTCAAATGACAGTCGGTGTCATGTAGCTTGTCGAGCCTCTGCAGAAAATGAAACAAGTCATATTTCTTGGCCAAAAAATTTGCTGACGATGTAGAGAAGGACTGAGAGGCTTCTGGTATGCCCTGGAGGCCATGCCACCCGGTGAATGCACAACGACGGGGCCGTGAGTGTCCGCGTAATTATAACAGTGAGTTAACCAAGCAACCAAAGCAATGCAAGACCATCCGAGACGGCTGGGGCGGTCGACCCGCCTTGAGGTGGAGCGGCTTAAACGTTCTAAGTCACACAAAAAGCCTTCCAAGAATTCATACCGTTGCTCCGACTGGAAGTATTGTTTCATTATATCACTTGCCTATTACTCGCAAGCACAGGTGAGGCAGTAGGGTGTCACATATATGTGACACTAGGGATGGATATTTTAAGAAGGACCTCATTGCATATGTTTGCCTTTCATATTCCATGTATTATCTTTGTTCAGTTTTCGAATGCCTCGTTGAGCAAAAATCCAAGCTCCAAATAGCCATCACCTTCTCCTGCATTGAATGTTTCTGAGATGCTAACAAGTAGAGCGTTCAGGAAATTGTTGTGTCGGTTATAAATGAGCAATTGGAAGTTGGTGAAATTGAAGTTTATGAATTACTCCTGCAGCACTATGTTCGTGTTTTTATTGCCCAATAGCATCAAAAAGAGGTGAAAGCAATAAGTTCCAAGTCTGTATGGCTTGGGACGCACGATCTCATGGTCTGGTTCTGTGTGATGTGAACAGTTTTATTATCTGGATTAGAAGATCCCCCAACAACAAGTTCGTTTCTCGTTCTTCTACATTAGGTTTTAAAAAACACAAGATACTTGCTACAATTTTTTATTTCTAAGAAACAATTAAATGAACTCCGAAATGTAATCCTTCGCTCAAGCAAAAGTCGGCTGAATGGTAGATGAAATCGGCATTTTTTTGTCAATGGCACCACTTTGCTTGCGTTTTGAAAGCGTATTTAGTGGCACCAGTCTTCCCCGAGATCATGTCTAGCTCAAGCCACCATGGTCGAAAGTACTACTTACTAACACATGAGTAGCAGCCTGAGAGGCTACCTGCATGGCCCGAAAGCCACGCTGCCGAGCCGCCCGCGAGGACTCGGGTAACTGCGCAGTTAAAAAATCCCTTAACATCAATACCATTATACTGCCAGTTAAGTGTCAAATCTGAGGACCGAACAGATCTTAGAGTACATTTGTTGTTCCAGCGTTTAAGCATGGAATGACCCTCATCACTGAGAGGACTGCCAGGTTAATCCCTAAGAGTTCCATTTCGTTTCTTTTTTGAGCACTTGACTAGATGTTGGAATTTATGGTGGCCAGTAAAACTGTACAACGTGCCGGCTAGAAATGGTTTTTTGAAAGCTGAAGCTGAGTGGTGTAAACGTGCCAACCGTCGAACATGCAAGGGGTGAATGACACTAGGAGGAAGTTCTATTTCATCCTTCTATTCGAGAGAATCCGTTTCTTATTTACACTTTAGTTTCTTATATTGTCAAAGTGGTGTGAGAGTTGGTTGGTGGGTGAGCTTTAAGCTCATGTTTTTTTTGTCAATTTTATAAATTGGAATGAACTGTTTAATTGTGGGCTATTTTTAAGCTCTACCACATGACACGACATGCAAACTTCGGTGTGGCAACAGTTATTATAAGGTGAGGATGAGGACATGGGGCGCATGCGTAATTCTGGCCTCTGCTAAGTAAACACAGGTGTCACATATATGTGACGCGTGCGATAATCTTCTGTTGTCCACTTTAAACGCGTTTTTTGTCCAAGAAACAGTAAAACACACTTTTCTTATGAAAATATGTGGGAATTACAAGAAATGGGTCGTTGTAATGCATTTTTGTTGCTTTTTACAGCTGCGAATTGAAGTGGAGCCCAATTCTGGCGAAGAATTTGAGTACTCCAATGTCAGTAAAACTAAGGAAATCTAGAATTCACTGGCTCATATATCCGCCATCAAGTCACACTGCCTCCTTACCTGCCTCCCAACTGTTGTGCTAACATCTTTTGTTTTATGAAGTCTAATGGAACAAAATGAGAGGATATTTTTCGAATAAAGTGGTGACTTTGTGATGATTTGGGGGGAAGGTGTCGTGGTTGGGAGAATAAGTTACAAAGGCACCTCACCCAGGCTTTAGTTACCTCATGGGGATGACAATAAGAGGGTGTTTGAGCGGTTTTGAGGGGATGATGCGCCTGCAACCTGTTCCACATCGATCGAGACAAGGTCTTGCACAATGTGTCGTAACTTTTGTGGTTCAAAGACTTTGGATTGCCTAAGGTGGGATCACCTAGCTACTACCTAGATTTTCTCATTCAAGGCAACCACACTACAATCCAATGTTGACCGTTCTTCATGCAGTTCAAGTACTACGTTGCGTCTTCTCCCCTGTGCTGAATTACCCACCCGTATTGGCAGAAAGGGGAGTGGAAGGCATTTCCTCCCTGGGTTAACGGGCTTTACAAACCATCTGCGTAAAATATGGGACAAAAAAAGCTATTCTCCCTCTCTGTTGCCATTAATTTTGCTCTGCTACCTGTGTCTGGTAGTCTTCTTCCAGACCACGATTCAACGAAAACTTATTTTCTCTAAATAGGGTGGTGTTCCTCAGGCATTGTGAGAGGCGAATCCACAAGAAGGAACACCACACCTTCAATGTTTGACTGTTCTGAGACGATTAAGTGCTATCCAAATGTGCATTTTTGTTACAAACCCAACCAAACCAACCCAATACGAGTTGGCTAAGTCTGTCGGATCTTATGAAACCGCCATTAAACGCGTGTCACGTATTTGTGACACTCGACTCATATCTCCGTCACATTCTTTTGAGTTATGTGAGGCTACTTGCCCTACACTTAGTCGCATAATTTTTATCGAAAGTTTATTAAAAAGGAATTTGGATTCCTTACTGCCCTCTCAAACCCGGCATGTCACAAATACGTGACACGGGGTCTTTACCAAGTGGTTGTGGTTGCACCAACGACTACTTCGCACTTAGATTGGCTGAATATAAGGCGCTGAAGTAGCTTCGGTTGGGGCATTATAACACCTCGTCATCTGTTTTTTTGGACAGCAATCCTATTGGTGGCCTAGTGAAACAATAAAACATCTTTTCCATGGTGGCCGAATTCCCAAGACCCAAATGGTGATAACGCGTTGTCAACGAGATTAGCTTGGAATAGAAAATGGATTTTATAATTAATAGATTGATTTAAGGATGATTTAAGGGAATTTTCGAACGTGTCTTTGATAGAGTAAAGACCTTGTTTGATTGGTAGGTTAACCAATGACAGTAGGTAGTGTCAGTGCCACAGGTTGTTGGTGGCAAGGCTTCCAATGACATCTACATCATGCACTGATGATTGCGATGCCCTAGCGACACAAATGTTAGTGTAAAGTAGGAATTGCCAAATGGAAACAGACGCAACATCCTATCCAAGGGATGGAAGAATTCGTATCTCCTCGTCGGACTTACTTCAACACGTTGTGCTTTCGATAGCTTCAAGTATCAGCCTTGATTCAAACCGTTGCTATGCAAACGGCGATTAAGCTCGATGGTACAGGCGGTGGCATCAAAACTCCTGACATTGACAGAAATAGAAGTCTAAGGTTCCATCAGCGGCTGGTAATAGCTCTCTAAGGCGGCTTCTTTGAAGTCATACTAGGGCAAACTGGTGGGCAGGAGAATGTTCTAATTTTGACACAGGGAAAGGTCGAGGGGCTGTGACCTTGACCAGAGGACCTCTTAGGGTGAGGTGTACACCTTACATCTGTAGAGGTCGACTGATTGGTTTCTCGAGGTTTTTTTTTGGCTAAGAGGCTTTCAGAAGGGTATGATAGGTCTGAGTGCCTTCACTTGGGGTAAATCTTAGTCAAGTTTTATCTATCATTAGCTAAATCACTCACGCCTAGGATTTTCAACCCTCAATGAAGCTTTGGGACAACTTGGTACCACTCTGGTTGCGCCTTACGTTGATCACCTGTATTCGACATTTCTGCATCTGACTCTGGTTCTCCCAAAGCGAATTTTCACCGGTATAGGCATTCGGCAGTTATACTTCCCACTTGTTTCGCCTCTACCACCACTGTGAATCACGATTCTGGGCCATGGGCGTTCGTTACCCCATCATTGTGATTAGCCAATCACCGTCCCCGGAGCGAGTCATTCACGGTAGTCACAAAACTTGGATCAGGTAATGAAACCTCCCTGTTCATCAATGGAAGACTGATTACAATTTGTCTTCTCAAAAGTTGCCTTTACGGTTGGAGATGACTCATCGGCAGGTAGATGGAAGGTTATAAAAGCAGTAGGAGAGCATACTCTTCAAGCTGTGCATGCTAATAGCCTTGTTGATGAGGTAAATGGGATGGGATGTGATAAAAGGAAAGCAAAATTACCCTGCTTTGGCGCATTCAGTTCATTTAGCCTACTTTTGGCACCGGTCAAAGTGTGTGGGTTGTATGGTGGTCTCTAACATCACAATTCGTTATTACTCCTAGGAAATCAGCCATCATGGACCAGGTGTTGCATGGTTTCACTCGGACACCAATAGGACTGCTGCCCAAAAAGGTAACTAAGTGTAAATATTGCCCAAACGAAGACACCGTGTAGTTAGTTTATTGTTCTGCATTCAATCGATTTACATGCGGGGTAGTCATTTGTGTTATCACGGTATTTATCAGTTGGTAAATCCTCATGTCACGTATTTGTGACATTGTGGATTTGAGAGAGCAACGGGTGCTTCGCATCCAAATAAAGTGAGTAACAAACGATACTCATGTAAATACTAAACGGAAAAGTTGTCTTATATGGTCTGAAACAGCGCAAAGGATATTAGTTGGGTGTCACAAATGCGTGACATGTGTTTGATGGAGATTTTATAAGAGGCTACTGACTTGGCCAACTCGTCTTTACAGCAGAGCACTTGGTCGCCTTAGAATAGTCAAACATTGGAGGTGTGATGATCCCTTATCCTCCTAAAATGTGGAATATGCCTCTCAAGATGCCTAGGAAACGCAATTTTGAATAAAGCAAATTTTTTCGTCGGCTATTAAAAAACCAAACAATTTACACGGCCACAAATCACACTTATTTGAAAATAGGTAGCAAATACTCGTTTCCAACCCTATGTAATACGTAAGTTGTTTGTCCAACTCTTGGGTTTGTAGTAGGAGCCACTTGGGTGCACTGCTACTGTACCTCCACCAAGTGGACTGACAACCAGACCATGACAGCGGTCCCAAACCCTATTGTATGTCATAAGTGCGCATGTATAGTAATATTCCACCCGGGAGAGAAGTCTCGAAGCGCTGCATTGAATTCGGATGGGGGAATGGTTGGCGTCCTTAGACAGAAAGACTGAAAGTTGAGTTTACTCTCGGCTAGTACCTCAGTCCCGTAATACGCAGGAAACCTCCCATCATCAAAAGTGACACCGGTCGTGAACTGTCCAGAAAAGATGCTTTGCGAACTTTCTACTTTACCGGCACAAAGACATTGATAATGTGAGCTCGCGATGCCTCCTTCACTTTTCTGCTGGCTGGATAGAACCCAAATGGATGTGACAGCGCAGCTTTGAAATTAGTATAAGGTGACTGGGAGGAATAAACTCAAAACTCTACCCTCACGGAACTGTCTTAAATCCTTTCCTCCCTCACATAAATCAGCTCCAGGGTCAGTGTTTTGAGGCCTAGTTATGGACGCGCGTGATGGCCATTCTATCCTTCCTCCGGAAACCAGTTTCTGGAGGGTACAAAAACCCTCTCAGCAGAAATGGCGGGAGGGATTTGCGACGGTGCCGTCAAGTATCTTTTAATGATTGGTTTATGGGTGTTTCCTTACAGCACCGATTGCGTTGTGATGGCTGACGCGGGATGGTAACAAAAGGGAGCAATGGAGACAAGCCTTAAAAGACGAGAGGGTCTAGGCAATGCGGTAATTGTGTATTTAGCTCTCCGGTTTGTTAAAGGTGCCATCTGAGTGCTCACTCAGCAGCCTCCAAGTCCTAGTGTACCACGAATGCATATGCGCTGTCAAAGTACCATGCAAGTCTCGAGGAGTTGCACAAGGTCATGATTTGGAAGTGCCTTTTAGCTCACCTTGATATATCATGAGTTGGTGGGCAAGGAACAGATGGTGGAAGAAACAAACCCGCGATTTAAGGGAAGAAAATCAAATAAATCCACTTACTACTGCCATAGGGAAATTGCATTACCTGTGTCGAGGGTTCGGCGCTAACACTTCGTCAATTAAATTAGGACAAAAATGTGAGTGGTTTTTTAAATGTTAAATTAGACAACTGCTGTTGTTGGGTAGGTTTTTTTGAAAGTTGGAGACATTTTAACTGGTCCGCTAGATAATTGAGGCATGAACGTAGCCGCAGTGATGGAATACTGTAGTCAACTGTAGATCGAACTGCGTGGACTCTTCAGTTCTCCCAGTTTTACTTGCGTATCATTTGCGTGACATTTTAGTTGTGTCTACAAGCTCCCATATTGGCGTGACTTACTAAGGATTTATGGAGGAATCTGCAATGGCAGCTAAACCCAAAAGTCATAGATGGATATGCTTGGGGGTATCGATTGGAGGAAACCCACAACAGAAGGGTCGTCGAAGCACCTCTCCCTCTTGCCATCCGCACCCTACCTCAGATGACACTAGACTGGATTTATTTTGAAACATCCATTGTGGAGCTGTCTAAGGCGCTCGTATGAGTATTTGTTGAGAATATGAGGAAAAGGTACCGTTTTATCTCTAGTAATTAAAGCGAACCAAGATGAATAGTTATGGAACAAAGAAGTGAGGGAAAAGTGATGAGGAGGAATAGGTGGGAAAGAAGGAGACAGTGGTTCGAAACTTACAATTTGTAGACCATCTACTGAACATTTAAAAATCCGAGATCAGCAAGTCTCCTCATCTAACACGACTCCTTAAGAGAAGAACACTTAAAAGGGAAAAAAATCGGCTAGTTGCAGTGCCAGACTTGTGGAGGAGCGTCACCGGAACAAAACGAGCGTTTTATATTCAACCTGGAATTTACGCTTAGCTACATGGCCTCTTCATTCTCTGCCGATTTTGCTCCCCTTTTGGCAGGAAAATCATAAATCTACACTTTGTGCTTTGCTATTCATAGCAAACATTCTATTACAAAAGCATGTCTTATTACCAATGCAGGGAAGGCTTGGTGTACCACTTAAGAAATCGCTATGCTTGTGGGTAGAGTGTTGCAGACTTTAGAACAGCTACATTCAAGGGTTAATACTGTTTGACTTTCTTTGTACGAATTTCCGGTTTATGTCACTTGGGTAGCCATATTGCACTAGTCGGTTAGCCATACTCCGAGCCCTGCCAACAGACACCAATGTAGCGTCCCGCGGCTCCCTTTAAGGAAAAAGAAGGCATAGTACTGGGGCAGAATATATATTCTGGAAACAGAGGGCTTGGGGGCTGTTAGAACGGCCCGGAGGCCGGCCAACCGGCTAGTACAATGTGGCCACCCAAGTGACCGAAACCGGCAGTTCGAACAAACAAAGTATTACAACCAAGCCCTCTGTTTCAGAATAGATATTCTGCCCTAGTACTATGCCTTCCTTTACTTTAAGGGGAGTCACGGGACGCTACAAATACCTTGCTAGTGTAAAACATATTTACATATTATCTACGTCTGAAGCTTGACAGCATTTGGGTTTGGTTCCAGATATTTATATTGGTAATTTAATGCTGTGAACTCATTTTCCAGTGCAGTAACACACAGCAACTCTAGGATAGGAAAGTGGTGTTTCGGGAAATGCTAGTGGTCTCGAGGCTGAACTATACTACTTCAGCTCGTCTAGTTTTCAAGACTGAATCGAGGTACTACGTGCTACATATCTACGCCTACAGTTTTTCGGACCTTTTGCGCTTTCCACACTGGCGTAGGTTTTAGCATAGTTGAAGACTGGTATACCACATACAGGAGTGCTATATTATGTTTAAATTTGGCAAAATCAACACAAAAAAGTCATAAGGTGCTCTTGTCCAAAGTGATCAGCATAGGTACTCTATATTTTTTAAAAGTATTTTTGTACGCCATATATTGACCCACACCAGTGGAGGCAAGGTGAAATCCTCTCTTGCCATAGATATTTTTTTAAAAATTATTTCGTAAGAATTAAGGGGTTATTCAACGCCATGCATTATCGCGCACTTGACATCTACATTTGATTACAAGGCTTTGTTTAATTGCATAACAGGCTGGTAGCAGAGGCATTTGGTTTCGATAGGCTATGTCGGTCGGGTCTGATGCGAAGCATGAGGATCGTCTCAGTAGGTTGAGGCAACTGCAGTTAAAGATCGTGAGTCTCCATACTTTTCTTTCCGCTACTCCTCTGGTTTTATTGAAAAATGATGTCACCACTTGGTGCTTACATTTGAGTCATTTCTAGGCGCCTAGTTATTTCTTAATTGGGAGTTAGTCATATTTTTGACAGCAGTGGTGTGATCTGTAACTACCTTTGCATTTGGTTAAAGAATGAGGCAAAGAAGGCCAACCATGTCCAGGTTGTGGAGGAGGACAGGCGCAAGCATCTGCCTTCCAATTGGGAGGCAAAGCAAGCAAGAATGCGTTGGGAGGAGGAGGAGGACGCCTTTCGGGTTGAGTGTGCCAAAAAAGGTGTGGATGTGGACCGCGCCAAAAATTTGAGCATTTCTGCAGAGCTTGTCAATCGTTTGGAGTTGCGGAAGAGACGTAAAAGGCCTCACCTCAGCGTCGAAGACGAAGCTGGGGATGTTGTCGGTTTCACATCCTACGCAGACGCTTCTCATAAGAAATATCTCAAACAAACTAAGGCTCTCAAGCCGGACTTGGTGGCTTACCAGAAACAGAAAGAAAGACTGTGAGTATCTATTTCTTCTATTTTTCGTTTTTGTTTTTTTACTAGACATTTTTTTCACTGTCTTGCGTCGGAGGCGAGCAGCTGTTTAGGGTTAAGTGAAATGTAGTCAGTATGTCTGGGTGTCATAAAATAGGCGACCAAGTCTCAAGTACCTTCTGCGCCAGAGTTGGGTTATGATTTTACCATTTCTTTTTTAAAGGCATTCTTCTTTCACCTCTGGCTTTTTGGCCGAATTTTATTGTTGAATCTGGGTTTTTTTTGCTACATCCCATTGCTAGTTGTTGATGCGTATACCCATTTGATCGGTGCGCTTGCACCAGCTAGATTATGTTGTAGACTTTGAGAATATCGGTTCCCTTGATGGCATGTGTGTGGGCTGTTGCCACAAGTATTCGGTCTTTCAATAAAGGTCTAATTTTCACTTGTTCTAGCGTTTGCCCATTCATGCACCAAAAAAGGTGCGTTATCTGTGCTACCATGTTGGAGTTGCATTGTAGAAGTGGTTTTCATAATTTGCCAATAGTTGAAGTCTTCAGAATGTGGTTGCCCCTTATGCACTGATGAGGTTCTGTATGTAATAAGATGCACTTTCTGGTAATCATTTAGTCCTTCTTATGACTGAATATCCGTGGCTGTAGATGCGACTAGCGGCAGCCTTATTTTCTACGCTTATTACAAGGTTTTCAAGTCATACTGGGCATATAGTACTATGTGCAGATGTGTTCAATTG
Organism: Taenia solium; assembly: GCA_001870725.1. Lineage (NCBI taxonomy): Eukaryota > Metazoa > Platyhelminthes > Cestoda > Cyclophyllidea > Taeniidae > Taenia > Taenia solium. Next base: position 208,511 of record MIEF01008228.1, on the reverse strand, counting down.
TTTTTAGGTAGATGCCATTAATCAAGGCGACAAGTAACAGTGGTAGTGCGAGCATGGATTAACTTGTGACGGTGCAAAAACTCGTGGGCGAAGCCGTAAAACTCACATACCTCTACAGCAGACTTCATACTCAGCGCGGTGATAAGTCATTTGTGCCGGGTAAAATATTTCAATGGTGTGAAAGATATTTGTATGTCTGTCTACGGGGATATTGGTCGTGGTGATTTCAATCCGGCTGCGGTCATTCCTGTGAACACTCAGCGCTTGGGACGCCTGATCCGAGATGATCGGTGGACGTGATTACTTGCTAATATCTACGATCTCGAAAAGCTGCTGTATGAATGCAGCATGGGACTTTGTCGAAAAATAAGCGCAGTTTTCACTTTTATAAATTCGACCCTTCCAGAAGAACTGGTTTGACTTGACCGCACCCGGGTTGCAGCATTCGAGATACCCTTGAAAGTTCTTGGTGATTAGTTGATCGCATAGCTGTCCATATACCCTGCTGGGAAAAGTAATCGAGACCGGGGGCTTAAAGTTCTAGCATTGTTTTAGGACGTGTTTGAGTTCCCTTCCATACTACTCTATTTCGGTTCGTGTTTAGGTTTATAAGGGCTGGCATTGCGCTGGTTTTTGTAATAATTTGACCATTATTAGTAATCCAACATCACGATGATAAATGTGGATTAAATAGACCAGTTTATTAACGTTTTCGTCTCATTTTATCGTTAACAGAGGTGATCTGGTCTACCCGACGGCGCACACGATTGGTCTAGTGGAAGCAATCCAAGCGGGGGCTGAAAGCGGTCGTGAGGCTGTAGATCGGATGGCCAACACGCTGAAGGAGCAGGAGAAGAAGAAGGCCGTCTACAGTCGCCGTCGCGCCTTTGATCCCGATGCCGATATCGACTACATCAACGAACGCAACAAGCGCTATAACGAGCTGCTCGATCGTCACTATGGGAAGTACACTGCGGAAATTAAACAGAACTTGGAGCGGGGCACTGCTCTCTAGACTGGGTGTGAACGTATGCCCTTCGTTCTACCGTCTTTCTGTTTGTACATTTGCATCGACCTGCTTTTATCCATAATCTCTCCCTCCTGTACATAGGCATGCTCCCTTTGCCAATAAGCCTTCTGTTTGTGTCTGGAGTATATGCGATCTACTATTCTCATCCACCTTGTTCCGTCTTTGTTCATTTGCGGTGACCCAGTCTGTTTGTGACTCGGTGTTGTGCAATTGCTTGTCTTCCGTAAAGAGCACGTACTGGGTGTCTGTAACACCGGAGTCAGGTAAGTGAACCAAGGTTTCATTAAGGTTTAACAGTAAGCTTACCTAATGGCGATTTACTTCACAATCTGTACCCTCTTGAAAGTGTCCCAATCTTGCAACTTTTTTTGTCCATTTTGAGCATACAATTGAGGTCCCTGAGATTCGTCAAGTGATGTTCCCTTTACCACGAAGTGTGATCACGCAATTATTCTAAACCTCAGGTCTAGTGGATCTTTCTATGTAGCCTAGTCGTAAGGTGCGCAGCTGAATTTTCAAGCCTTCATTGCCAAGTTAATAACCTGGTGGAAGGTATCAATAGCCTGAAAAATCTCAAACAGTGCTAATTAATGTCAGCGGTGGCAGGAACGACGTACGGAAGCGTGTGGGCTAGCCGACCAAAAAAAACAAAGCCTATCCCAATCCCAGCACTTTGTTTCTAACTAGTCATTGCCGTTTCCTCTACTGCTGGCCTCCCTGAAATTTCGTTGTTATTGCTTGACGGTTGGTGAATGGGTAACAAGGAGGTGTAGACAGACAAGTAGGTGAGTTTAGGAGCGCACGCCAGCTCACCGTCCTCAAGAATCAAAACATTGCAGAGATATCGTCCTCTGCAGCGACGAGTATCCGTGACGTCGTCCAATTCATCCAACCAAAAAATCGAATAAATGATCGTACTGAAACCTTCTTACAAAGATCAAAGAAAAGTTGTTGATGGATAGATACAAAGGAGAGGAGAAGCAAAGTCTACTTTGTCAGCTTGTGCCTCTTCCCACCTGTACGCCTTCGTCCTGGTCTATTTGCCCGATATCGAGTTGGTTTGAGGCCATGCTCGCCGCCCGTGGCCACTCGTTCCCACGGTGCAGGTACGATCTGTCCGTCTGAACGGAGGCCCCGGATGGCCGCTTTGCTGGTCACGTCATGATCGGGGAAGACGAGGCTTGCCAGATCTCCACCGTCTACACCATACGCTGCGGCGTCGAGGAGAAAGTCGTCCCCACCCTCGTCGTCATCATCGCAAAAGAGGAGGCCGTTAGTGGCACCCATTGGAATTACGTTGGGGTTCTTAGGTTTCGGTGCTCGACGATCGGGAAGACGCTGATCAGCACGGTAAATCGGGTCGTCGGCGTGTTTACCACCCTTGGGACGAATGATTGGGTGCTGAAGAGGAGGGACATACGGCCACGTCAAACTTTTAAACAGAAAACAGATACGCAAAAACAATCAATGTGCCTTGAACATGTAAGAAATGACTCAATTACTAGTTCAACTTCCAGGTACTGATTCCATCGAAATGGAAACGGAGAAACATACCTTAGTGCCCCGGAGGTTCTTTTTGAACTTCCGAGAGAAGTGAAACTCCAGCTGCCCATCTTCATGCAAAGTGACCGGGATCCGTCTCAGATTTGGGTAGCCACAAATCGCGCAGAAATATGAATTCTGTTTGGTTGTGTGTCTAAGGGGATAGGGACGGGGATAGAAAGACACCTTCACGACTCTAAGGCATTAAACGGGAGGTGGATGGTGGGTAACGCACGCATAGCACGAGCCACACCAGAGAACGTGAGTCCGAGCCTCCTTAATAATCTTGCCAGATAAGCCTAGAAGGGTGATTCCCGCGTTCATCAGGACGTTTTGCATAGCGAAGTCCTTCGTCAAGCAAGCCACAGGCACAGGCGGTGCATCTGCTGAGAATTCCACCTCGTTATTTCTAAAGAAGTGAGTAACAAAAGAAACGGAAATCGGTAGAGTGAACTTGTAGACTACAAACTTACAACCGAAGACTCCCGAGACCCAAACCTTCTTGCAGCTTCTGAGTAAAGTTATCGGATGTAATCCATTCGCTATCACTGACCGCCTCCTCAGATTTGACACCTGGTGCCTCACCCTCAGGAGACTTGTAATCGCTAGATTCACTACTATCACCAACAGAATCTGAATCCTCGAGATCATCCTCGTCTATGGTGACACCAATATCAGCATTGGGACCTGGATCTTGGGAGATCTTTCCAAGATCATGTTCCAGCTCATCCATAGCTGCCTCAGCATCGAAACCGTCGTCTGCTAGGATTGGTTTGCAGGAATTAGATTCATCTCCATGTTCGGGCGGTTTTTTAAATCGAAAGAGTTTATCTGTAAAAGTGGGACGTTTAACCTAAAACATATAAACACGCGTTGATCGTCTTACCTCTTTGATGACTGGTTCGCTACCAGTAACTTCAGTATATAGTTGGTAGGTGAGGGCTAAAACTTCAATATCCGTTTTCGATAATACAAAGTAGTCCCCTGTCTTCCTAGCTAGTTCTTTTACTAACAAGGTTAGTAGGCATAAGTTCCAATCTCACCCCACTTAATAGATTCTGGTGTGGGTACATCAATGCTTAGTGGATAGGGGAGCGCATTGACGAAGGCTCTGGTGTTCTTGTCGCGAATTTCATCGATAACAGACTGAGTTGTGTGGCACTTCACACCATAAGTCTAAGCAATTAAAATGCCGTTAATATTGCTTACATCCAGTTTTGCACGCTCAATTAAGGCAGCGGAATCCACGACCAAATGGGTCGCTCCGGGTCCAGGATTAACAGCCATCACGCTGAGTCGCACAAAGTTGACCAGTACGACCTTCGAATGACACAGGATCCAATCAGACCTAAGAGCTACCAAGCAATATAAAAGAATGGACAAACAATGGTACTATTCAAAATTAATTAAAATTGGATTTAAATCAGTTTAAATCAACGCCTTCAATACCAAAAGAACAAATCTATCGAAATTAAAGCAGCAGCATTAAATGAGTAAGAGTACCATGAAGCCGATACATGCGCAACATCAACTGGATTTAGGCAAGAGATTGATTATCCATCCACGAAAGGAAAAGGACCAAAAGGTTCATTTTAGTATTTGTAAAAGTTCAAAATACAAAATGAACTTGGTTTGGATGAAGGCTCATAAAAAATAGTACATTTGTAAATAGATGATACTAGTTGCCGCAGTTGGGCTATTAAATGTATTCCTCAAGCAAACTCAAACTTACCTTATGAGCAAAAGTGAGAGCAAGTTAAACCTCAAACTAAGCGAGGTGTATAAGGCCAATGAAGTATACGGGAGCCCCCCAGCACATTCTTTAATATCTGCGTTGCTGCTCGTTAGGATAAAGTAAACTGAAGAATAAGCATTATGATCGGTTATAGGGAATCAAAAAAACAAAGACGAATATGAATAGCACCGCCGTAGTGTCCCGAGACTTCCCCTAAGGTAAAAGAAGTCATAGTACTTGGGTAGAACATATACTCTGGAACCAGAGAGTTTGGGGGCTGTTAGCACGGCCCGGGGGCTGGCCAACTGGCCAGTACTGTAAAACTTTGTTTGTTTGAACTGCCGGTTTCGATCACTCGGGTGGCCACATTGTACTAGCCGGTTGGCCCGCCTCCGGGCCGTGCCAAAAGCCCCCAAGCCCTCTATTTCCAGAATACATATTCTGACCTGGTACTATTGCAGCGTCCCGAGACTCCCTTTAAGGAAAAAGAAGGCATAGTACTGGGGCAGAATACATATTCTGGAAACAGAGGGCCTGGGGGCTGTTGGCACGGCCCAAAGGTCGGCGAACCGGCTAGCACAATATGGCCACCCAAGTGACCGAAACCGGCAGTTCGAAGAAACAAAGTATCAGTTCGAAGAAACAAAGTATTACACAGCCTCTCTCTTCTTTCAAGCGTCGTCCCCGACGCTCCTCTTGGTCAGCATCCCGTATCAGCTATCACACCGTAATCAGTGCTGCAAGGAGCACCCACGAGCTAACCGTGCCAGCCATTGAGATTCGAGCGCATGTGTTCTTATAGTGCCATCAATTCCGCGTAGCACCCGGTGCAGCAAATGCGCATATCTTAGTCCTCCTCTCTCGTGATAATGTGCACCAGTGAAAGAAGTGGGTGCGAATCCAAGTTTTCGAATGGGTATAGACACACAACACAAGTTGTGATTTCAGGCTTTTTTGATGTCGTGGAAGAAACGCGAGGGTATCGTATAACCCTGAGCGAATGGGGCAATCGAGCCTCATAGGAACGGGATGCACGTGATCCAAGTGTACAAAGCATAAAACGATGCTATCGAATGGCGTCCTGCACATTCTACACCTGAGAACAGGAGAGAGGGAGCCTACAGAGGATGCTTGAACACAACGTCGCTGATCCTTCTTGGCAGGTGCACTGGACTTGGAATTCACGGCTAGTGTCGCTTCAGTTGTTGATGGCTTCCCTGCAGAACAGGAGGGAGAGCTTACGGAAGATGCTTGATCACGGCGTCGCTGAGCACTCTTGGCAGTTCCAATGCACTTGGAGTTCACGGCTAGTGTCGCTTCGGTTGTTAATAGCTCTTCTGTCGAACACGGGGGCGAGGGAGGTGCCGAAGATGAACGTCGATCTCGACCATTCTGTTATGGGATGTGAGGGATTCTCCCATCCATAGCACATGCACTTCTTTTACACCGCCAAAGTTTGCCAGAAGCGGTATGGAGCAGGATAAAATCCATCGGAGTCGTTTCCGCTTACCGCTGCCACCAATGTAGCGTCCCAAGTCTGCCTTTAGGGTGAAAGAAGACAGTACTGGGGCAGAATACATGTATTCTGGAAACAGAGGGCTTGGAGGCTGTTGGCACGGCAGTACGAATAAATAAAGTATTACAACTAGTGCAATATGGCCACACAAGTGACCGAAATCGGCAGTTCGAACAAAGAAAGTATTACAACTATGCCTTCTTTTACCTTACAGGGAGTCTCGGGACGCTTCAAGTACAATATTGCCACACAAGTGACCGGAACCGGCAGTTCCAACAACCAAAGTATTATAGCTGCACTGCCTTTTTTGACTTCTGAAAAGAGTTAGAACGGTGCGTCTTGTTGTGCTATTCGAAAAGTTAGTTTGTATTATCGCAGATGAAACAAAATGTACATAAAAACATGGTCAGCGCACATGCTCCCTTCGACTTGCAGTACTGCGTTACAAACTACTTGCTTAGCTTCAAGGCTCCTGAATACCAATTAACTACTTTAAGACGCACTCATAATGTTCGAATAATTTATGGGTGATGTCAACACAGTTCATTTGGAACAATATTAATTTCGCAACAAAGTCGTAGAGAACTCTTGGAATAATTGGTGCTTCTCCGCTTCTTGTAAAACCTGCAGAAGACTATTCAATTTTTTTAAACGTGCGTTGTGAGCATTATTGATATCTGAAACCCTAATTAAAACTTTTTAGCACAGGCAGTGTCACTGTTAGGAAGATAAACTCTTAAAAGCTAGCAAAAACAATTAGTAAAAATTACTTGCTTTATCTAAAATTTTAACTAGCTATTTATGTAATTTACTACCGTTTGCCTTGGAATCCTATTGGGCGATACTGACGATGGTTCGGTCGTTTGCGGTGTGCATTTTTTCTGTTCTGCGTACGAAAATGAGTACTGCTGGTTAGTTGAGAAAAATAAGCTGTTACCTCGTTAGAATGCCTAGGCGATGTCAATGAAAGGCTTGAGGCTATACGTACTCAACGTCTAGAGACGATTAAAAATATTCAGGTGTGTTTCACTTTCGTCGTTATTTCTTAGCGTTTGAAATCGGAGTATGAGCACGTTACTCGATTACTTGAAGAGGCTGGCGTCTCCCCAGAAGGGTAGGGTGCTGTCGTTTCCCAACTTTGTTAGTGAACTGGATGCAAGACGGAACCTTGGCAAACGAAAGTTCTGCTCAAATCCAAAATTGGTATTCTGCGTCTTAGTCTTGTATTTCTTCTAAAGGGTCTGGAGTTTCTTTTTGAAAACCACATTATTGAACGGGATCCTGCTGCAGTTGCGAAGTTTTTTGTCGACGAGAAGCGTAATCTCTCTAAAGCAGCTATAGGTTCATACCTTGGGGAAATGTGGGTTGATATTCGCTTTGTTTCTTTTTATTTATTTATTGTGGTGCTAAACCGATTTTTGCTTGTTTTCAGCTCAAAAGAATTTAATATGCAAGTTCTTGAGGAGTACCTTAAGCTGCATGAATTTGCGGGGCAAGACTTTCTCCCGGCATTAAGGCAAGTAATTCTCCTTTGTTACTCATTGCAACCTTCTCTCTTACTCACGGTCTTCACTTGGCTTTTTGCAGGAACTTTCTGTTTAGCTTCCAATTACCCGGCGAGAGTCAAAAGATTGACAAAATTCTTCTCTCATTTGCTAATCAATACGTCCTCCAAAATCCCAGCTCTTTTCACACTCCTCGTAAGTTAGTGTCCGTATAGTTTGTATGATGAAGTGTCTTCTTGTTTCATTACTTTTCAAAATCATTGTAGAGGATGCTTACGTTTTGGCCTATGCCGCCATCCTCCTAAACACTACCCTCCACAATACCAATGCAAAGAGCCAAAATCTCAGTCTAGCAGATGAGAAAACGTTTATTCAAACCATGTTGGACTTCGACAAGGAGACTAATCTCTCGGAGGAAATGATTCGGGTTGGTCCTTGTTACTATTTATTGTTTTACCGGGCTAGTCTATTTACCAATTCCAGAAGACGTTAAAGCAATGCGTATAATTCGTGCCTTATCGGAGCAATTTGCTCACATAATCTCCTGCCATGTTTGTACAGCTAGCCCATAGCCGAATCTGGGATCTTCCATTACTGTTGAACCATCCTAGGACAGTTGGGTTTGTCTTCTTATCAGTTCTGAAATAGTGACCCTCGATGTCCTTCCAGTGGAGTTGACTGACATCCTATGTAACGTTGTCTACACTAATTAGCGAGATATGTACCGGTGCATAATACCACGATGCGGCCGCTTCAATAATTGACACTAATGGTGTTATAAAAGTCCTGGAGGATATCAGTCCTTAAATAATGTCTCGTTCTGGGTTTATTGCCTACTTTGTGGGTGCGCGATAACGTTCACTCGTGTATGCATAATCTCTTCCAGTCCAGTTTCGCTGGTTTACGCAAATCCACCTACGTGTACGTTTATGCGAAGTGAAAGTACAAATCGCGACGCATGAAACCCGTCAGTGCTGTCGGGGTCAGACTGAGGCCGAAGCGAAATGTGTATCGGGTGTGAAATCCGTTCCCTGCGGGATGCTACGAATCCATTCTTGGGGTGTTCTTTTTGTAGTGGGACGTGAGTGGATGAGGGCGGGTTTCTGACAACTTGGGGTAGATTTGACCGGAGTTCACGGAACTGAGACTTGTTTTATGTGGTTGTTTTTTTTGCCCTGCGCATCTGTTTATTTCGCTTCCTTTTCCAGAGTGTCTACCATGGCATCAAATCGAAGCCGATTCAGTTAGCAGAAGAGTGCTCAGAACCCAGTATCATGCGTGGCTGGCTGTGGAAGTTGGGTAAGTCTTGGGCTTTGTTTTAGTGTATGCTAAAGTTAAATATGTACCACGCATTTATTCAGTGGTAGAGCTCATCGAACGCAACATCGTTTTGTTGGCTTTTTTTGCACTTTGGTACCATTCCGATGGTGTGTGGTGTCATCATTACTGTCGGCTCGTTTGGAATAATTTGTATGAAGCCTTGGAGACCGCAAATAGCTCTTGGTTAGGGACTTCATTGGAGAACGTTTTCATCATGATCAAAATATTTAGAAATGATGAAAAGAAAAAGAAGCTCTTATTTTCATCTCAACGAAATTGCCTGCCTTACCAGAACAGGCCGTCGTTGTTTCCCATCTTGTTTTGTAACTGACAGGGATGCCGGGAGAGTTCTGTTCAGTTTTCCACATTTGGTTCTCAATAAAGTTTGGGATTTTTGGTGTGTGTTGAGGTGAATACTCGGCCGATCTAGTTGCCAAATCGTAGACCTCTTATTTCTTTTCCTTCCTGCCTTGGTCATTCATCGCTTGATGCTGCTGAAAAGTGCCCAAGGAAAGCTTTTTTGGCAATCCTACATTCTACCACCCTATTTCGTCAATACCGCTTCCAGCAGCTATTTTGAAGCCATTTATCTCTATGACATCCGTTTTGCTTTTTGATCAATTCAATTTGGGTGGACGGTTTCATCTTATAGGTTCCCTAATTCAACTACTGCAGTGATTCTATAGTCTATGAGTGGTCTTGTGAGCTGCACACCATACTTTCTTCGATTGGTCCTTTAGTCCTGGTGCTTTTATTTCTTTGACCACATTCTCGAAGAAAGTTAACTGTTTCATATTCTTTCTTTGAATTCATGCGTCACGTTAAGTCAGAAATCTGTTATTAGGTCAATTCACTTGCTCGAATAAGGAGTCACTTGCTTTATAACGTCATTTGCATTCGGCTAGGCATGCGCTATTTGTCTAAACTTGGTGTGACGTGGAAAGAGCGTCGTGTCTGTCTTGGGGACCAAACTGGGATGTAGTTTCATAGTTTCTTCAGTATTGTGATTGTCCTTCACTTTATTCAACCAGAAAAACAAGTATGCTGCCGGTGTTTTCAATTTTTTTTCATAAAATGTGGGTTTGTTTGAAAAGGACTAGAGGGAAAGCGATTTCGATCAGGCGCTGCTAGCTGTTGTAATCACTGCTGCTGTTAGTCTTCACTTCCGTCCTCGGCCCTGCCCCTGGGAGTAGTGCGTGCAGGTAATCTTTCGCTGCATTAATAATTCGGACTCAGAAGAGCAAATAAAATAGAAGGCATAATTTTCTTTCCTGAATCTAAACAAGTGATTGCAGCGTTCGGCTTATTGCGTGTTGTGTTTGGAAGCTGATTTACCCACCAAAAGACTATGCATCGATGTACTTGTCGTTGTTGTCAGATGGGGAGTAATTGTTTGGTGTGCACCTTCAAAGCTGTTCTGAAATATTTCGGAAGTCAACAGCAAACGATGTCCGTTTGTTGGTCCAGTGTCCACTCACGGTGGAAGTTGATAAGTGTCTGCGACTAAGTTGTGGTAGAAGGGCGGAATGAGTATACGTGCTTAACGTGGATACAATGCCTTTTTCTCACTCGAAAGAAGCCGTGTTGATGCGTTGGGGGCATTGCGGACGTCCGTTCCGTCGAAACCGCAGCTCAGAGGAGTGAGGGTGTCACGAGGAAACCAAATCAGATGGATGGTTCAGCGTGACTTCATTCATTTCATTAAGCATTTTCAAAGTGGGAGTCATCAACACCTAGTCGTTTGTCCCCTGTATTCCTCTCATATGCTACAGCTCAGGCCAGTTATTCCCAGTGGACTGAACGGCGACGAGTTGGGTTTGAGACAACTTCAAAGAAAAAAAGTGTTTTTTGACGACTAGAAACTTTGAGTATGGTGTTCACTAATGCCAAGACTGCTACATCATTGGGAGAGCCGGGACTTGTCTTTACAAATATAGATTAGTTTCTCAAACTGCAATAGCAAGTCCCCACAGAAAGTGTCTAGATTTTTGTTTTTTTTACGAGCGCAAAAAAATAAAGTGCACCGTTAATTTCCGTGTGGTTTGAGGGGCAATTTTAAAACTTTGATGTGGGTTCGCATGTGAATTTCAGCGGCATGGGATAGAGCAGAGTCGAATGATCGCAATTCACACGATTTGATCCCACAGGGGAGGGTCGGACGAACAGGCGAGGGAGGGGCTCCTCAAGTCCGTAATGTTTATTCGCCCTGTCGTAGTGATTGCACCGAATTTGGGGGGTAGATGCTATCGCACCTGGATAATCATTCAATTCCCCCTTCATAGGCGGCTGTGAGGACGTGCAGTTCACCGGATTTTCACTTTATTGAGGTCTAAGATGGTCTCTACTTTTTATTATCCCTTATCACTCGCAAATTTCTGATTGAAGTGGCAAAGAAGAACGAAGTTCTTATTTCCTTTCAACAGTGAATCCTATCAGTTTCCCCTTGCCCTCATGCCAATGCTGGCAGTAAGAGCTTCCCTCATTCACTGTCATGTCACTGATGTCTCTCATTTTTTTTTACTGCCAACATCGGCCACTTAAGATAACGCGTAAATCCAAATCGGAGCAAGATGCGTCCATTTAACTCACCCGATTCCATCCAGAGGCTTTTTACATCCATCAGTACAACTGGGCTTTTAATAACAATTCTGTCCTTGTCGTTCGGCCTATTCAGTAAATTCAGCTTAGGAACACTTGTCATGTCCGTTTAAATGAACATGAACACACTTTCCTTATTTCTGTTTGAATGTGTAATCCTAGTCTCACTTTTAGCTCCAACCATCGCGTTCTTATTTCCCCTTTTTCTCCCTACAGGTGGTCGTGTGAAAATTTGGAAGCGTCGGTGGTTCGTCCTGACGGAGGAGTACCTCTTCTACTACAATGCCCCTGACGTTTGTTTTGCCTTTTCCTTTCCATTTGTCTTTATCCTATTCATGGAAACGCTTTGTGACTGCTTGTATTTGTGCCACTTTCAGAGAATAACACAGCGAAAGGGTATTGTGGCGCTGGAAAATGTGTGCATCCGACGCGTCAGCAACGATCGCTCGAGGGAGTTTTGTTTTGAACTCTATCCTCGTCCCTGCCCCAACAGCAACATTAATGGTGTTGTTGGCAGTGGCAGTAGTAATGGCAGTCTGGGCGGTGGAGGCACGATCAACACTCGCAAGGCTGATAGGGAGGGAGTCATCACCACCGGTGAGTGTCCTTTCTCCCCTTCCCCCCCCCTATTAGTGCTAGTTACCATTTCAATGACCTGGTGTGATTGCGCAGCATGATTTAGTGTTGGAGGCTCGTACATGTAGTCGTCATGACGCCCAGAATTTGCACGTTTTATGAGTTTACGAAAGGGGGAGGATTGGACGCATGGTGAGGCTTAACTGCGTCCTGTAAAACTGGACTGAGTCATAATACCGGATGCCTGTTTTGAGTGTTTAACAGTTCGGGATCTCCCTTTTTTGAATAATGAAATCAGGCTTTTGGGATACTGACAAAAGTAGTCGAGTAAATGAATACATTAGAACTGTCGCGCTTCTTGAAAATGTTATGGGACTGAAAAGTCCTGGCACAATCGACTGAAATTGTTACCATAGCATCCATCAGCCCATTCGCTACTTATTTTACTTTTCAGTAGCAACTCGTCTCTTTGTCTCTGACAGAGACTTCGTTTAGTTACATTTGAAAGGGTAGGTGTTTCTGAATGGATGCTTAGGTGGTGTTGTAGATGTGTACTGGACTTTAGCACCCTAGCCATCCCTTCAAACGCCGAAAGACAAATCTAAAAGCAGTTTCATAGTAGGAATACATAAAGGCTCCATGTATCCGCCTTGGCCACTTACTCACACGGTCTTGGGATGACTGACACAGCCATTCATATAATTAGTATAAATAGCAGTGGCATATCGCAGAAGTAAAGGGCTTGCTAGGCTTAAATTATAAGGGTTACCATGTTGCTGCAAGCTGTCAGAAGGACTTTCAAAAAAACTGTTTTCCTCTTATTCTGAAATGGGACTTCTCAGTCATTTAAGAGGCTAGGGATTTATCAGTATTCATTATGAGCAATCCTTCTGCTTTTGTGACATTGCCTCGGTGGTTATTTGGGAATGCACTGGTGTTTAAATGAGCTCTTTCTTTTTTGACATGGAAAAGTCTTTACAGACGACTGCGATGCGTTTCTTCTAAATGGAGAGTAGATCTTACTTGCTTCCAGTGTGGTCTTGCCTGGGCCCTCTGTTTTGAGTGAGACTGTAACGATAGGAGTAAACGAACAGACGGGTCCGAAATTTCCACAGTAGCACACCTAAACCATCTACTTTGAGCTCTCAATTTTGGATCTTGTGTTATTGAGAGGCCTGTATCGTTACCTTTCCGATAGAAAAATTTTCAGCCATTCCGGTGTTTGGATTATTCCAGCTGAAAAATGCTGGTAAACGCTGGACATTTGCTGACTGTTTGCATTGCATTGTGTTGCCCAGACTACCACACCACTTACCGAATGGCAGCAACCAACTCGGAGGAGTATGAGAAATGGGTGACCTCACTTCAGCTCATCACCAATCGCTTCGGAATGGCAGCAGCGGCGGCAGCGTGCAGCGTAAATCGCCGCTCGGAGACACCACTGCGGGGTGCCTCGGTGCCATGCTTGTCCGGCTCCTCCTCATCCACCACGTCCTTTGCAGTCCCCGCTGCCCCTGGTCTGCCAAGTGTTGCATCCCAGCCTAATGCTATTACCTCAGCCTCAGCTAGTTCTGAGGCCTAGAGAAAGAGGGAGGAAGGGAGAGATGCGCCTTTACTTCTGTCTATCTTCCCACTTCTCCCAAGTTGGTGTTTATTGTGCCTCTCTTCTCTGTTTTGTACATACAACTGATGTTGACGATGTTACTATTAGCTGATTCTCGCAATAATAAAGATTAACGACTGATACCACTTTTTTTTGGTTTGTTGTGGATGTTCTTTTTGCTGGCGTTCTAACAGTTGGTCCTACAGGTTCATGTGGGACCTCTCTAACCCCAGTGTATGTATGCCATCGCTAAATATGGAATGGTAGATGAACCTACGTGGTAGATTTTAAGTTTACGCTCTTCTTTCCGGCTGTTAACAGGACACAGCACAATTGTGCAACAGGGAGAGAGGACCTTTTGATTTATGACTTTCTGCCCTTTGTTCGTTATCACCATCAAAGCGGTTTTTTGTAAAGTCTCAAGTATTCTCAACTCTCGTTTTATCGTTCGTAAATCGGTTTTTTTTATTCCATCCTCAACGGTGGTGAAGTTGTTCATTAATGAAATCGCAGTCCACGTGATGGGTGAGTTCTTTTCCATCAGGTGATTTCGATCCTTCTGACTACGTATGCTTCATGCGTCACGTGAGAGGCCCGCGCTTCCTCTGGGCACGGGCTCGGCTGAACTGAGAATAAAGTGAGACCACTCCATAAGTTTGAAAAACATTCGCCTTGTTAACCAGAAGAGCCAGTGGCGGTAATTCCACGAATTCCCCTCAGTGGTTGTGTAAAAGGCAGTTCTTCTTACCTCACCACTCTCGTTACCAGGGTCGCAGGTAAAAGCCGTCTGCTGCTGCTGTTTATTAACTTTTTTTTTATTGCCAAGCTCAACTGCTGTTTAGAGTTTTAAAAGGGTTATCTGTTTCCGAGAGTAGAAATTCCCACATCTAGTTGGTTGTTTTGATTGCGATATGATGTGGTTGGCACAGTGAATTCCGCATAAACGGACGAAAGTTGTTGCGTACTTGTGGTGCTGATCTTGGGTAAATAGCTTCGCCGCGGTGCACCTATTTGACACTGACAGCGACTGTGTAAACTCTCCGTGGGCTGCCACGAATTCCGTCTGTTTAAGGTTCCAAGGCACTGCCTTCACTGTTTGCGTTCCTGATTGAACATGCATTTCTTTCTCATCCTCACAAAATTATTTTGAGGTCATAAATACCCCACTCCCTCTTCTCTCCTGATCCCCTTTGTCTACCCTCATCTTCCCATTTCTCTATGCCCTGCAGAGGGGTCAATCGGTCAATCCGGTCAGTAAGCCATCACTCCGTTTTTATTGCTCCCCTCTACGCAACAGATCATCGCATTGGTCCTCATGCGGGTCGATCATAAATTTGGGGCCTTGGGATGGCTGAATCTTCCTTGGCCTAACTTATGCACCTCCCTAGTCGAATGTTCTGTGGTAGAAAAACAGGTGTTGAGATTCGCTCGTCCTGTTCTGACAGGTATGGTAGATTTCGGCTTTTTCTGTCAGGTATGCGATACACATGAACACATGTGTTTGTGGCTTTTTACATCCCTCGAATCGTGCCGCGGTCACACCTTGAAGGCGTGACATCGTTTCTGGCCTAATGAGACCGCAAATAATTATCACTTATCTGCCTAAGCTATCACCTCCTCTCCTTCAAAGGTGGCTGTCCTTTTTGCGAGCCAGTTGGACCTTTTGATTTCGCCACTTTTATTTCACTCCTACTACTGCAATAGACCTTGCTGTCCTGGCGTTATTCGATGTTTAGATCCTTTTCCTTCCAAAATTTTTCACTTGAAGCTCTTGAGATGAACGACCTTTGTGCGATTAGGATCGATGAGGTTCTTGAATCACCGGAAGTTTCCTCCAGGTGTGGTTATTGATGATAAAAGCGTCCGTGAGTAATCGGTGACCCGGATTGCGTCGCTCATGGGAAGCGTTCGCCCGAAATCCACGATGACTCACGCCGAGAGGGAGAAGCAGGCTCTCTCCCCGGAAAGGGAGATTGGATCTGCCGTGATCGCCTCTATGGCGACTGGGTGGAGAGGGAAGAGTCCACCGTGCCAAGTGAAAGTGAGGCATTATTGATGGTGGCAAACACCAATGTCGGAAACCTAGTTGCGAGACGAATGGAGTCACCGCTGTCTCCCTCCCCAGATTGGGTGACGTGTCTTGTGTCCACTTACTCCTAAGGTCAGTGCAAGGTGTGCGAGCCTGGGATTGGAGTTATTGTGGCCCCTCAGAGGAACTGAAAGCCTAGGATTAGTGTAAGTTGAGTTCAATGCCACCGTCTTGAGATCTAAATTGCTGAAGACTGAAATTAAAGTAAGTATGGTTATGCTGCATACTCATCATCTCTCTGCCCTTCGTCTTCAACGCCCCAGGGATTAACTACAACCAGGAGTCGCAATGATCATGGGATAGCTTCCAGTCACAGACAGGGCTTCAAAATTTAGCTGTTGTGGCGTATCGCATGGGTTTCTAGGGCCTTTGTCAGTCTCATCTTCTGCTGGCGAGTTGTATTAAGGGTTCCCCCTTGAGAAGCATTGCTTCAAGCCGAAAATCGAAGCTCTTTGAAAGCTCGTCTCGATTTCACTCCTTTGTCTGGTCGGAATGCTCTTCGGCCGGTGACATTGATGGTGTCAGGTTTACTCTGGCTGTACCCTCCGTTTATTTGTCTTGAGTTGGTGGTTTGCGTTGTTCTAGTCATAGCTTCACTCTCTTCTGAGATTGAGACAGTCCTTTTCTCTTTGTCCTCCTCCTAACGCCAATCAGAATAGCTCTGCCGTTCACAAGGGGTGTTGGGCATATTACACCAATGCAGGACCGAACTATCCGCTGAAGACCTTATGTTGCCATGTTAGACAGAGCGAGGATACAACATGGCTGCTCCAATGGGGATTAGTATAGCGTTCACCCAACGCCGTCCTACACACATCCGCAGTTTACTTTTAAAAAGGCGGGACATGGCGAGGTTGCCTACACTTTGTGTGTGTGTGTGAGCGGAGGGGAGTTTTGCAACGCCCCTGGTGAATCACCCGATCCTGTCACCTGGACTAGCAAATTCACCCTCCCCGTTTGTTCATCCACCCGGTTCATATGCCACTCCGGCTGTTAGGTGGTGGGTAGTCTCTCTACCCCACTGCAATTCGGCACCGGCGCCCTCTCACGGTTCCAAAAAGTTAATGGTTGTTGTTGATGACCATTTTTAGCCCCGATGGCTCTTGCGAAGCCGAAAGTGAGGTTGTGGTCTAGACACTAGGCAGTCGAGCCTATTGCCATTGTTGGAAGTTAATAATGCTCATTGTCTTCAAGTAACTTTCCACCACATTTAACTCAATTTTCGTTTTGATCACCTCCGTGTGACTCTAACGCACTTTTTTTGTGGATTTCTCATCCTACTTGGACTACTCACGAGTCCTTTCTTTCTTCCTCCTCTTGTTGGTGCTGAGATCGGCTATAATTCCTTACTTGCCAAGCTTTTTCTGTGTGTTTGCAAGACCTTCCACTTTTCTACTTCAGTGAAAAAGACTCTCCTTATTGCAGTATATGACATCGTTGAAGTTGGCAAAAAGCCTCGTAGTGACCCCGAGTCAGCAGAGGGCACGCGTGCTTGAACTCTACCGACGTTGCATGCGATTGTCTAAGACCTGGATCTCTGCCACCCACGAGGCGAGTCAGACCGCCAAGGAAAGTGCCTACATTCGACAGGAGGCGCGAACTCTCTTTCGTAGGAATGCGCATCTTTCTAACCCTCAGGAGATTGAGGTAAGGCTTCAGGAGAGGGGGACTTGTCAGTGATGAAACAATTACTGTCAATATCACGAATAGTTGCTCCTTTCAAAGGCGCATATTTTGGAGGGTGTGTCACGTCTGGAATTAGCACAGCACTACAAGAATCCCTACCCGCGTCTGTCCAACCTTCCCCAATCCTCCATGGTGAGCCGATCGATGAAGCGGAACCAGCGTGTCATCGACAACTGCGTGCCAGCCTACCTTCGCTCGTATAAGGCGGAAAGTGGCTCAACAAGCGGCGGAAAACGTTGATGGATGCAGTGATGAGCGCCCTTCTTTCTTGCTTGTAGCCTTTAAGCATGTAAATTAAGTTCTTTTTATTGAAATTTGCATGACAGAATTCGTCTTACGGACGAACGTGTTTTCTATTTTCGGTAAAGGAGTCCCGCTTTTATTTTCGATAGTGAATGGCGGTTGTGTTGTGTAGGATAAACTAGCGAGTAGCCGTGGCGGTGGTAGACCCTCGTCCACTTCAAAAGGGAGAACCGAGATTAACGTGAACTGCTGGGTACTCGGGGCCATAAAATTCCGGTGGTAGGCTTGGACGCTTTTCCGAGTAAAAAAGAAACAACTCGCTGTCATTTTATGCGACCGAAACCAAATTAAGCGTCACGGGAAGTGAGGAGTGATGTGTGACAGTCTTCTGGAAATGGTATCACTGAACATATCAGAGTCGGTGGGGTAAATGCTTCCGATGCGACGAAGTAGGACCCACATGTATGTTTATTCAACTGCAAGAGCCCTTCGGTGTTCAGTATTCGTCATTTCCATCTTGATGGAATTGCCTTTTGATAAAGCTTGTAGTGTCCTCACTGCAATGCATAGCTATTGTAATTCCTTCTGGACAAAAATACAATCGTACGGTCGTGGAGGAAACCCAGGACTGAGACGTTGTAAGACCATGAAGAATAGCTGGCTTACGAAGGTTGGTTTAAAGCATAGTTGAAATTAGTAAGTTGCACTGATTTAGTTGTGTTTATCTTTCGATTTTGGTAATGAGAATAATTGGCATCACCATTATGCGTTCGCCAGGCATCCAGTCTATGTCACGATCACTTCTGCATGTTGAAAAGACATACCCTTTCTAAGTATCACTGTAGTACTTTGTTTGTTCGAACTGCTAGTTTCGGTCACCTGGGTGGCCATATTTTCTAGGTGGTTGGCTGGCCTCCGGGCTATGCCAGCAGCTCCCGATCCCTCTGTCTCCAAAATATATATATTCTGCCCTAGTACTATGACTTCTTTTACCCTGGAGGAAGTTTCAAAAAGCTACAATCACGTCTTCCTTCGTCTTCAGTGAAATCTCAGGCCGCACAAATCCATCAGGTGACATTAATTATAATGGAAAAATACTGCATGCTAACATAATTTTATAAAAAGCGACATTGCGGACCCAAAAAACTATCATATTTTCAATCGATAGAAAAAACTTTGTCAAGTCACGTTTCTAAGTACAAGAGCTAGAAAAATTTAAAAAGTCTTGATTTGTTTATACGCACCACAAGCACCTGGCGTTTATC
Organism: Taenia solium; assembly: GCA_001870725.1. Lineage (NCBI taxonomy): Eukaryota > Metazoa > Platyhelminthes > Cestoda > Cyclophyllidea > Taeniidae > Taenia > Taenia solium. The sequence continues at coordinate 189,803 of MIEF01008228.1, read as the reverse complement.
ATCGAGGGGTTTTGATGCTTGTCGCTTCTCACATGCGTTTGATTTGTCTGCTCGTCGTGTGAATTCATGTCGGAATCTTCAGCCAAACTCGATTTAGATCCAACTAGAGTGGAAATAGCTGGGTCAAATACATCGGTTGTTTGCTCATCAGATGGGGAGCCTACCATAAGCAAACCTTTGCCGCTTTGGCGGAAGTTGGCATTCGCTTCTGGAGGCCTTCCAATGCAAATGATGCAAAACGTTATCTCATTTTTTCTCCCACTATTTCTTTTGGAGACAGTTAGCCTGGTTCCATCCTTTTTATCGGTGATACTTTTGGCCGCTCGGATTTCTGATGCTGTCACGGATCCTCTGGTGGGTTTGCTTGTGTTAAAAACGAGGAGTAGACTCGGACAAAAGCGACCATGGTAATTCTTTTGTTACGGCTTTGATTATTAAAGTTTTGATGACTCACTTTGTGGAATTTTTAACTCCTCTAGGATCCTGTTCTCAACACCAGTATTTGTGGCTTCCTTCTTTGCATTATTTTACGCAGTGTACTGGCCTGCCCCAGCAAAACTTTGCTTTTACCTAGTCGCTATCGTCATACTTCAGTGTGGACTTACGGTATGTTGTTCGCTAGGCTGTGTTCGGCCCTACTCGGTTGCATCTCTTTGCAGTAGTTATTTTATAGTGGCGTCTTCAAGACATTAATCCAATTGATGCTTTTCTATTTTTAGTCCTTTCACATTCCCTATAGTTCTCTAACAATGGTGCTTACTCGCATTCCTGAAGAAAGGGATCTCTTAACTGCATTTCGTAAGTGGATATATTTTGCAGAGCTGTGGTATTGTTTTAAACATTTATGCACTTGTGCTACTCATCTTCGTTACTTATAGCCATTTTACTTGCATGCGATTACCTCCATCCTGATGTTATAACCGATATTTTTTGGGGGGCTACGTCTTGATGTGGTCTAGTATACCTTTTTAACCTACTGATGTGATTATTAACACTCGTTTTGTTTCAACCTGGTCGGTTTTTTTTGGTGCAAGAATTCCCCTATAAGACTTTCTACCTTCTTGTGAGCCTAACCAAATTGTCGTAGAATACAATATTGATACTACTTTTTTCCTTTATTCTCCGTCTAGCGCACCAAAGGAGCATTTAGGTTTAGTCTATATAGCCTTTTTATATTTCTCGTGGGGTCTTCTTGTCATTAGGCTTTTTTTGACACATGCGTGGTGTAAATTTGCGTGATTTGGCGTGTTTGATGGGCTAGGTGCCAACCTTGCATATATGTGGCTCCCCAATTTTCCCATCGAAGGTTGTCGTCACTTATACACAACGTGCCCTTTATCTGATTAGGGTAATTGCAGCTGCACATATAAGGCGCGTTGAGGGTGTTCTTGGCCTGATGCCAATCGCGTTTCCTTGGTTCTTGAGCAGTAGCACAGCCGCCCAGCACCATAGTGCTGGCCTTATTGTCGGTTGTCCTCTGAGACCCTAGTAGTGACCGTATTCAATTGCATTATTCTCGCTCTTTCCTACCAATAGTAAACGAAAAAGCGGTATGTTAAGGGTAACTTGAACTACTAGCATGATATTATCCCAATGAGCTTTAAGTATTGGCGTTTTGCATGATTTTTAGGCATTGCCCACTATCACACCAGATTTGGTAGATCACCCACTTAATTCTGGCCACGTGGCGCGATTTATGTTTACCATAAAAATGGAAATGCTAATTTTATGCTACATGCTGCCAAAACAGCTGTCTTGGCTTTACCATGGCAACGGTGGCGTGCCCGCGACCCTGACGGTACCAATCAAGTGCGTGGGCGAGTGGGGATGAGGTGATGGCGTGATTGTCCTGCCTGGCCGAGTACCCATGCCCTTCTACGCCGCGCGTGCGTACAAACCTTATTCGCTAGGGCCACACCACACCCACGCAAGCCTCCTCTGTTCTAGAACGTGGGATAAAGGAAAGGTTACTCCTTTCCTTTCCGTTCGTTAGTATGTGCTGTTGGCTTTTGATGAATTCTCAATCTTGGGTGTGTTCGGTCTCTGGATCGTATTCTGGCATTTGGTTTTGGCATAGCTATCGTTTCATTTCGAGTAGGCAACGTAGCCAAATTTTTTTGGAAGAATTTGACCTCAAGAATCGGTTTCGTGACATTGTGATTATCCATGTGGGTCACGTCGCGTAGATACGTTTTGTCACGGTCAAGGCTCTATTATGGTACATCCGTAACGTCGAGGTGTCAACGTGTTAACCAGTATACGGGTAAATATACTATTGAGCTCTGCTATATCTAGTACTAAGAACCATACACATTTGGCCATCTCTCCTGTATTCCGTGCTCTACATTCTTCGTAAATGTTCTAAAGTATGTCCATTTCGTTGTTTACTTTGTCTCTGAGTCGATTTATAGTTACAGTGTGGACAAGATCAGAGCCTTTTTATTAAGTTTCCCATACCAGTGGTCGTTTTGTGGTTTTTTTTTTGGGTTGTCCAAATTTTACTTGAGGTGAGGTTCCGCGTACTTTGAGATTCTGGGAAACTTGATACTCTTCTCATTTACACCCCGCTCTGAATCAGATCAGCAGCCCATTATCCGTGAATCTCATCCTTCTTCCCATTGAGAGATTGGTTAGTACAACTTCGTCGCTTCAGCTTTTCCGGGCATATCGTAGAATAGTTCAATGCAATTTGATCTAGACAGGGCCCCTTTTTTTGTGTAACTAAACTTCTCCGCTTCTCCTGGTTTCGCATACTGCTGGAAGGCTTCGTGATCTTATCATTGTAATAACAGGGACGAAACTAACTAGTTTGTAAACCTTACTGAACGGTAGGCTACCATTAACCATGGTGCAGGCAGTTTCAACTTTCCCTCTTCCTCCTCGGTCATGTTGTCTCTATGCCGTTGTTTCGGGACAATCGAACAGTCTCGAACAATGTTTCACTCTTGGACAGTCATTTAGAACTTTAAACCAACCACAGGAGTTTGTACAAGACGAATCTAGGCTCGAAAGCCTGCCCCATCACCTCAGCCCAGCCATGAATCTGCCCCTGCTCTGCTTACTGACGGCAGATACAGTCGGCGAGGCTGTGGTTGATGTTCGTTTTGCGGGTACCAAAGCCGTGGATTAGTGTCGCCACCCCGAATTCGACCCAGGTCATCCACGCCTGGACAAACAGAGCACGGCATTGACGAAGGCGTGATAAATTTTCGAATGTGACACAGTCATTTTCGTGTATTCGTGCATAAGGTACCAACTATTCCAGTACAGTCAATCTCAACGTATAGCGTGTTATATCGCGCCTGTTTGGCAATTGGTTGACCAGCGATGATTCACCACCATCTTCGAAATCACGCCACGCGACGCCTACATTGCTGTGTTGGACCAGCCGCCAACGCAGCTATGACTTGGCCGGTTCCCTGCTCATTTGTTGCTCCATTTACTTCAAGCTGAGTTAGGCATACTTCTGGGAGCATTGAAATTTTATGGCTCTGTTTTTGTCTGGCTAAACCCATTCCGGTGTCGCAGAACTGGGTGGACGAAAGATACTGCAAATTCACTTCTACCCTGTCGCTTGCATTGGCCTGTCTGTCAATCAACTTCCTCTTTATCAATTGATATTGTCAGCACTGTCATTCAATGGCAAAAGGCCGACGCTTGGATTTTGAGCTTGATAAAGCCATCATTACTACTTCCATTCTTTGAAGTGAGGACAAAAAACTCTGTTTCCTTTATCCTGCATGGGGTACGCTACTTATTTCTCCACTTCAGTAGCATTGGTCCAGCTAGCCAACCAGCTTTTTCTCCTATTTAAATTATACGACTATGATCTTATTAACAATAATTCCTGCTATCAAACAATGTAAGAAATTGGGTCATTTCATCTTCTGGCCTGGTTTTGAACATTCCCTAACCTTTATTAGGCATGTTCTCGGAGGTTTTGGCTATTCTCTTCGGTGTGGCCGTCTTCGGAGCCATCATCGCTCCCTACCGCGTTGTCTCGAGTTGTGAGAATACATTCTTTGCCAATGGCACCGCCGTCACCAATTCCACCGGAATCACATCTATTTCACGGCCTTTTGTACATCCCGATGCCAGGCGACGTGAGGTGAGTTGCTTATTTAACCATTTCAGTTTTGTCAATAGAACTGCCTCAGTAATTTCATTAGACTAAATTACGTGAGCAGCACTTGGTTTAGGTCATTTTGATGGCTGGCCATTCCTTTTGTCCAACCCATGAAGACACTACTGATTTCCCTATTTCAGCATCAGGAGCATTAGTGGCTGCCAACACTGTCCAGTGAGGGGATCAGCTCTTGATTAACCTTTGAGGAGCAAGGGTTTCTATCTGGCTCCCCATTTATCTTCAGTTGACGGGCTAAGCCTTCTATTGTGACTTCCTATTGCCTACCTAACTAAGCCATAGGACTGAAATGAGAGAGTTCTGTTTGATTTGTCCACAAGGAGCAGTCATCTCACAATCGCTCATTCTCTCCGCTGACCGAAAGGGTGGTGGATGTTGCTGATGGTGGTTCAGGAGGGTCCTCCACGAATTGATGCCATGGGTGTGCGGAAATTCTGGCTTGCATTAATGTGTTGAATACATAATTTTGCATTTTCGTGAATAATTTAGGAAAGTATGCATGTGTGCGTGCTCATGTGTTTCATTACGACCGCGACCATGTGCTGTGGCACGGATGCTGTTGTAAATGCTTCTGAGTGGGGACCACCACTTCCTACACTACTTCTTGGCTTTTTTGCTTTGAGTCAAGTCGGGAATCTCTAGTTAACTGGTTTTTATGACCACCGTCGTGATGAAATGCTATATCTCATAGCTGCAACTAAGGAATGAATCAGTTGTTCTTGATCTGAAAGCTGAGAATAGCCGTTACTCAGTAGCTGACACTGGATCATTATTAATGGTCGAAACTGAGTTGTATTGTGGTGGCCTCCTTTGAGTTATCAGTGTGAGAGACTCGGGAAATCTCCCAATCCTCCCTTGCTTTAAAAGGAGTACTCGAATTATGAGTCTGCAATTACTCCAGAAAATTAACCCGGTGGCTTTGTCGCTTGTGAGATGCGAAATGCAGGATTTTTATTCGTTATGACAGAGGAATCTGATTGGCCACGACACATTTTATGGAGTGGTAGCCAGATTTATTTTCCATATGTCTTCCTGCCACGGCTATGCACACTAGTTTCCTAGTATCTAACTAACCAACAAAAAAACGTCTTTTAAATGGATTTATTCGTCAGTATGAGATGACCGTCCCGGGGTAGCTTCCCTTCGTCATCGACGCGGACGGGCATCCCAGGCTGACTTGTAAAAGTGCACACTGTCACGAATGCTTGTGTGGTGTTCACCATCCTCATAGCACAAATTGTCCTCTGTGCAGTTTGGTGACATGGCAGTTATTGGTGAGTCAGTAAGGAGTGGAGGAGAAGGCTAGTTTCTCTTGACTGTCGTTAGTTGTGCCTGTGGCCTTTGGACCGGTCACCATGTTAATGGGGTGTGTCTCTGACACATGAACGACTGCCAGTTTTGGAATGTCAGCACTCGTCTGTTCTATCGCTGCGATGGAGGTCTCTCGCTCGGTCTCAGGAGACACCGGCAGTTGTCCGCCATACTTACCGACAGTGTTGTGCATAGACTGACAGACGGCATAGTTGAACGTGGTTGAAACTTTCTACTCTGTGTGTGGTTAGACCACGGTGACATATTTTTGTAGCTGCTGTACCACAAGGCCCGGCTTGATTTTGAACGACTTTTGTGGGTGCTCATTTTCACAGCTTAATCTAAAGCCATGAGACGATTCTTTAACACTTGAGAGAGAGGGTTTGGTGTTTTCTAACTACTCTCAGGTCGACCTTAGGTTGAATTGCACTGTTTGAGTGTGTTTCTCCCTGTATTTGGTGGAGAACTTCTTGATGGTTAGGAGTCATTTACCTCACATTTTTTGTCAGTAAACATACCCTTTCAACTTTTGATAGGGAATTGCTGTCCGCATTCCTACTTAACAATGGAGGCATGCTTTTCACTTTGTTTCTTTGGAAGGGTTCATTTTTGACATTTTCCGCCTCTTCTGATTAGGCAAACTGCCAAGTTAGTTAATTGAATCTAATATAAATGTTCTTGATCAGCCTTTCGTATTAAGAAGTCTTCCAATTGACATTTCTGCCCCGTTGAATAGCGGTAGTGGATAATGTTCCATGTCCTACCACTTTTGAAGATGTGTACTTCCATCAAGCTAACCAAGTCCATAACTGCAGTGGCGTGTCCGAGGTATTACCGAAGACCTATCAGCTAACTTTGAGTATGCGTTTTTTGAAAGTTAACCATTCTGAGAGCCACTGTTCGGGTGCTATGTTCAATCGTGTTAACACGTTCTCTACCAACGTCACAACTACGTGACAAACGTGCTCTCCGTGTGTAGCAAACAGATTGGATGAGTTTTAAAGCGTAAAACAGATGTGGCGTGATACCTTCTGACCAGGTGACAGTAACATGCTTCTCTAGGCTTCGAGCAGACCAACTTTATGGAAACAAACAAACATTATGGTTTTGAGCTATGAACACGGAGGGTCAAAGATTGTCACCGGCTCGTCTCCGTCCCCATTTTATAAAGGCCTTTAGGATAAATTCTGGAGTACAGTGAGTGTGTTTCCTTGGTGTTTACGGTAGCTCCAACCCTTTGAGGGCAAAGGTATTTGCATGCAATTGTTCCCAGGATGTTGGCAGCAAGTCGCGGAAAGAAGGAAAACCTTGAAATGGGAACACATTTGGTTGCGAACATGTTCATCGTCGTGGCTATTGGGTTCCCTTTGGGAAAGGAGCGCGTCGTCGTTGCTATCAATCAAGCATTGGTTGTGTGTAGTGAGAGAATAGGTCTTGTCTTCACCGAGTTCCGCTTTGGTCCTTGAATTAATTTCAACTGTTATGCGGCTTCGTTTTCTTTCTGTCGAATGTCACATGTCTCAAGGTATAGGTGTCATCTTTCCGATTAGCATTTTCATTTTAAAAGTGGGTTGTGCAGGACCTTTGATGCACTTTGTGGAATTTGATTTAACGCCTTCTTATCCCATACCAAGACACCACGATGCGAAGAGCATTCAGGAACGTCACTGGTATAACAGGTGAAGTGTTTGATGGTAATAACTAAAGCAGGGCGCGGAAACACGCCACAGCACGTTTGCCGATGACTTGGGTGGGAAGTTCCTTTCTGACTGACAGCTTCAATACAATCCCTGTCAAGAATGATACATTTGTTGCACGCGAGCTTTCACCTGAGATGAGGGTAATCAAAGGTGATGGGCTAAAACCTGGATCAAGAATTGTCATGAGCCACCATTCCAACAGTTTGGGGTGTAATAACAACCTAACTCACTAACTCATCCGTCTATAGGCGGAGATTTTCTACGACCCCGTCATTGTTTATTTTGGCTATTTTTCCAGGCGTGGGCTTATATGACGGCCGCCTCGGTGACATGTGTCATATGTGCGGTGGCATCGCTCATCTGCTTCTTCGGCACCCGTGAAACAAGCGGCACTGTTGAGGAGGGTGACAGCGGTAATGAGACGCAAATGGTGGGATTCTTCACCGCCGTGCAAAAAGTCCTCACCTACCCGCCCTACCTCTACCTCATGGGCGCGTTCCTCTTCATGTCCCTTGGCATTCAAGTGAGCTGACTGCTTTTCAACGTCTACCTCCTTATTCAAGCTCTACTGACTCCTGGTTTTGTTTTCCTTCTGTGTGCTTCTTTTTGTTTGTGGGTAAGCTAAACATTTTCGACAGGATAGATGAGTCCTTTATTTTCCCATCAGAAATTTCGTGTTTTGTGATCCGTTGCCTTGACCCAGGTTCACACTTGACCTTCATCATGTCTGCATTCCTCATTAACGACCACTGAATACGATTGAAAGGGTATAGATGGGTTATCAAGTTAGAAGTAAAAACATCTTTGCATGGATTCATCCGTTTCTTTAAAACAGTTTCCTAATGGTCAGTAAATGCCCCCAACTGAAAAGAAACTGCACGAAAATAGCATTTGTTTGCAATTTCGATAACAACTCGGTGAATAACGAGAACAAACATCTGTGGCCCTTGGGACATATGCCTCTCAGTTGGCGGTTTCTTGGGCTCTCACCTTGCTAAACTTAGGACTGTCATGAATCAGAGTGGTAGGAAGGTCAATGTATGGTCTCAAACCCTTCCAATAATTCTTTAGTCCTTTTCTCCTAGTTTTCTCACCTCATTTGTTGGTCGTAGATGGACGTATTAACATCATGGGAGCAAAAAGACTGCTGCATTTGGCTTACCGGGTAGTAGCAGCTAGCTGATTCCTTCCCACTTTTACAACAGCTTTCGCAAAGCATCATCGTACAATTTGCACGTCATTCCGTCTCGAGGAGTGACAGCGACAGAAGCAGTTGAATGATATGATTACACCACCCGGTCAATGAACACCTCTCCCTTTTCTCTTCCCCCCCAGCCTTCACCACTTCAAATGGATAATGGGAACATGTGGATCCTTTCAAGTGTCCAGCGTTTGGGATTGGAGCTGTCGTTTTCCAAATACGAGACACTTGAACCTTTACGTACATAAATGAGGCAGTCACATTCATTTTCTGGACGTTTCCCTACCGCGGTTACGTACACAAGTATTCTTTTGATGAACTAACTCCTGGGAATCACTTTTCCTAAGGAAAGATTCGTTATTCTGGGGAAAATATCCCAGAATAGCCCACTTCACATAGCCGTCGGTGCCGGTGGCACTTGTTTATGAATGATTATATGACGTTTACTGCTCCCGATGACAGGACAGATTATTGCGGGCCTGTGAGGAGTGGAGCCGAAGGCAGGCCTTCCAATCTTCAACCTCCTATGCTGTAAGACGAACGGCTATCATTTCTTGGAATGTCTGTACTTGTCTGCTGTTGTCCTATTTGCTGTGATGTGGGTCCCAGAAGAAGACTTGATCAGGAGATGCTGTTACGTGTATAGAGTACCATTGTTGCCTGCCCTTTTGACCGACAGTGTTTGAGTTCAACCGCCCACGAGGTGTGCCCGAATTATTAGTTTTCTTAGCAGAGGTGTGGTAGTGACACGTTATCACTGTTTATCCTTTGAATAGCACACTAAGTCCTTCATCGTTCTAGCTTGGACAGAATTTCAGGAAACCTTAAAAAAGTTCCACCCACAAGAGCGTCGACTGGGTACACGTTCCAGATGCTTTTTATTCATCTTTTTAATCCCCCTTCTCGCCTTGTTCTGTGTTGACAGTTTCTGCAAGGCAATATCGCCCTTTTCATTACGCACTCTCTGCACATGAGCAACTACCTCATTCCGGGTGTTCTGTGCCTCCTCGGTTTCACCATCCTTCTCGTGCCCCTCGCCCAGGTGCTGCTTCGACACCTTGGCAAAAAGACCACCATGGCCATCGGCATTGCTGTGAGTCGTGATTATTGTATCTCCCAGCCCTATTCTCTTATCTTCGCCACAAGCAGATTGCTTTGCTTGAAAGCTAGCAATATCTGAACGGTTGGTTAGCTAATGCGTAAAGCGTTAGTTAATGACTACGGCTTAATACCAAGACACGGCACATCCGGAGCATAAAATACGGGATAGGGTAGCTCGCATCGGAAGGGTTTTTTAATGTCACATTTACTATCAAGTGAAGATAGGGGGATGACTGCTGAATCGACAATACTCCTTTATGAAGACAATTTACTGGAATCGGTTCGATTCTACGATTATTTTGGTCCAACACCTTCTAATTGAATGCCTATAAAGTTGTGGAATGGCCCAATTAAGATTCCCTCACGTGCGCCGCTCATGCTAGTGAGTGGCAAATCAAACTACGTTTCCAGATGACTTGACAGCTCACTCGAATTGCAACGATCACATGGTAGGCGTTGTCTTGGGTATTCAAGCACGGAGGTGGATGTGGCGTATCAACAAAGTCATTGAGGGAATGCAATACAACCGAAATCGCTTCCGAGGCTCGGTTTGGAGATCTTTCTCTACGCTGTGGGGTCATCCTTAAGTGGCGAGTTTTGCTTCTAGTGGTGGCCATGGGTTAGCCTCATAATTCGGTACTCCCAGTGAAAACACTGCTTTGATACATAACCATGCAATCTGAACCTTGAAGGAGTCATCTGGGCAGTTAAACTGACTGCTTTTTTTGTCTTTTTGAAGAATTGTCTGGTTTGTAAACTTTGTGAAATGTTACGGAAGTTATTTGTGTGCCTCTTAAAATGCGTGACTTTAAAGCTCTCCTACTTAGTCGCCACAAATTTCACATGGAGCTGGTTGGAAACATGCTTTTTTACTCACACTCCTGCGTGTCTTTTGCTTCGATCACCAAAAAGCCTTGGCTTGCGATTCCCTTTTATCTGTGCCTTTTTTTGCAAAGATTGGTCACTCCGATAGGAGTGTCCGAGTTAGACCCTCGTACGGGTTAATTGGTTTGACTCCATTCCTTGAGTTTTGTATTGCCTTACCACCTTCTACGTCTCGATCTCACTATTCCACGCCGTAGCGCTGGAGAGTGGATTGCGCACATCACAGTATTCACGATGTCTCGAGTCTAGCTGCTGTCTAATGTCCACGACTTGTGGATTGGCTAAACCTCGGCTTGTACTTTCTCTTTTGACAAGGAACAGATTCTCTGATAGTACTAGCTAATCCACATCCTCGTAGTGGCTAATTGGTTCCTTGTGTCGCTGGTGATAACCTTCAGACCAATCGGAGTTTCGCACTTCCTTGCTAACTTCTACGTCTCCATCCCATCCTACGGTCTTCCAAGGCACTACAAAGGACCCCATCCATGGTCATTTTTGAGCTGATACTTTATAGCACTGGAGAGTAGACTGTGTGCATCAGAGTGGTCACAAGTGGATGAGGCATCGGTTTCGTGTTTCTTTTTCTAACCTCTGCAACTTGCGGATTGAATAAATGGATGTGTAGGGGAAAGTGGAGCACCACTTGTTCCCCAGCCATTTACCTCTCTCTTATTATCATTTTTTTAGTCTCTAAGCGCATTCTTTACGTGTAATTACCTGAACTTTGTAGTATTATTATAAAAAGTACACTTTAAGGACAGCTGAATTTGTGCAAATAACTGGGCAAAATTATTACACACTCCTGTTTTATTTCCACCAAAGTGGCTTTTAGAACACATGCTCCAGCCTCCATGCCTTTTTGGTCACTTCTAATCGAGTCAACCGAGACTACGGGAGAGGAGGGAGACGGGTCGTCTCTATTCGGTGCATTGGGCGGATGAACTACATCCGCAGTACCGAGCATAGTTGTTTTATTCCTTCAATCTACAGTTACAATAAAGTGCAACTTTTCGGGTGTTTTTTGCTTCTGATTCAGTGATTTTTTCATCAACACGATGGTGTAGGTAAACGAGAGTAGGCTAAATGGGTTCTTCAGTACTTGAACCTTTTTGGTAATATTTTGCTCACGAATCCACGATTGCCGCGACAATATTAACCTAGGGCAATGTTTTTTTTGTCCAGGTTTACGCCCTTCTAGGGTATGTAAACTTATCACTGTCATCTTGTCACACACACGTGCTGGTTGTTGGACTGGGGGGCACCCATTGCATAGGATATGCACAGTAATCTTTCTTCCTTATCTCACTCAAGTAGTACCAATTGTTTGAGCTCTCGCACCCACTCAGAAGTCGAAAACGGGTGAGGGACAAAAAAACGTCAAATTTGTAGAAGGTATGATCTTGGTGATAGGTGTGTGTTTTGCTTCTCTTTCCCTCAAGCTCTGGCAGATTACAAATCCCCAACCTTCATTGTGCGTGGCACCGAAATTCACAACGGGGTGAATGAATGAACGGTTTATGCCACCCGAGACTGTTGTGAGGCAAAGAGTTTGTATTCGAGTGTGCTACAACCCGTACAAAAGGAATGCGGGATCGGTTTCGAAGCTGAAGTGTCGTAGCGACGCGAGACTTTCCTCAGTATTTAAGGAAGGATTTGATACTGAATTTAAATATGTTTGACTTGGGATTACTGGCGTAGCCCGGAGGCCAGGTAGCCTGAAGAAAGGAGTTCCATAGTGGAGCCCCCATGTGGCTCGTCACCGAGACCAGTTAAGGTATTACAATTCACTAAGTATGTCTTCACTCCCAAATAAGATCAGTAGCGAGTGCTAAAAGTGTGGATTTTCATCCGCACTCATTGTTACTTAGACTTTTTTTAAATTTTGAAAAAGGCGTCAATCTGACGTCCATTTCATCCCATTTCATGCTTGAGTCTCAACTTAGTCTCCCCATTACCAAGTCACTATGGCAACTATCTGATTGGATGTCTTTAAATAAACCACTGGATGTGGATTTCCAACTCTCTCCTTTTTAATAACACTCAAAATGCTGAAAAAGGGTAAACACAATCCAACAAGTTTGTCCAATAGTCTTGACCAGATTGATGATTAGTTTGATAGCCAAAATTTTGAGTTGCAGGCATCCTATCTGCCTCAAGTAATGCTGTAATAACGTTTGTTCTTCTTTCTCCATCGAATAGAACATCATTCCTTTGTTGGTGCTGCTCAATTTCATTCCCGAACGACCCTCTCTTTGGATCTTCTTTGGAATGATGATCTGGGCTTCCGTCACCATCGCGGTTGCAATGCTTCTACCATGGTTGGTCATCTCAGCGCTACACACACTCCGACAGCTCATGTTTTAATAATGGTTTATACATTTTTTGCATTTATAAAGGTCAATGCTGCCCGACGTGATCGACGCCTTCCAGTTGCAGTACAATATGCGCTTGGAGTCCATCTTCTACTCTCTCATTGTCTTTTTCAACAAGTTTGCTGTGGGCATCTCCTTGGCAATGTCTGCGGGAATTCTGGGGTGAGTGCATAACACACAGACGGTCTCCACTCCCTGTTTAATCTTTGGCTAATCCCCATGCCTTCGTGGATTGCAGACTGGTGGGCTACGACTCGTCGAGTAATGCGTGTCATCAACCCCCAGCGGTGGGGAAGACACTGCGGCTATTATCCTCCATCGCCCCTATCGGTTTGCTTATCCCCGCCCTCATCTTCCTCCACTTCTATCCACTGGGCAACCGAAAGTTGGAGGAAATGCGATCCAAAATGCTGCTGTGAGTGATGTGTGTTGGTTGTGTTCATTTCAGGTTCACTTCGGCGTGCGTTTTAACATGATATTGTCTCAATTTAGCCGTTCCAATGCATCAACACTAGACATAGTACGCTCCGACATGACAATCACCTCGGCTCCATCAACGGAACAGCTTTGAAATTTCCACGACCAAATATCCATTACGTCAATTTCCATAATCAAAGTAGACAATACGTTAGCGGTTGAAGAGTGTCCTTTTTGTTGTTTCATCACTCGCTGCCACACATACACACACACACACATGATTTCGATATGCAAAATGGTGTATATATAAGTGCATATACAGTTGCCGTGCTGGATGCGCAGCGTGCCTTCGTCTTTTATGTAAGCTCAACGACTGTATGGGGCTTGATGAAAAAATGACAGACGTAAAGTACGGATAACCCAGTTTTGATGTTTGATAAAACCGTTGATTTGTTCGGGTCTTAAGTACATTTGCAGGCAGAGGGAGGGGGAACGATAAAACGAATTATCGCTACTGGGGAACAGTTCTAGTCTAAAAGTGAGGCTGGAAATACTGGCTCTGAAGTTTGGGGTGCGGAGGGGCTAGAATTCAACTCAGGGAGGCCCTAGGGGAGGGGGGGGCTGAGCTTTCGCAAAGGACCAGTAGGGACAAGTTTTGGGAAGTGTCAAAGAACGGTGAGTTCCTAGGTGGATGTTTTTCGGTGAGTCGGCTTGGTAGTGGGAGTGGCGTGTCGGGGGTTAACCAAGCTAAAGTTGAATCGCAACAGTGGGGTGTCAGATGGCAGTGACAACGAGCGGATGCGGTAGAAAAAAAAGTACAAAGACTTAAATGGAGCAAATTGCTCCAACGTTTGCGGTTCTGTTGTAATTGAACGAGGCCGTCACCTTTAGGTTTAACTAGGCTGATCAGACTTTCGTTCGGCAAAATGACCGTACGATAATGGCTACAGCCTTCCAGGCTACATGCTCCCCACTTTAAAGTTATGATTGCATGGATGACCACGAGCTCAGGGAGGGCAAAGACGTGGGCCAATTTAAGTTAATTGAGAAGTTTAATATAAAAGAGAGCATTAGTAAGGAACAGTTAAGCATCACTATTATAATTGTAAAACCTACTGAAGTTCTATCACGCTGCAGAGGACAGAATGTTCTGTTCTGGCTTGTTCTGATATCAATCATTTGGAAAAACTGTTGACATTGATCAAGTTATTTTGGCGTACGGATGGGTGCAGCTTGTCAAGAAAAATAATTAGCTGATATATGTCGTACTATGCGGAATTTCACATTGATACACTTACTCGATACCTTTAATTAATCGTCGGATAGACCTTTTGTCCATTTATTAGTAAAAGGAAAGATAACAAATTGCCACTTAATACTGATAAATACACAAAACGAAAAAACGCATTGTAAAAATTTCACTTGACCTATCTGACCAGCGCCGTGTATGATATTGGGGCGCCCGTATTTTGATAGGCTGGGACTACTGATTTTGGCGCATTTGGCTTAATGAGTCGCTGTCTTATGAGCATTTGTGGTGTTCTACGCAATGCCGCTGTAGCAAGAAACATGGAGAAAGTATTCGCCTTTTTGTGAATTAATGAGTTTTCTTGCATCAGTTCTCTCCTATGATTATCCGTCCATATATCAGCAGGACTCAAAAGCCTGCACACCCCTCCATTTCATCTCTCCAGACAAGGAGCTTTAGCCATGGACCTCCGCTGTCTAAACCAATGATTGAAGACAGAGTAATGCTTGTTCTTCAATTATATGATAAAATTGATCCCAATAAGGTAGCTTGTTCTGTCCCTTCGTAACAATCCTCATATAGCTCACTCTTAAATCCGACCTGGTGAAAGATTTCGGTCTGGATAGCCTTGATATGGTCGAAGTCAATGTAGCGATGGAGGAGGAATTTACCTTTGATATTCCCAGTGCTGATGCGCAGCGCTTGCGTACCCCATTCGACATTATCCAGTACATCTGCGATAAGCACGACATTTATGAGTAAACCGCTTCGCGAAAATTGTTAGCTTACTGTTAGTGCATATTCATCAAATAAAGTGCTGTGTATAGTTACAATTCTGCCCTCTTTGTTTACTAAACTAGTTTCCGGTAAATTTCGCTCCTTTTGTTTGCTAGTTTTGAATGAGTTCGGATTCGGATGAAGATTTGCCTCCCGACTTACGATACACAACAGAAGAGGTGATGAGGGCCAAGGAGACCAACCCGGGAATGTTTGTAAGCGCCTGGCAAGCCGATGAAGAAGATATTGCCTATTGGTCAAAGAAGGATTTGAGAAGTTAATTTTCTCCCCTTTTAACTGATATCTGCAGAGGATCCCAAGAAACTTTTCATTCTCTCTGGGCAACGAGGTGACTTGGAGACCATGAAAAGCGTTTTTGAGACAGAGATTGGACCAGATTGGAGAAATCAGCCGTCGAGGTTGGAGGAATTCCTCCTGGCTCATGACGACGATGGCTATACGGCGTTACACCGCGCCGTTTACTCAGGTCATATTGAGGCTGCTGAGGTTTGTCTCTTCTTGCTTCCTATGTATTCTCTCTAGTTTCTTTTGCGACATGGTGCTCAATTGGAGACCCAAACAGTGGACGGATGGCGACCACTGCACTCTGCCGCGTTCTGGAACCAATTGGCCTGTGTTCAGCTTCTCTTGGAGGTCGGAGCCGATGTTACTGCTCGTAGGGCATTCTACATCTTTCATCGGCTGGCTTATAAGATCACTTAATATTTATTTGTCGACAAGGCTTAATCCTGGTTAAGTCTCACGCACAGTCTACTGACCTCGATTATCCTTGTAGAGTCAGCCCTGAAATCGGAACACAATTTCAACCTTTAGTTATCGTGTCCTAGTGGCTAGTCTCCTCATGCTTCCCCAAGGCCATTGTGTTTCCTACTATTCGATGATGCCATCGTTTGTGGCCTCGGATGTTCTGCCTCTAGTTGTCAACAAGGCGGGCCAGAATTGTGAAGGTCTCCTCACTCATTTAGGCCAGTCCAACTCCCAACTCAACAAAGCCAATCCTCCTAGATTTTGACCTACAGCCTACTCCTCCCCTTCCCGAGTGCGAATCCATGCTTTTAAAGGACCAAGAAGTAAATGGAGTTGCTTTGCTTAGGCCGCCAGCTATACATCCATTTGGCGACGACTGCTACTTTAAAATTTATCTGCACATCCTCTCCCAACGATAATAAAGGGCCTGTTACAAGTACTGGTAAGAAACTATCCACGAGATTTACACCTCATCGGCTATACCTCCCGAAAAAGTTGTGTTAATCGCCTCGCCCATGGTTGATCGCTCTTCAAAAGTGTGTGTTCCCGTCCCGACCGTTGGCACTTTTTGCCAACTTGAGTGACTAACAGACTTCCACAGTAAGATGTCACTAAATCCCACACCCAGTGTTAAGGTTTGTACTCTAGCAGCTATCTCCGGAATGTCTCACTCTTTCTTTGGTCAAGTTTTTGAGAATTCGACCGGTCGCATTTCCTAGGGATGGTCCTATGCACTGCTGTCTACCAATTTTTTGTTTAGAATCTCCAACCTCGACTTGCCTTATGGGTTTTTGACGAATTGGGTATAAACCGCAGCTACTTGAGAAAAAGGCATTGATCATGACGTCCGAATCCCCGTGGATTGATGCAGGAGTCCATTCTCGGGGTTTCCTTTGGTGAGGCCATGGTTTCATGATGGCTCAAATTATCCGGTGGGGTACTTGTCGGCAATCACTGTGTCCGCACTTCTGGCCACAGCTTTGTGACATGCCTTGTCGTACGTTGGTTCGGTCAAATACTTATCCTTAACCCACAGGGATCTCGTTTTGTTGGCTTTGACGAACGCCTTTAGAATTTGTGGCCAAGCGACTGAACACAGACCTGTCTGCTCTAATTGGTTCTCTATTCGCATTATTTAAGCAGTTCTTCGCTTTGATTGACAGTAACAAGCAGTGGACAGACTGTTCTGCACCTCGCCCTAGCCAACAACCAGACAGCGGAGACTTTGGCTTACCTCCTTGCACAGCTTTCCGCTGATTCAGAGACATTCGAAAAGATCTGGAATCACAAAAACGCGTCGGGAGACACGCCCGCGGAATTGCTCGTGCGCAGTAGCTCTATGGGAACATTCCTGCTCAACTCATTTGGTCCTGAGGCCACGAGCCTTGGGGCGACCGATAAGAGCTGAATGCGTGATGGTCGGCAAACCACATCCCTACGTGCATCGAGTGTCGGCTATTCTAATAGAAACTATTTCACAAACTCAGTCTCTACACTTTCTGATGGAGGGACAAAGTACATGTTGCGTCGCCGAAAGGTCGACAGAATTTGGATTTGAATTTGAAGTCAAGATAACCACCATCCTTTAAAAAGCTGTGACGTCTCAAGAAAAGCCTAACATCAGGCTTTTGGCTTGTCAAGAGGTAAAAAGCCGAGAGAAATTACGACCGAGAGGGTAAAGGAGTGCTTGAAGTGTGGTTCAGTCCATGTGTTCCGCAAAAAACAACACTCGTGTTGAGATAACACGCAGAAAGGAGATGGCTATCAGAGCGCAGGAAACCCCCAGGCTAAATATGCGAACAAATAATTGAGTCCTCAAATACTACCGCGATCTTAGGGCAGAATAGGAAATAGAGAAGGGCGCACAGATAAGTGCACTGCGTAATTAAATGAAGGCCGACAAGCAATCGGTACAGACATGCTTAACTCAAACCACAAATGCGAGCATTTGTGCAATAGAGGCCTCCATTACAAAACAGATCTCAGGAGAAGTAAATGATTTATTGAGGAGCAGCGAAAGGGAGGAGGACACTCATAAGGGAAATAGGTTGCTCCAATGGAAAGCCTTCATTTGTCATTCCCATATAGATCACGAAAGGCATATATCCGAGATGAAAAATCCAACGAAGAAGACTCAGGAAACTGCACACATAAGGCACAATCTTCCCCGCCATGTTAAAAACACTCGAAGAGCACCAACGACAACAACCAAATAGGAAGTGGCGCGCTGTAAGAAAAAGCACAGCACGTTGTTGTCTATAGACGATGCAATATTTTGAAAGGAAAGGTGCGCGCATAGTGTAGAGCAGAAAAAAAGAGTGCTTCACTGCTGTAAATGTGCTACGGATCGAATTGTCAAATTTGGGACAACAAAAACTAAAACTAACACATCCCTGTTGCAATTTTCAAACAATCTTTGAATAATTTAATTCTTGAAAGAAGCAGTAAATACGTACATGTCTTAGCAAAAAGTTACGTGCGCTCGCACAAGGTGCACTAAAAAAACTTTTGCTGTAAGAAAAATTATCAAATTACCGTTGTTAAGTGCAGCCAATCGCGTTGTTACCATTTAAGGAGTGTAGTTAGACTTTGTTTTAACCCTTGCGATAAATTGTAGTGATTGTGCACATTTACGAATTTGACCTTGAGATGGGCCGTAATAATTTAACGAGGTTCTAAGTATGCGAAGGCATGTAGCACTTTTACTATTCATCCAGGAGTTTATGCTAATATTTAAGTTAGTTTATTCTGGTAAGGCTTAAATTTTGAATTTTAACGTGCTTCAGAATCGATAACTGCATGCTATGGCGAAATTTTATCAATAAACTGCAGCGAGGACAATTTCATTCTTGTTAATTTTGCGGCATTTGGATACTTTGGCACAAGCGGCAAATGCAAGGCACAATCGAATGCAGAATGTTGGGTGGATTCTACATATTTCATCTCAGCGATATGTACGGGTCATCATTCATGTCAATCCAAAGTACAATATTCGCACGACCTCTCATCCAAATCGCTGAGAAACAAATGTGCAAGTAATGTTGAGCAAATTGCTCCTCATTTATTTGTGCAATATTTGTGCATTACATCAAGTAGGTTCTTTGATTGTTTTCTCTACATTCCCTTTTCAAATCTAATTTTACGTTTTTTTATAGCTCTGTTATCATCGATACAGGATGTCAAGAGCTTAGATGCAGAACACGTTGGTGGTTACCTTGCTACACATGACTATCAATTATCGATTAAGACCCCTGAATGGAAGACGGATCTACCAGAGGAGTATTGTTCCCAGTGGAATTTACCCAGTGTCATTTCAATTCCAGCGCCCCATGGGGGCGTTGGGATAGTTATAAAAGTCAGAGACATTGGTGAACTCTACCGACCTTTAAGCAGTAAGCTCTTGCCTTGTTTGCTTCTGTAAAATAGTTTAACATTTAGTTCTGCAATGAGTATGAAATCGTAACCACCAAATGTTTCTAGTTTATGAAGTGCAGTCCAACTTCTTACACTTAAAAATAATTCTCTATTTGACTTCTAAAATTCTTTTCAACCCTAAGATTAGTTGCTTAATCTTTAATCGCTCACTTGTAAATTAAACGGAGTTGTCTTGTGCTTGATGACAACGTGAATCTGAATATTGCCTTTTCATTGACAAAATAACTTCTAAGATGTTTCTCTATGGTCCACACCCCTTACATCATGATTTCAACTGTCATTCAAAAGTTGATTTCAATATGTGTGCATGTGGTTCTATTTGCCAAGAGCACATTGTGCAATCAGCACACATAGACACACACAGACATACACACAATCAGTAACAACAGAAAGGCAACCATTCCTCTAGAAGGGTAAAACTCCAACTTTCAACTTTCCAACTTTCAAATGATCATGTGATTGTCTTTCTGCACTGACACAGAACTTTTCTTGGCTTTTATTTATATCCAGTAAAAAGTAACTTATTTCATTAAACATTTACTGTGAGATTTGTTTTACAACATTTCCTATTTGCGTTACGTATGTGCGACGTCCCGGTTCGTCTTATCTAAGGCTTTACATTCTGCATGATGCGTGCCGCAAGCAGGTCGTATGAGTTCAAATCAACAAAGTAGACCCAAGCCACTGACAAGTGGTGGTGCATAGGAGAAATATAATGCCCGAATTTGTAGTTGATCTTCTTTCGAGACTTTCATTATCAGGTTCAGGAGTTTTTTTAGTGATAGATTGATCCCGTTGTTTCATCCAAATGTCTCAGAATTCAGTTAACTCACTTTCATGGAAGCCAACAAACAACACTTTGCTTCTGTAATTTACCAGCTTTGTTTTCTCACCTAACCCCTTAGTAGAGGCTCTGGGCTTCTCACCAAGAGAACACCTTGCGTTCAAGCTCATTTAGAATGAATCACCCGACCTGAATGGTGCCGGTATTCTCACGCTCGGATTACGTATTCACTTCCTTTTCAAATTGGAGAAAGTAAAACACTTGCTACAATAAAACGGACTCTTTCTAAAATCAGGAGGCATTAGTTGCACCGAGTCAAAGTAACGTCGTATCATCACAAAACGTTAAGAACGCACAATAATTTTTCCCACGACATTTAACAACACGTTTAATCCAATAATTTGCCTGGGAAATGCAGGTTGCATTGAGTGCTTTTTCATTTAAGTTTGACTTTTTCAATCCATCCATGGTGTTGAAGCTAAGGATTGGTATTTCACCCTTGATAGGGCGCACTTTGAGGCACCTATTCTCCGAGGAAGGTAATTTTATGGCACCATTTGTAGTTTGAGCACCTTGGCAGGAGTGATGTGACGCTTGCTAGAGAAGATGTAATCCAATTTCTTACGTAGAATTTCAGCTCACTTACCCACAAAACAGAGGCGGAAGTAGTAGTGAGAAGTGAAAGCAGACTACAATGTGAGACGAGATTTTACTATTCAACTTGAGCGAGTGCAAACTGCGATGTGCGCAAGACTGGTGAGCCTACTTTGAGGACAGGAATTTGTGAATTCGAGCATTTGCACGCGCACACACAGAGAGAGTGCCGAGTGCACCCACCAACACACCCGCAATCCAGGCAGAAAGCACACCAGAAACGACCATCATTTCCTTCACCTTTTTCTCAGCACACACGCATCGGTATCGGCTTGCTCAGGCAGAAAAGTAACACACATTCACGACCCCGAAAATTGGTGCATTTTTTGCAAAATCTCCAGTCACGGAGATGCGCAATCGACAATCACACGAAAGCACGCGTGTGAGGGCGCCAGACAGTGGCGAGCGAAAACTCGATCGATAATTATCGATCGCCAAACGCGAGGCGAAAGTGGGCGTCACATCGTCCCTCCCCTGGTTCGAGTGCCCAGCCAGTGCAAGCATTGATTAATTCGGGGATGGTCAATGCGACTCGTTTCGCACATGCTAATCTTGATTATTAAAGTAGAGCAAGCTTATTAAGACTATTTATTTTGAGCTAATAATTAATCAATGGTTCTTGACAAGGTTCATTTCCGTTGGGCAGGGGTGCATTGTCACCAACACTGCATTGTGAACTAAATTTTTGACGTTTCATTTCCATCCGCATTGGAATTCCGTGCAGATTTACATGAAATTGGATCTTTACCTTGTTTGAGGTGAAGCCTAAACACAATTTACTCAACTAGAGACTGTGTTTTATGATTTTCTCTCAAAAAACAGGCGTTTTTTTTCACTATATGAACCCTTTGTTTGTGGCTTTTGACTAACTAAATTTAATGACAGCACAATTCATGTTCTTGCTAATGATGTGCTTGAAAAAGATTCGCCTTGACAATAATTGACACAATGTTTTCCACAATCGACTCGACACCTCTGAAACCGATCCTTCGCCCTTGGGGCCTTCTTTGATCCGTTCCAAGCGTGGAAACCCGTCCCACAAGATCAATTAACTGGTGCTTTAGTTCCATTGGTTCTGCAATCGGGAACAGGAACAGGAAGAGATGCAAAAGTCCAAGTGAAATAATAAGTCTGCGAGAATATTTTTGTGCTTTGCTGGAGAAGAGGATAACAGATCGA
The DNA here is from genome assembly GCA_001870725.1 of Taenia solium. Taxonomy (NCBI): domain Eukaryota; kingdom Metazoa; phylum Platyhelminthes; class Cestoda; order Cyclophyllidea; family Taeniidae; genus Taenia; species Taenia solium. The sequence goes on along the minus strand of MIEF01008228.1, from coordinate 167,826 downwards.
GAAGGAGGAGATCAAAGTTAAAATTCACTCGCATCTGCTTGCACACCTTTTAAAGGGTTCAAGGGTATCATTGCAACGATTTTGATACTTGTAGGGATTCAAATCAATGTAGGACTTTTAAGTTCAACTTTGAGAAGTACGTCAAGAAGACTGAGGTGTTTCAGGGCAGTCTACTTTGGAAATACACGTTTTCGTACCGATAAGTGATTGCATTCACTATTTTTACAGAGCGGTTCGTCTCTCATGCAACTCCATGCTAAGTTATGCAATGGGCAAAAATCTACGCTGACTGAGCATTTCTGAAATGTCTGTTCAGTCTTGGTACTGTCAGGAGCGAGGTCATCATTATTGAGTTCAAGGTCACCAATGCGACGTTTGTGTCTTTCACTCGTTTCACTGCGAATGTCGAACGTCCCATCACCTCAACGTACTTAGAAGTCTGCTTCACACGTAATTCGATTTCCGTGGATTCGGGTTCTTTTTTTTTGAAACTTTTGTTCGAAAAAAGCTTTGGCGCCTGTCACAGCTGCCATGCACTACCACCAATGCCTGCCAGTGGTAGCCAGATTCGACCGGGTCACGCATGACTTGGCCCGACTATTAGTTGGGGGATGCATTTGTTACCATTCGGTAGAATTCCTCATTTGGGCTTGAATGCTTCTCGCACGTCAAAGCCTCCGGCGCACCCTCCGAAACGCTTGATGCCTGAATAACCGAAAATGTGGACTAACAGAAACAAAAGGTGGTAAATCGTGACACCCGCGACAAACCTGTAGGCATTAAAAGGTGGACCAGTTTGGACGTACCGATGGAGACATTTAAAGGTCCCAAAGCCAAGCGCAAATGTCCCAGTTTCTTTTTGGCTTTAGCGATAAGTTTAAACACCTCATGCGTTTAAGGAGATTTCATGTTTATACCGCTAACAAGTAACCAACATCGAAAGATCTTGTTTTCCAAGGCTTGAAAGTATTTTGCCTGCACTATTTGCTTTCTGAGGAAGCATCTGCGCAACAGTGAGAACTGTTTTTAGTTTCTTGGAGTTAACCTTCTTATCTGAGCTAGTCCTAGACCTCGTCAGGTATTTCTGCGGTCTACCTAAAGCAATGGAATGACCTTGACCCAAAGTTAACCTTTTTGGTGCGCTTCGATAAACTCCGCTGTTCACTTAATCCGTCTCGACAACTCTTCTTCGACGCATAGGTGAAGCTTGCTTTAGCCTTGGAGCCGTCTCCAACGATGTTTTTCGGCATCATTAATCTGGAAGCACGTCTTTTATCAACTTAGACATCGCTTCATACTAGGCGTTGTGGAAGTCGATTTACTGAGGTCTGCGAATCGACTCCCTCACTAGGATCGCTATGCTAAAGCATTTCAATACCTGTGACTCATCTCGGCATGCTTTAAGTTTGACAGCTGGTTCGATACCGACGCAACCGTCATCACACCCACGTTATGCTCCAATTATCTTGGCAAAGCTCATTGTCACAAATGTGTGACATATTTTCCTTACAAAAAAATAGGTGAGCTCATGTTTTTTTCTATAGCCGCCTTTTCAAGCTCTTTAAGAAACTGCTAGATTAGAGTGAACAATCAGGGACGATTTATGCGATATTAGGGAAATGAAACTTATAAAACAGAGTCGATTGTCCTCCAAAACTCTAGTGTCGTGAGGTTGACACTTGTCATTCTCACTTTCATAAGGGGGTGCAGAATGGTGCCACCCCTTCCCCAAAGCCGCGATTAGTGTAAGCATGGCACCCACAAAAGTATAATGAGAGGGAGGGGTCCTGTTTTATGTAGCTCCGCATTGTTTACGAGGGCACACAAGTGGGGAGGTTGGAAGTTGGGGTTGCATCACACTCCCCACCTTACACCTATTGCACCCTCTGCCTTGAAAATTAAAAATATGGTTAATCGCAATTGAGTAACCAAACATGAATGAGGCCTTTGCATGAGAGCTTCAGGGTGTATCGTAGAATGGAAATGTGCATGTGAATTTACGAAGGCATTGCCTTTCAAATTTGAATGCCTATTCATACTGCGATGGGGCAGTGAATTAATGGGCCTCAAAAAAATGAACAGGTAAAACAATGCCACAGAGTAAGGCAGTGCGCAGTCATCCGGAAAACAAAAACACATGATTAAGAAAGCAATGGTTTTTTATCATCATTTTATTTATTCATCCTCTTTTCTGGCGAGAAATGAATAGAAAGAGTCGGTACCACTAGGTAGAGAGGAGGAAGGGGGACTGTCTGCCTTGCTGCAATGGAATCTAGGACTACAAGTGTCTTCTGGGGGTAGATTTGCTAGAGTGTGTCCTTCTCTGGTTAATTTTCAGTTTCTGCCATCGGGAGATTGTTTTTCGGGGAGAGAAAAAGACTCTTACATTTGATGATAACCACACATTAATATTTTGATGGGTTCATTTGTTGCGTCCAGCTTGCAAACCACGTCATAGGTACGGCGTGAAGGTGTAGCATGCCTATCGTTTGAGAGATTCGAAAAAAATCGGTTGGGTTCTATGAGGCTAATGAAAAGTGAATGCGACAAGAAATTTAACTAGGCCACTTAGTGGCAGTCATTCTTTCATCGTGCTAATTAAAGAGTTAGATCAAAAGGAGTAATTTTTTGAGCAAGCGATTTCCCCTTTTACACTTCGCTCACCCTGTCCCTAATGGAGTAAAACTCATCCATCTATCCACCTATCACACCGCCTATTAATCTTCATACCTAGCTACCCGTCTGCCTACCTACCTACCTCACCATCCATCCATCCATCCATCCATCCATCCATCCATCCATCCATCCATCCATCCATCCATCCATCCATCCATCCATCCATCCAATCCCTTCACAGCACCTGGCTTAGTTGAAAGATTGTGACCGTCTGTCGTGACGGAACTACTCACTGAAGTCATGATGAACTGCATTAGTCTGTTCCACTGAGAAACTTGCGTGATGAGACTACAAAAATATTTATCAAAACTTCTGACTTCTTTTTCCGCAAAAAAAACCGATCTCAAACAGAATTCGCAGTAGGTCACTCAAGGTTTTAAGTGTTTTTTGCCTTTCACCTCCTATGATTCCTTTATTACAGCCACTGGTCCTCCTACCATGTGTTATTAGCTCTTAGAGTGTGAAAAATTAACTCTACCTCCTTTGGTCCTTCCTATCTACACTTTTTTTCTCACCTTCAATTTCAAATTGCCACCTCTTCCCCCTCCCTCTGCCGAAATGTCGGCGCCTAGAACTCTGCGCTCACACTGCATCGTCTTTTGCCGTGAAGAATCTCAAAACGCCTCACCCATGAGATCAAACCTTCCTTGCCATCAAAGCCACGGTTCAAAGAGATGTTCAGCGCACTTCAAATATATTATTATTAGAACTGGCCTAACTACTTAAACCTAAAAGGGAACGTGATACCTATTTTAAGGAAAAATGGAAGGTTTTGGCGATAATACCACTACAATTAAAGCAGAAAAACAAAAACTTAATTGTAAGTCCTTAAAAAGACAGCCTTTTATAAAGTAAGCGCTAAAATGTTAAAAAATTGTTACTTTTTTCCGCATTTTAAACTAAATTGTGAATTACGGCTTTATTGGTAGTTTACACCACTTCCAATCGTAACAGGAGTGATGGGCAGTTGGATCAGTAATTTCTAAACCTCCCTCTTTTTTTCAATTCTCTTTGTTAAATTGGAAAAATACCTAAAATTGTTTGTTTACGAAATGATCACTTCAACCGACTGAGTGACTGCTAAGTTTCCGCGGCCACAATCGGAGGATCGGATGGGAAGCATTTGGGTTGGGGAGGTTCTCAATCATGCAGATCCTGGAAGTGAGCTCGTCTATTTTTAGACACGAACGTAAAAAGGTATTATTTTCTAATCAAGGCTCAATTCCTCTTTACCTACAGCAGCGAAATTAGAAATGAAGCTACCCTCTGGCAGAGTAAAATTTCATTAACTGACATGAATTAGAACAAAAAAGCGTCTACTTCTTCCAAAACTTCATGTCTCTCAATCTTCATTTTGACATGCTGCATCAAAGAGCACCTTCAAACGCATAAAGCTCCCCATGTCTGACTGTCAAACTTGAAGTATCAAAAAGAAGCACACTTTTAAATTAGGGAAGTAAGAAGTAGACTGCCACTCCCTCCCCATAACTTCCTTCCTCAAAAAAGGCTCACACTTTGGAAAGATCGACAGGCCCACTAAGCAGTGCTGATGCGGAGGTATGTGTGTGTGTGTGTTTACGGTGAAAACACCCATTACTTCGGCTAGTCACTCAAATTCAAATGATTGGCGTCTATGGTTTAGCGGCTACTTAGGATCAAGTAAACGCGGTAGCGGTTCAGAAATACCGGTCTGGCGGCCCTAATTACCTCTAACTAGGTAAAAGAAGACAAAGTAGTTAACAAACAGCTTTATCGGTGGCGTTAGGATCCTAAGACTGGCATGGATGGCGCAAGACCAAAGTCGTTAGCAAGTTTGGGAAGGCTCGTGCATTAGAAAACAATAGATTTAGGCACTTGCTCATCTTCTTGGATGTCAAATTGTCGCGGTGGTGAGTGATGAGTGGGTCGACGTGGCAATTAAGACGTCATCAATTAATTTGGAAGGTTTCAATGGCAGTGCAGCCATAGAACAATGTGTGGAAATCGCAAATGCGTCTCTTTCAAGAAAAGCCGACAGTAGCGATTCTGGTCGTGGTGGTGCTTGCCCCGTCTTTGAGGTTAAAGTGCTAAATAGAAAACTCTCACAAAACCAGATTGGCAGAAAGAAGGCCACGAAAGCTCAAGGAATTCTAAAATAACTTTTTGTTTCAAAGCAAATAAAATGATAGTTTTATTCAAAGCACATCTTATTTTGAATTACTTTTAATTTTTCTTTTTAAAAATTAACATACTTTTGCTTCCTCTTCCTTATCTCCAGTAGCTGAAGACGATCTCGACATGCCGCCAGTAGACCCTCACGTTCCGCAGAAGCTGATCTCCAAAGGAGGTCTCCTCCCTCCTCCTTCAGCCTTTCACTGCCCTCCCGGATCTGTTGGTACTCCCTGTCTCTCCGACTACCTTCGAATGGATGTCACAACTACAGCGACACGAAACCGTCTGCGTCTCGAGGTCTGTCCTTACGCCAGCCGAGTTGGCTGGAGTGCTCCAATTACCAATGAATACTTTCCACGGCCGGTAAAGACGGATGAAGAGGAGGGTGGTTCCTACTATGGATTTGCCTCAGCTGTCCCTGACAGTCCTGCTTTGGTCTTTGGTCCATTCTACAACTTCACTTCCATTGATTTTGAAGTGAATTTACAAGTGGGAGGTGAGGTGAACCATCCAAGTGGAGGCAATGTTTCGTCGACAATGCGTCACGGATGGATTAAGGGCTTGCTGTTTGAGTATATATGTGAGTCCTTACCGACCATTTTGTTATCTGTTTTCCTTTCTTATCTAACGTTGATTCCATAATGGAACGAGTAGAGAAGGTCTGAAAAGATACATGGAGGTGGTTGAGGTTGTGTACCCTAACATCAAGTGAAACTGGTACCGAATACAATGTTTTTACACCACAATTCAGAGCTCAAGCAGCATAAAATTCCTATTCATAATTAAAGCCCACCTCTTGGTAAACTATCTAAATCTAATGAAATTTGACACCTTGTAATATGTAAGGCATATTCAGCGGAACTTTTAAAACCAGTAAATGTGCATCTTTTGTTCCTCAAAAGAAGTCAAATCTTTGCTAGTTGTATAAATTTCATGTAATATCGAAAAAGAATCCACACTTTATGGTCTAGGCTGTGATCGTGGCCAGCCAGGTGTCCGGAGCAGTTCGTAACACTGACACTGGTCAAGTCATTTCTCTGGCTTTTTGATCTGCCTCTATTAGATGACTCCACAGGTAAAGGCTTCATTTGCATTGTTAAGGGCACACACTGACGGCGTCTCGAAGTAGACACACCCTCCTTACAGACCTCAGAGCTTAAAACGCTACTTTTTTCCTTTTGTGTAATTTACGCAATGTGTTTCTCCCCTCCATCATTTCCCCTTCGTTTTACGTTTCCAAAAGTTACCAAGACATTGTCATTTTCGGAAACGCACGGAAGTATGTAACTGATCTAAGACAATAATATTAATATTAAACGAATAAATGCAACTAAGAGTCAACAAAACCAGTGCAAAATATAAGTTGCTCTTCGAGTGAGATAAGTAATGATGCTGGTGCGCTCTTTCAAACACTCGACGGTAAGGGTCTGGCGAATGGTATCGACCGATTCTTGCAAATATCGATTGAAACGATTTGTATTCCTAACCTTGTTAGTTAATCAAGATAAACAAGTTGATTTCGCTTTTGAAGCTACCTTTTTGTGCTTTTCTTGAGCAGGCGCCGCAAAATATTGTGCTATAGTGATTTTTTAATTGAATAAAGTATCTTGTAATAAATATTTCCCAAGTAAAAAAGAGCAAATATACCGTTTGAAAAAGATCCATGTCATTATAGAATTAAGACATAAAATTAAATAAAGTATTTTGAGCTAGATTTTAAAGGCATCTTATCAAAAAATCTTTGTCAGCATTTGGTTGATGATAGAGAGCCAAAAAGCGAAGATGCATTAGTAAGCCTTTCACAACGGATGAATTGGCCGTGTGGTGAATTGGACTGCATTACCACTAATTATTTTCGTATTCCACCACATTGGCAACAATTGCTTTTCAATACGAACCCTGTATTCTGTAAGCAGGACATATAAATATCGAGGGAAAAGAAATGTACTCCAGTTGCATCAAAATGGGATGATTTTCCAATCAGATGGTTGTTATGATTTGATGCTTTCGTATTTTTCACCATATAACTGGAAATACTGCTACATAACAGTAAATTTATTCATTTATTTAACTCATAGTGTTAATTTAAAGCCCCAGCTTTTAAAATCTGTGGTACTTTATGTAACTTATCGAGTCTTCCGTGGCATTGTGGGAGAGCATACATTACAACCGTAAAACAGCATTTGGTGTCTGCTGCATGGCACGAAGGCCATGTAGCAAAGGGAATAAACAACCCTCGATGACTTAAGTGACTGTTTTCCTTCATCAATTTCCCCCGGTGGCCATAAATGTCGTCAACGCTTTAGGAGTAAACACACGCTCACAAACGAATTGAGAAAATGTTTGATTTCAACGTCACTGACACATCTTGTTAAAAAACTGCATGGGAGGAGGGGTGGGGGGGGGAGAATGCGCTGTCCCCTTAGTACTGGAGACTAGATAATATCCTACATTTAGGCTACCTTGTATGCCTCTAGTCAGTCAAAAAACATAGCCATTTGATAACTGAGTGGGTTTTAAAGTTGGTTCACCCCAGTGCTGTCTGAGTTATATAAGCTGGTAGTGAGGCGGAGGAGGCATCACATGTTCACTTGATTGACATCTTGCATGTAATGCTGTCAGCTCTGAAATGAACTACCCCAGAACATTTGTGGCTAGGGTCACTTCATTTGTTGGCAGAATTCCTGTAGAATTGTTGTTGAAAGTCAAAGTCTTTCCAAATGCTTCCGTTGGGATTCTCTTCGGGTCTTCTCATCAGTCGCAGTACTTCCGGCGCGATCAGGGTACTTTTTTTTAAGATCGGATTAGCTTTCCACTGCCAACAATGTGGTGCCCTAAGTCTTTCCTAAATCAATGAAAAGTCATAGATGAATGGTAGAAGGTGTAATACGCCCGTAGAGAGGAGCTGAGGCTACTAACATGGCTCAGATGTGATATCACTGAGCGCAAGTGCAACTTATGGGCACTCGAATACCCGCGTAGGGAGACGCCGATTTAAACAAAACATTGGAACATTACACCTTCAAAGAAAACTTTCGGTGATAGTGCCTTGAGTTACCTTCTAAGGAAAACCAAGTAATTGTGCAAGCAACGGTTGCGTTGAAACCTCAAATTCCTTCTAAAACAGTTGCTGGGACGTCAATTACTAAACTGGATAATAATGAGCATGTTTCTATGCTTTCGTTTTTTAAACCTCAAAACCACTTCTTCTGGTCATGTTAGCACGCTCGCTACTTCACTTCACTTCTGCACACTGGAATGGCATAATGTCAATCAAAAGTCAAGTTGTCATTGCCAACTCTTAGGGGTTCCCCCTTATTAATTACTAACAAGACTGTCTAAAAACAGAAATTCGCTTCATTCGGATAACTGATTGATTAAAATGTAGGACAAAGTTCTGCAAGGATTTCACTACTCTTAATTCTCAAAATCGAATGATTAAAAATGTTTAATTATATCCCCTTGATTAGCCATGACAACTAGCATACTTCTACACACACAAAGTTCTTCCTAAAACGTACCCTTTCCCATCATATAAACAAGTTGTTAAACACTGCAAGGATTGGCATTCGAGACGTCTTTTTCCCAAACATAACCAAATTTTTTTAATGTGCCACATAAAAATATAATGCAGCAACAAACAGGATTCCGCGAATTGGGTGAACCTCCCAAATATCACCTCCCAACTGTAACCTCCAATGTTCTAGAGGTTTAACTTCATGCGTACCAAACAGAACACCAACTCTTAAGCGATGAATGAGGTGCTGAATGTTGGAAATGATTGGCATGAATTTGTATTGAGAATTCATTCTTTATTAGTACATGATCAATCTGTCAATCAATAATGATTTTGACGCTGACAAAATTCTTTTAATGGGAATAAATCAATGAGGAGATGTTTCAGACTTGAACCCGTAAACAGTTGAACTTTCTTTTCAAGCAGGTGAGTTGGCTTTCCTTATATTTGTCCGTTTCCTCTTCTCTCCAGTGCTCTATTGTCCTCCGCTACCCACCGACCTTGAGGTTGGAGGTCAGGTGGGCTACGCGCTGCACACACATACTGATGCCACAGGGGCTACAGTAGTCGTCGCTGAGGTTCGCTGTCTGCCCGATCGGTTTTTCTTTCCTTTCTCCCCTGCTGATGCCGACGTCGCCGTTGTTGCCAATAGCACCTCGCTCAGCTTGAGTGACCTTGAGCCCCTGAAGAGCCGATTGGTGCTTCGATGCGACCACCACAGAAGGCAGTGGATACCCGATCTACCCCCTGGCAGTTGCATGAACCGTAAGTGAGATGAGTTCGATAGACCTTTTCAGTTTGGATGCTTTAGGGATGGAAGGGAACAGCATTCTCGATCTTGAAGTTGATGGTCCCCATTAGACAGTGTCACTAGTTTACACGCTGATGGGCCTCCAAAATGGCAAGAAAATTTGAACTTACCCAGTGGTATCAGATCACCAGAGGCATGCAATCTGTGGGTATTTGTCAGTTAGGATCATTCCTCTTCCATGGGAGGCAGAACTGAGCCGATATGCTGAGTGTAACCACACTGAGAGGTAATGGATGATGGGTGGGGCGATGTTAAATGCGAAGTTAGGGGCCGATTGCGCTCGCATTTTGGCTCTTATTCGATTTACTAATTCATTGCAATCAATCCATTGGGGAACAAATTAATGCGCTTCCACAGGTGGATGCTCGAAACATCAACCAACGAAGTGCTTACCAGGCAAGCTAATGATATCGTAGTCAAGAAAAAAGCGTTCTATGGTAGCTTGAATAATTTTTTTTGCCTTTGCTAGTAATTTTAATTAGTCTTAGTCACAAAAAAGTCATTTGCCATGTAGGCGATCTTGAACTGACACAAAGGTGTTGAATAATGATGAGAGAAAAGTGAACGAAAGGTGTGCGTGATAGGGATCAAACATCCAGCCCTATCTAAGCAAGTTTACAATGATGGGATTTTAATGCCTAAAGACAAGTGGTAAAGAGGATGTGAATAATTTTTAGTATATGGGGGGGTGACATTTTCTTGACTGTGTTGTCATACTGTCTGTTTCAGTACTTAATTTTGCAGTAACTTCGTACTAACTTCTTGCCTTCCATCTGTTCCTCATCGGGTCAGTTTAACCACAGTTTAGAAAATTATACAAACATCGTTTCTGTCATCGTCACTTTATTATGGTTGAACTTTGGATCGCATACAATTTTACGTTGTGATCACGAGTAACAGAAGCATCTGCCTGATGGAGATACCCCACTTAGATAATTCTTCACGGATTCATTAGCTATCTGCATCAATTTCTCACCATATACTTGGTTAATAGCTTCTCAAACCATTGTCAGTGCCACAACAGTTGTCATATTTGACAACAAAATAACCCATTAATAGTAGGGTAAAAAACTGCTCTAGAAACAATTATTATCGAAGGTGCATCAAAGTTTAATGCATTTTAATTTATGAATTTTTTTATTCGTTTCCCTATAGATTTCATTAACTTCCAATTAAATAATCGATGACAATTATCGGTAAATTGATTGATTGACAAACATGAGCAATCTTATCCAATTTTATGACAAATGAGAGCCTTAGAAATATTTTTACATAAAATAAATTCTACAAATGTTCTATTTGAAGTCTGATACAGTCCGGCGAGCTGCCAGAGGAATGTCAATCGTCACGATTTTATAAGTTGGTTCCCTTTTCTACAACCTTGTTGATGGCGTAGCAACTAATCAAACCGTATGAATTAGTTTTATTTTTTCCATTTGCCTGACAGATACGTTCAGTTCTTAAACATTCTATTGTTGCCCTCGCTCTACTCCACCCTTTGGCTTGTGTCACAGCTACCATGCCTGAGACCAACTTGATCCACGCAAAATACTAACCCTCCTCATAATTGATGTATTTTTAAGAAGAAAAGGATTTGCAATTTATTAAAGACCTTGCTTAGGATCATAGATTACAAACTTTTAAATCTCCTACCTCTTAGTGACAGGACACATTTCATAATAGCTGGCACAAAAAGGATAACTAATAGCTTTGTAAGTTGCAACTGAAATAATGAAAAAAGGGCAAGTAAGGATTTGAAATGTCACCTGTGTCAAATTACTGTAAAATGACGTAGGCCGGGCGGGGTGAGGAGCACTGGAGGGGCATCTCATGATGACTAATTTTTTGGCGATGCATAAAATTTTATTTACAATACTACATATTAATTCCTTTTTTAGGTGAGAGTATTAATGCCACCTTGAAGGCACTGATAAATTCCAAGACGTCTACAAGAGCACCAATCAACACGACAGAGGCTACTGCAGAAACACTAAAGGTCACAGAAGCACCAATGAATACCACTGCCGCCGCCATGACAATGATAAACACAACTTCTGAGGCATCAGTCCTCATTGATCCCTTAAAACCGGCTGCAAAGATTGATGGGAATGGTAATAGCGCTGGAGAGATCGCTAGCTTGTCGCATGGGTCCTCTGGTAGGCATTCAAACTTATTGGAGAGATGTACAACCTCCTTGGTGTTCTCTACGAAGTTCTTTAGACCCAGCATAGCAATACGATTTCGTCACACCTAAATGTTTCCAGTAGATAACGATGTAGGAGCGATATAAGTATCTAAGTGGATTGGATTTGCCTTTTTTTCCCCTAAGTGTCTTATTTTAAGTTATACCATGTAAATTAGTTTTTATTACGATTGCTTTTTTGCATTCATAACACCACTGAGTCATTTGCCGCATGAATTATACCGATAGTTCTATTTAAATATGAATGCAATCTCCACCAAAAGGCTGCAAATAATTGATTGATGGAATAGTACTAATTAAATTAAACCTTATATCTATTTTTAGTGAGTTTCTTCAAAATCAACCATAGAAGATATGCGAACATTGCAAACATAATGAAACAGCGGGAATTGCATTAAAGCTAGGAATGTTATTAAATGTACCTTTTTTGCAATTTTTGTTTTAAATGCAGATTCCAAGGCATCGGTGACACTATTCGTTTATAACATCAAATTCCGTATTTTTGGTATGGTTTAACAGATTTGTGGAGACCCTGTATCGATTTCCGCACTTGAATTGATTTTGATGTTTACGCAGTGCAGTGAAAATAAAATCGATTACTATCGATCGGTGCACCTGCGAAGCAGGAGCATACTGTAGCGTTGCTTTTGCCTTGGGAGCTTGATTAGCTAGGGCACTGATAAATTTAAACAACAATTTTTAATTTGCTTTGAAAAACAAATTAAAAGTGAGATAAATATTGTTTTTCAAAGTGCTGTAGTATTGCTTATAACAAACCAAGAACGGAGCTTTGGATAATGCGCATTTGACAACAGGTATTTTGGCCGATTTAAATGGCCTATAAATAGCAGTGTTACTGCTTTCTTATCAAGATTTTGACATGCCAATGGGAGAATGAAAGCGATGAAGCATTGCTCATACTTAAGCAGTAATAGTGGAGATGGCGCGTGGGTGTACGCGGCCCTGCTGTCAGCACCCCAGGTGCCATGCTGAGTTCCACCGTTTTCCTTTTCAAATACATAAAGCAGTTGTGTATGTGAGGGTTCGCGGTTGTGTACGACTTGAGTTGCCTTGATCTTGTTTGTGCTGTTAACCTAGATTGCGCTAACCGTGTGAAGGGTTGTTCACAACTTGAAGAAAGTTAATGTCTATGTTTTTTTATCAACTTTTAGCCGCTATGGGTGCAATATTCGGGTTCATTTTGTGTCTCATCATTCTCTTAATCGTCGTCTTTATTTTCCGTCAAAGGTAAATTTGCTTACGTTTGCTTTTTTTGCCTCCTACCAGCAAGCTCACCTTTTCCCATAAGATGGAGGGTAATAACCAGCTTCTACAGTCAATCACAATTTAATAGATTAGGAAACAGACCAAAAGCTTTAATTCGAAAGTAATTTTTAATAGATTTTTGAAATTTTTTTTTGCGTCCAATGCTCCTACCACTTTAAAATGGGCAAGCATAATGCTCATAGTCATTGCCTATATTTAAATAATTTAAAATGAACTAATCAAAATGAACGTGTTTCTTAAACCGAGTGAACATTTGTACATTATAAAATGTAGTATGGATTTACCACTGCCACCTTCACTGTTGGCAATGCTTTTATGCGGCACCTTGAAAAGTTTTAGGATAAAACTTGGTCAAAATCTGCTTCCATGCTCCACTCTTTAGAGGTATCTTTAAGGAGGGGATGTGAGCTAATGAGCCTATTGTAAGGAAATGACTACCAATAAGGTTTTGAGAAATTATTTCCAATATTTGGGGTAATTTGTACGAGAAGGTTTCTATCATTGTGGGTCTTGACTTTTGCATTTCTGAACCAAACGGATTTTCGTGAGCTTCTTTTTGTCCGGTTTGTAGGCTCTCACGATTGGTTCGTTCCAAGTTGGTGACCAGCAACACTCTCCCTGGTCGGTTCCCTGGCTCTGGGATGTTCATGAATACCCTCTCGGGTTCCCTCACCTTTTCACGTCATCGCAAAAACCACTACTTTTCTCCCTCTCGCCACCCTACCGTCATAATGTCTCAGTCCGCAGTCTCCATTCCTCATCACCCCCAACAATGGCTCAACGGTTCCAGCATCAGCGTTGTCAAACCCACATCCGCCGCAGTCTCACTTGGCAACCTTCATACTTCTAAACCCTCCCTTTCACGCCTCCCTCCACCTCCCCTTTCGCCGACACAAGCAACAAGGCCTATGCCAGACTTAGAACTGGGGCTACCAGATGCTTATGGACTGCAACAGTCGTTGCATAACAACGGCCAACAGCAGCCTGGACCACCCTCTTCGGTGACTACACCCAATTCGACGTCACTGAGCACACAAAGGCAGACTCTTCTGTCGGCGGACACGGTGACAACTAACGTATCAGCCGGACAGCCATCGCCAACCATTACGATGGGATATCGTGGAGCGTCCGCAGATGGACTAGCAGAGGGGTTTGTTGAACCCCCTGATGTTAACCAGGTAGGTGAATGTAAGGCGAAACTATGTCTGAAACGGCCATTCCGGGATTTAGTGGCAGACTATCTGGAAAATTTTAGCAGCTGTGTATTTAAGAACATTTAAGTGAATAATGTATTCACTTTTAGCATTGCTCTATTAACTAAAAGAAAGGTCTCTAGCAAACATACAAATAAAATTTCAGCTTAAATGATATTTTTGATACTCTGTCATCTTTTGTGGTACTGCTGGTGTCGACTTCACTTTTAATGTTGCGTGTACGACAATCGGGCTGAATTTCCATTCCTGTGGTTATAACTCCAGCTGAACACCTGGAGAGGTCTTCCCTTGTCAAATCACAATAGCAACCTTTGATTCATTGATTCATTACTGGACGCTCTTAAAAAAGGAACTCTAATGTTGAGCCCCTTGATGTTATTTACGTGAATGGTGATTATTAAGACAAGTGAGTCTGAAAGTGTGAATTCTGGAATGTCAAAAGGAAATGGCTTAGTGATAAAGACAAACTAACAGTTCAAAACTTTTCTGCAGGAGTACTGTCAGGCGGTCAGTCTTGCCTATTTCGGTCTTGTCAGAGTAGACCCAATGTACTTTTAAGAATGGTCATTACAAGACAAAGTCTGTTGCGTTTATAATTGTGATAGCAAAATGTTATGAAGTATTATCCACCTCCGAATGCTTAGTCTACCCAATCTAATTGGAGATTTCGTGTTTAAGTACCAAATGTAACGTCACAATGATTGAGCTACAAAGACGGACTGATGGACAGATGGAAGGGTAGATGAACAGTCGGCCATAATATCGCGAATAAAAATGGTTTAGGGACCGCAATTAGTAGATAGACCAACAGGTCATCACAATTACTAAAATGTTTGTCCTGTCTTTGCCTGAACCATCTTTCACATCTCTTTATTCCCTCTTCCAGGTGTTTTCAGCTACTCTTCCTTGGAAATCGAAGCCTCAGGGTGGCGTTACGGGTGGATTGAAGCGCCTCTCGACCTTCATTCGCTCCGCCATGAGTGGATCTTCCGCGTCCTTCCACGGTCACCACAGTAACCATGGAAATCACCACCAGCAGCAGACAACAACACCAGGGGTGGCAAGACGACAGAACTTCGCCGGACCTTGGCCCTCCACCTCCTTCGCTTCCTCGCCTGCCTCAGCAGCTAATTCAGTGGGTCTGCTCAACTCTGCTCAATTGAGGTCCAGCTATACTTCAGATGCTACCATTCAGCCTAGTAAGTGAACAAGAAGAGTAGCCTATTCACTAATCAGCAAAGAATATGAGTATGGAAGTCTTACATTATCCAATTGCAGGATAACTAAGTGACTGGAGCTGTAAGGAATGATTAGCTGTTAATTGTTGTCAACTTCCGCGACCTTTTTTCTCAATCGCTTTATTGCAGTTCCTTCCCCACTGGGATCACTGGGTCGAAGCAGTCTAGGTCAGATCCCGTTGGATCGCAAGGCTCAAGTGTGTCTTGTTGACCCCTCAATGTGCCATCTGAACCATCAGCAGAGGGACGCAACTACTCCCACCAATGCGGCCGCTAATGCACCCGGAAGTGGAACGAGGCGAGGAGTCAGGAAGTCGACCCCATTGCCTCCATTACCACCTCTTCATCCTCACCACTTCAACACCACTCAGCAGCAACATCAACAGTCACAAAAACTACTGCAAGACCCCAATTCTTTGTCGGTAAGTTTAGTACTGTTAATCTGATTCTTCTCTCGTCAAAGTGAAAATACATTCACCTTCCTGAATGTCTTTCTCCTTACCCATCTAACTATCTCTTTTTCCACCCATGTTCCATCCATTCACTTCTTTCTCCGTCTATCCACTCTTCCATCTCCCCTGCCACTCATGTGTTCTATGGTTGAAAAATTTTCCACTTTTAACTCTCAGGGCCACGGAGGCAACGGTAAAACAGCAACTCTCAACATGGACACCTACTTAGAACCCATCGACGGTGTGAACTCTTTGGGACGATCAGACACCAACCCTGCGGCAGAAGACCTTTCCATCACTGAGTTGATATCTGGAGGCACCTTCTCTGAAGGTTCGACTCATTTATTCTAATTGTATTTGTAGGAAAGGCATTTTTGGAGAGGGATTAATCACAAATCGCCATGAGTGCCTAGCCAAGTCGGCGATCATAAGTAGTCAGTGGAATTGCTATTGCTCTGCCTTAAGTAATTGTACTCTCTTAGTTTGGATTAATCAGTCGGGTTGAAGAGGTTGGATGAAATTAACTAAGAAAACCATGGATTACGTCAATTGTGTCAAACTTGGAGGCTTCTTCACCTCTGTTGCGTAAATAAAGAAGAGAGTGCATTTTATGGTCCGAATCAAATGCAGTTTCTTCTAAACTGTGAAGCATAATAAGTATTAATGAGTAGTATTGGCAGAATTTCATTCAATATCCGGTCTTGACACTTGAAAATGTTTAATGTCACTTCATCGTGATCCCCAATTTTTGTCGTTACTAATTCATAAAATACTTTTACGTTTCACGTGCAGGTCCACATGTGGATGTGCAGTTCCCCTTGCTTCATTTAAACTATTTTTGATGGCAATGACGAATCGTGATTCTAAAAATGGTTTGGACCCAGTAATTCGAGATTCACTTTCTCTACATGCAGCAAAGAGGTTGATGCCAAATCAACGTCACTCATTTGTCAATAGGCTGATGATTGGACTTAAATGTTTTGAGCTATGAGATGACCAGAGAGGACTAGAGAGAACCGTGGGAGATTACATAATCGCGATAATTGTGTTACGGAATGGTAAAGGGTTAGCCTCACTTCAAAAGAAACCCCTTAGAACCTGTTTTTTTTAGTCATCCTATTGGTTACATACGCACAGCTGATTATTGACCCATAATAATTCATTGATTATTTGAACTGACTAAGCACATGGCGTCAATTACAAGGTGCCTACAGAATATTGATTTTCCTCACACCACCAAGCGTAATCGATCATCCACAAATTAGCAGCTGATTTGAAGCACGTGGTAAAAATGAAACCTCGCACCTTACAAGTATTGATTTTTGTTACAATTAAGCCTTCAACTGAGCAGTTTTTAAAATATAGCTGCTTAGTGATCCCTTTCACGTGAGCTAATCATGGTGGATGATGAAGTGAATATTTTTCATACGTTATTTAAGTAATCAATCCTAATGTCTTGTAGGATTTTCTTTAGCCATTAATAAAATTGTACTTTGGGAACTGTGCCCAAGTAAACAAGATGTTGTTACACCGGGTCGATATAGACGCTGTCACTGGAATTTTATACAAAGATTTAGTAACCAGACTTGTTTTGATGAACAGAGATTTATACAAAGTGTACAAGCATGGAAAGATAGAAGTTCCGAAGAATGCAACGGAAAACTATTTGATCAAAACTTACAAAATCCAGGTCTTCTCTGAAGATGGAAGGAGTTATAGAGGTATGCTGGAAGGTAAGTTGCTCATCCATGGAGGAGCTGAGGTTAATGGTATGGCTCGGAGGTGATTCCCGCAAGCAGAAGTACCATGATGAAGACTTAAGTGACCGCGTAACCATAGCATTGGAGTGTTAAACGATTGCCATCTTTGGTACTCCTTCCCGGTCGGTTTTCCGTGTCGGTCGATGTTGCGGAGCGTCATCAACGTTGCGTGCGAGCAAGATGATGTGTGACAGCGACGTGACGAATCCATCTTGTCAATTTCATTTTGGAAAAGAAAAGTGTATTGGCCATAACGTGTCTATCGAAAGTCGCAGAGACACTGAACTACAGATAGACTCATTAAATAAATAACATTATTCTCACTTCGACGCTGTGCAGCCTTGTGTCCATCTGGGTCCCTCCAGCTAGCGGGTGGGAAAGCGATTTTGCGCTTCCACTTAGTAAGTGACGTTGACAGCTGAGTAATGAGCTTCACCAAATGGTTCACTGCCACGGATTGTGTCCTTCTAGTTGTCAATAGTATTGCTGCACAACACGGAATTCAATTGTTGCTGGTGGTAGGCGCTTTTTTAAACCATTCTGTTGGATGGCATCAGATATTCTGTCCTCAATGACATGCTCTTCCTCCATCACGTTAAGGAGTCGCCTTGAGAAATAGAAACCAGGGTATTTTTCCTTTAACATCGGGGTCACTTCCTGCTGTCACCAACATAGCTCCTCGAGTCTTCCTTCCAATCGGAGGAGGTCATAGAGACTATGCTGGAAGATTTGTTACCGATGGAACAGCAGAGCTGGGTTAGGAAATGATAAATTTAGTGGACAGTAAAAAGATTACTAATGTTATGAATTCCTTAGATGCTTTTAAAAGTAAAAAATACCAGTGTCAAAATGTCGATCATATAGTTTGCCCAATGGATTACAATCGCAAGCACTTTTTAGAACATTACAAAACAGGAGGTGTGTAGAAAAATTCATCGTAAACACGTCAAATTAGGATTTCATCGCATGTAAACCCCGTTGAAATAGTGTATTCACCACTCATTTTACTTCAAGAATACCA
Organism: Taenia solium; assembly: GCA_001870725.1. Classification (NCBI taxonomy): domain Eukaryota; kingdom Metazoa; phylum Platyhelminthes; class Cestoda; order Cyclophyllidea; family Taeniidae; genus Taenia; species Taenia solium. The sequence goes on along the minus strand of MIEF01008228.1, from coordinate 149,496 downwards.
AAAAATAACCTCCGAAAGGTCGGGTAAATGAGCGTTTGATTGGATGGACTTAGATTAGATGGTAGACCCATGGTGGATGGTTAATAAAAGAATGGATAGATAATTTGTTGTCTCTTCTCCATAGACTCGGACACAGGTCACCAAGCAAGTTGGCCTTCAAATTCCACGGGAAATGGTGGGAACGGCGACTCCATAAACGTGGTAGCCGAAGGTGGGCCACTCACTAGGGACGACAGTGGTGAATATGGTGGAAGTAACAGCAGTATTGCCAAAGCACCTGGAGGAGCTCCCATCGCCGTCAGTGACCCTACAGTCTCCCTCGGGGATGCCTCCTTCGAGGAAGACACTTGTTCCACAGCCGATTACTTCACTTACGATGAGGGCCATCGATCCCATAGCCGTCGGCATGACCGAGTCATTCGAAGACCACACCTCAGCCCACCTTGTGAGTCCTGCTTGCCATTATTTCCAAAGTTCGGAAGGCAATAGAGACTGGTGTCACAGGTTACTAGGCATACGAATCTGGAAGTAGCTTTCTTATGAAGGCATTGGAGGGCTGAAGGACTGACACCCGAGATTCAGAGTATTGCGTTGAAATTGACTTTCTGAAGAGTCCAAATGGAGCAGTGCAATTTTGGGCGTCACATTGAGCAGCTCCTGTGATTATGATACCTTTTTTGTCAACACTTTGCGACATAGCCGCTCATCTGGATTATGCACGTAGGGAAGGTCTTGAAGCCCATTAGTTGAGCCGCATGCAACCAGCACATGTAAATTGCTTATTTTCCAGAGCGTCGTCTCCTGCACTCCCCGAAGCCATTCTTAAGTCTTGGTTGCTAAAAGACGTCCAGAAGATTTTAATCAAACGTAAGCATGGAGTACGGCTCCCACAATGCACAATATTTTCTATTTTACCGTCGAGGGTTAAACGATGTTCTGCAATGAAGAGCAACAGCCTCGGAAAAATAAGTGATTCTCCTAAATTGATTTACATTGTAAGCATTTCTTCGACTGATGGTTCAGTTTTGTTTAAATTCGACTTTGCTTTTATGCTGGCGGGAGAATTGAGACTTGTAGTGATTGGCGAAATTCAACGTGGTCTTAAAACTCTTCAATTTTCAGCCTCCATCTCTTCAGGCATAAAACCTTGGATACAGTAAATTGGTTGACCAAACCAACCATTAATGGCATTAAGGAAACAACTTTGCGAGCAGCTGTATTTAGGGTACTCAGGAGGTCTGGTAGAGGAGTGGATCGCTTCTGCCATACTCGAACATGTTGAGTTGGCCGTTTGCACTCACTTCATCGAGTTAAGGAGAGGTTTAGGAACAGCTCCTAGAAGTGGAGGAAAGAAGGTCCAACTGATTAGCTGAGTGACAGCAATGGGATAGCTTTTCTCCTCCTGTCATCCGTAGGGTCTTAGGTTTGGTTTTGTTATTTTGTCGACGAGGAGTTTGAAACCTCACTTTGTTAATGATCTTGCTTTGGTGTTTCAATTTGTGCCACGTACCTGACAAAAAGCGTTCCACACGACTATAATAGACGAACCCTGTGCGGTGAATGCACAACGTTTGGGAAGAAGATGAGTGTGAGGCTCTTTGGAAGCTACATCAAGAAAGGTAAAATCTAGCAGCCACGTCGGCGACAGACAGGGAGTGGAAGCAAGGCGGTGGGGCTTGATAACGCTGAGCTGCCTTCGAAGGCGATGGGTGGGCTCACTGCAGTCTACACGTGATCCAGAATGAAAGGAAGGAGAAAAATAAGTAGAATAGCTAGATATGATCCCATTCTCCGGTGCGCTTGAGGCCTTTTTTTCCAAAATCCACATTTGCCGCTTTAACTCTTTAATTGGGCTGGAAAGTACTGTGACGAAGCATCGTTCCTCTGACTTTTCAAACTCACTTTGGACATTTCATTGATCAGCTTTTTACATTCAAACTCTACTAAGTTGTCAGAATCGGTTATCCTGTCATTTTAAATCGTCCGACCAATCGTTTTTGACTGGTGGCAATTGAAAAACCACTTTTAAGTAAAAAAAAGTAGGAAGTGAAACTGCGCATTTGGATGCAGTAATCAAGTTGTGCCTCCGTGAGTTGTGACCATCCTATTCATCACGCCAATTTTTGACAAGTCGTTGTTTTTTTTGGGTTCTTTTGCTTTTAAACTATGAGTAGTTATGCAGACAGGTATAACCGGAATTTTTACTTTTAGCTAAGGAAAAACACCTGAGTTGACGAGTTTACTGATAGGGCTGGGCTACTGGTAAAACTAGGTTAGAATGGTAAAATTTCCAAATTTTAGAGTCCCATATATCAGTTAGATGGACACATTAGTTAACCGATGTTATTATGCTTTAAGTAACAGGAAAAAAGGTTCATCTTTAACTATCTAACCGCCCGCCTATCAACTTGTTTATCTGTCACCCTTTCTCGCGTCTTTTCTTCGCGCTAACGGTGCCAATTTGGCCCTGCCCTGACGGCCAAAGAAAACATAATTCTCGGACAGAATATGCACATTTTATATGCAGCAGGGCTTGGACCTACTGGAATGGTCCAGTCCGGGGAGAAACTACAATAGCGGTGCTCCTAAGTGGCCCTTTTATCATAACCGAGGGTTAAGCAAATAATGGATCTCTTACTGCCTTTGAGCGTCGTTTCTGGCGCTCCCCATCATCATAGCATAATCGGCCACGAGCCAACAGCCCCGGTCATTGGATTGCTATGGAGCCAAAGAGATACTCGACTGCAGCAACAGCGATCTACCCTGGCTATTTACTTAGTTTTGAAGTTTTATTATGTACGATAGCTAAATTCGGAAAAGTGGAATAGTGGAGGCCATTATGTGTGTCCACTGGTGGTCATGCGAGTACTAACCCAAAAGTTGTATCACGTAACAAAGGACTGGATTCAAAGTAGTTGATCTCATTTCATTTGGGTTTTGTTTAGCTGGTAGAAACTTTGGAAGAGGTGCCGAGCGTTCATACTATTGGTCCCTACACACAGGAAGGTGGACAGCTCAGTAGCGAACTTTTCCAGATTGTTCATGGCTGGGGTCGCTTACGTTTTTAGTAACTTCCCTGCAGACCACCGGACTGGAGTGGTCGCCTAAAGCGGGCTTCAACTTCAGCCCCTCTGATTGGGGTCGCCACCAATTCTCTCATCAGTAGCAGTGTGAACTTCTTCTTCTACCTCACCAAATTTTGTCACACAGATGTAGAAACCTGGATAGACGACTTTTAAGATCAAACACGCTTTCTACTGCACTCCGAGGTTTCCCAAAAGTGTAAAGAAGATCTTCTACTAGGGAAGAGCATGTATTTAGCATGAAGAAGGGTTCGAGGCTACTTGCATGACCTGGAGGTCAGCCAACCCGGCTAAGGTAGAGATCTAATAGAAATTTTGATGGAAAATAATTACGTAATATAGTCGATAAAATAAAAAAAATGAATGATTTTTAGCCACAACCACTGTGGTTATCAGAATCGCTACCTTGGGTAGTAATACCTCATCCCAGTATGGATGGGTGGCTTGATACCTATAGGCATGACCTAGGGGTCACATCATCGGGAGAACCTGCAATCTATCAAAGACTGAAGGCCTTTGCGTGGTTGCATACACATAAGAGGTCACTACACATCCACAATTCTTGTGTGTGTATGTGGGAAAAGTGTGTGAGCAATCGCATTCATGTCCTGTTGCTACTGCGGTGGTTGTGGAAATCCCACATAAGTTGTGCCGTATTGAATGCTAAATGGATCTTGCAACACAGAATTTCATTGTTAACACCTGGAATCCCTTCCAAAGTAGCTCTCGAGTTATACCAGTTGAATACTAGAAATACACAACTCAAACTCAAAATGCTAATTCAATGAATTGCACCCTACAGGGTAGTGCAAATGGTTTGAAGTCCTGAGTCCCTCCTAAAAATTGTTACCGTAGAAATGAGCTTGGAGGCTGTAAGCATAGCTAGAAGGTGATACTACTGGGTGAAATTACAACCTGCTGAGACTGAAGAACCCACGTATTTAAACATGCATTAAAACAAATGTGAAGCGACCTTAGCAATTATCAATGGTGGTCCATAGAGGGAGTACTTTCGGCCAGCATAAATTGCTATTTGAAAGGCGTTTTGAGAATTACATGGCTAGAAGTAACCCTGATAAGTGTGGTAGGAGTGGGAAAGGCGCTGTGAACTCAAATGTACACCTTACTTACCATCAACTTATTGCAGTATCTAAACCTAGCCGTAAGGGTGCAGCCCTCTTTAAAATGCAGAAACTGTAGCCTTGAGGGTACCATTGTGGAAATAGTGTTGATCGAAGCCTGGGTATCGCTAGCCCCCCATTAACTACTGAAACGGGTTTATAAGTAGTACTGCCAGTAAAAGAATGTGACTAATTATCCTGTCCCAACAAAACTGTTATCAGAAGTCCATTCAAATTTGATTATGACTGGCAGGAATTATGTAATTTTGTTTTCGCTTTTGATATTTAGCACCACGCAGCCGCCCTCTATCGGAAGCAATGCTAAGCAACCATTACTATGACAAGAGTGAACTCCTGAACCCTGTTGGTTTTGCTGGTGGTAGCAAAGGTGACAAGGCCGATGACTGCCTCTTGGACCTTCCCTTCCGCCCCGCAAACCCCAATTCCCGACCTACCTCAGTTGGCGTCTATTCCAACGATGATGAAGATGGGGAGGAGGATTCATCACTTTATGAGGCTGTTGATAGACGCAAAAGAAAGTTGGAAGAGGTGGATATCCTGCCGCCGCCTCCACCCCCACCTCCGCAGCCACTGGTGACTCCTACGGCAACACAGAAAGATGTTGAAATGGTGAGTGCTTTTACACTTTTGCCAGGAGATCGGTATGCCCATCACCAATGTCACAAATGTGTGACGCGTGAATGCATTAAAGTGCTAGCAAAAGATGGGTTGTTTTCAAAGTAATGTAAAACGTTTTTGACCTATACGAATCAGGCGAGTGTGGTGGTTGTGGAAAGTTCAAGATTGTATGCTCACAGTTTGGGCGAACTGTCCACACTACCTCGGCATTTTAGATACGCTCATTGGGGATCCCTTCAACAACACGCCAAGCACTACTGTTTGGGAAGATTTAAAAAAAGCCCATCCACTTAAGGGCCGTGCAGGTTGACCTTGTCCATTTTAATCATAACGCCCTGAAAAGTAGACATCAACAGGACGCGTGAGAGTCCCGATGGTCTTATGGTTAGGCCACTGCTAAACCCGATCCTCTTGTTCCAAATTTGAGTCTGCTGTCTCTCAGATGGGATCAAAATCACTTGAATTAAAATGATGGGGATGACATTTAACAGAAGGACTTTCTTGCCATCTTCGCTGAATAAAATAACCTCGTCCTAAAAGCGTCTTTTACCTTCTTCTGAAGCAATCTATGTTTCTGTGCCACCTTCGAAGTGGCTCTTTAAGGAATCAACGTTGTTTCATCAAACTGGTTATAAAGGGAAAAAAAAGAATTTATAAATCATTATTGCGTCCCCTTCACCATTGCGCACTCTGTCCAATTCTTTATTCCCCCCTTATTCTCAGATGGAATGTGGCCCAGGAGACACTTCACTTTAAAGTAGAAAAAATACCGCTGACAGGCAAAAATAGTCGCCAAGGTGGCTGACATTTCGGTGGTGAATGTTGTGCGTACACTTAAAATGAAACGGTAATTTGTGTTACCACGCAGTGATTCGAAAAAAAGTAATTTGATAAATTGTTAAATTGAATTTAATGAATCATTTCCATTAGTGTTACTCGTCCTGCGGTTGAATGCCCAAATGGGAAGTTTATTGGTCTTTTATTGACCAATAGGTGAACGGCATGCATGCACCATCCAATAGAATGCCAGATAGGTTTGGTCCCGTAGACAATACCATAAGCATTATCGAATTTAAAAATCTGTTTTAACGAGAAGATGTGCCACTTTGTCAACTTGGAAGTCTACTTATAATGAACTGTTCTGACTCGTCATTCTGTGCTAATGATTTGTGGCTGCCATTGTTTGGATCGTTTTTTATAAACACTGTTCGATTTCCAAAACTTTCACAAATATGGCATTATATCTGCCAAAAATACTTTCATGCGAGGGACTCGACGAGAAGGTCTAGTGAATGCCGTTGATTTTTTTTAAAATCTCCTCCTAATTCCATACTCACTTTCAGATCACGGGATCGTAAAGGTGAGTAAATTTTCTGCAACCTCTCATTCGATGTTTGCTTGTACCACCCATTTGGCCTCAGCACTATCATTGAAATAACTTCAATAAGTCATCTCAGCAGATCGCATCCACCTTCTTGACCTGTTTGCCAGTTGATACTTATCACCAATCGAGATCGTTAAAATTTGTGGGTAGGCAATGGATGCTAGAACGCGAAGCTTTCGGATTCTCCGTGCTCTATCCATACCCCACTACTTCTTTTCACATATTTCAGTAAATATCCTCTTGCCATGGTTGTCTGGTCAACCAAGCCTCATTTGGCTGCAGCGAGTGCTACTAGCTGCTAGTAGTAGCATCCGTTAAACTTAATAGCCATTATCAGTGGTAATTGTTTGAGCGGAAACCAGATTTTAAGGCTCTTACCTCCATGTTATGTGGCAAGACTTTGGAGTTTTTATCCCTGGCCGTTATATTTAGGTGGATGCGGAGTACAGCCATGCATCAGACCAGCTTTTAGGTCCCACTGATCCGTTTTGGGTTTTGCAAATTTGTTGAATTGCATTTATGCCATCATAACGTCCTCTCTGTTCTATATGTCATTTTAAACCCCCCATTTCAATGTTAATAAAAAACCAACTTTTTGTCCGCCTACTCCCATGCACTTAAATCGCAACAAATGCTGAAAGCTAGAAAGGTCTTTTTTCCAGCGGACTTTGCCCTCCAGAATTTTAACTTCCATTTGTCCTGGACTGCGTGCTTTGCATTGGTGGGTGTGATTTGTTCGCCTTCTTGCACGCCTCTTTGCTTGTTAGTTTGGACAAAAGGATAGTTTTTTGACCTTTGAATCATTTGACTGACGTTGCCGCGGACTGGACTAAATCAGATACAATAGACCGTGATTCTGGTACTTTTATAGCTTTGCTCTTGCCACCTTCCCACCATCATCCATCAAGTCCCCATTTGTTGCGTGCCAGCAGAATTAAATAAATTTTACTTGGATAGCCAAGGCATAGCAACCATTGCAGGCTCAATTCAGGTCCGCCGTACCTATCATGTATGAACGAGATGGAATGACATCACCCCTTAGAATGAAACTTGTCATTAAAAGTATCGCTCAAAGCTCTGTGTATGCGATGTGGGTGGGTCCACGAAGCAGTTACACTCGCGACTTTGTCGATTCTCCCGCTTCCTGATTGAATGAGCACTTATTCAAAAATGCCTACACTTTTTGCCTTGCCAAAATTTGACAATGATTCATTTAATGTTCTAAATGTATTTTTATTAATCAAGCCGTACTTTGTAGGCAGTTAGGATCGTACACTTCGCCCGAAGCTCGTTATTTCAACCTAAACTACTCGTTTTGTCCCTAAGTCGGCTTCCATATTGCCGATCTCTTGAATTCACATTTGGCAATGGTTGTTAATTTTTGTACTTGGAATAGTCCACGCTCCTGTGTCAAATCTGGAGTTCTCGATCTTGGCCATGGAAACAATGGGGCTAGTAGTAGCTAGATGTGGGATCTGGTAGAATTCACTATGGATTCGTCCGTTTACACCGCCTTCAGAAAAGATTGGTCGTTGAGGCACCATGATGCTGGATATGGGAGGTGAACTTTGACTTTTTCTCTACCAAGCTCTCCAGCTCACAATCATCTATCTTGATCACATAAGACAATAAATTTGTGAGTTAAGGAAAGGTAGCCAAGATTTTCAAACTAAAAAGGCGTTCAGACATCGTTTATGTGCTCACAGATGGAAGAGCACGGGACTACACTCGTTCTTCCCCATTTGAGATCTTGTATGCCCTTAAAACACACCGAGAACGCAAGAAGTTTACTTGGGGCTAAAGACGATTCGTCTGAGATTTGAAATTTTAAAAGTACACCTAACTGTACAGTACACACGGTTCACCATCAGTGGTACGAGAACTACACATCTGACTCCTCCCATATGTCAATTTCCCCACACAAAGAACACACAACTCACGTGTTCTATAAGGCTCACACCAAAGTAACTGTTGTCAGTCCATTTCTTCTCGAACTCTGACATAACTGGGTGCTGGCCCTTACCATCCCAAGAATAACTAAGCATCGGTATAACAGTAACAATAGTTACTAAAATTGAAACAACTTGCTAACTCTAATATTTATTTTATCTAATTACGCTTAATTAGCTACATAGGTGGGTTTTCGCATGCATTTTTGTGAAGAAAAATGGTGTAATCATGAGAATATCCCTTTTGAATGTAATCTTTTTGGATGTCATACTCCAATCATCATCCCTCGTCCTGTTGTTACCACCCCTTCCCCCGTTCCGATTGGACACGAGGTAGCTTGAAATGCAAATACCCAGGTCCTAACAAGTGTCATTATATTATTTGATTAGTTTGAAAGTCGACATAACCCAAGTGGTAATGGTGCGAACGCCAGATATCAACGCCATCGGGACAGCACCAAGGTGGCCTCCATCAACACCTCCACATCGACCTTGATTGCCGAACTGTCGCCCCTCTCAAGGTCTTCGGCCTCACGTTCACCCTCCCCCATTCGCTCTGTCACTGGAAGTCCCCACACCGTTCCCTATGCTAATCTTAGCAACCTGTGAGTCGATGCATCAAGTAACCTTGACCCTTATGGCTAAAAGATTGAAGAAATACCTATTCGTTTTGGCATCATTGTGTTAAGCAACCTGTCTGATGGTTCGTCCTGCTGTTTGCTATCATCATTTTATCAATCTTCCTCCTGTGTAATCAAGCATTGCGCAAAAGAAATATTGTATACTCTTCTCGCATCACCTGAATTTGGATGTGGGATAGAAAGGTAGGGGAGGGCAGTCATTTAGGAAAAGCCACTGTTGAGGTTATGAATTGCTAAATTAGGTGACAAAACATGTGCGCTTCAACAGGTTCGGGCGCCTCTCGAAGGTCCAATGCTTACGTCGGTGCATTGGTAATGGTTCAAAGTCTTTATATTCGTGGCACTGTAGATTGCAATGGAGAATTGAACTTGTAAATTTCATCCGAAGCACGAGCGTAGCGCTAAGGAAGAACGCTTGATATAATTAGCATAGTCTAATAACTATAGATGGTTAAAAGCGTAAAGCGTTGCTAAAACATCGATAAACCAGAGAAAACCATTCCCTAAATTATTTACTAGCAAAGAAGTTCGTCTTAACATTAAGCTTCAGCATTGTGATGTAAAGATTAATTCTAAACACATAGCGAAAAATATCAAATTTACAAAAACATTCGCTGAAAAGTCGATTTAAAAGAAACCACTCTCAGTAAAATTATATGCAAATAACTTTACAGCAACCAGCTTAATGAAGGTGGTAATAGGTAATTTGGTTGGGATTAACTATCACGCATGTAAAAAAGACAAAACCTCAAAAACTGCATAAATGCGAACAGCATAAATTTGTTAATCCTTTGAATTTGCACAGACTGTTCTTAGGTCAAATAATAATTTTGATACTGCACCTAGCATATCTGTATTGTTATATTGCAACATTGCGCATAGGCAGTAAGGCATTTTAATTAAAATTGATGTGATTAGGTAGCCATTTGTGATTTGCTATTTTGTTTAAATAAACCGTTTTAATAGGCGCCCTAGGCAAATTGGACCCCATTGACCCCGCTACGGGATGCAGTCGGTTTTGCGCTATGGCGAGAAGCCAATTGAATTTCAATTAGAAACTGATGGGGAGTTTTATTATCTAGCTTCTGAGGTGGGCTAATCCGTGTGGTTTTCACTCTCCACCAATTATTAGTGTGTTGGTTTTAATTATTTATAAGAGTTAATTTTTAACTTACACGCTATTAGTAGGTATTACGTGGTGCAAATTAGTTATTACCTGAATCAGTCGTTCATTGCTTATCCCTTTGTATGAAAGGTTGGTCGATATCTGCGTCTTTTCCGTGGTGAGCTCCTAAAACGCTATCCAAATCTGTGGAAGCGCCTCACTACTTCCGAAGAACGCGATAAGCTCATTGCCATGGGTACGCCCTTTCAAATTAGCTCCTTTTCAGACCTTTTATTTCCGTTGTTGGAACATATCTTGCCTTGACTATAGGCCTTGCGACTCCAGTTACAGCTCTTAACGCTGTCATTCTGCGAGCTATCGAGGTCGACGAGTTGATTGGAGGCAGTGAGGACCGCTTCAAGTCCTTCGAGGTAACTCCCTGCTTTGCTTTCTAGTGACTTGCCTTGCGCTTTCTTTCTGCCTTTCAGCCTGGTCTCAACGGGGCTATCGCTCCTAGTGCGATTCGACCCAATCTGGCTAGCTCAACGGCCTCCTCCCTCTCTGGCACTGTCTTCGGTTCTACCACTGCAACATCATCATCGACTGCTGCTATGGCCGTTACTGGCACAGCGGCAGGTGGGGAGAATTTCACCAGTTCCTCTGGCACCCCACTTAAGCCGAGTGGGGGCGGTGGTGGCGGCAGTGGTGGTGGTGGGGTGGGTGTCAGCGGTGTTGGTGGCAGTAGCGTCGGCGGTGTCGGAAGCGGCGGTAGCGGTTCACGTGGTGGAGGTTCGGCTGCGGGTCGGTGGGTCAGTTCAGTACCAAACACCTCCTTTCATCTGGACTCAGTCCCCTGTCCTACACCAATCGGTGCGGGAGCGAGCGCAACTCGGTCAAGGCCAAGTAATTTAGCATAGATAATTTCCTATTTACTTATCGTTCAAGTTAATCTTAGCAACATTATTTTACCACCTTAGTATTGGTGTGCTGCCTATCATTTGCACCCAACAACGATCCATTCCTGGGAAATCATTCGTACCTTCCCCCGATCAATCTGTTTTGTGCTGTGAATGACTTTAATTTCACAATTTAGTAATAGTGTCGATAGTGAATTTTATCTTGTTTTGGACGCTCGTCTACTTTTGTGGGGTTTTGGAATCACATGTTTGACTCTCCGAGTTTTCATCATCCATTTCGTGTCGCTAGGCCAGACTAAGTCGTTTTATGGCTTATGATTTGGTTTAGTTTTTGGCTTGATACTCTTTCATCCGGTCTTTTTATTTTTCCGGCAATCAATTAGGTACATTAGCATTACACCTATATTTCCTGGTTGTTTATTATTGATGGAATGTTATTGCTCTCCTTAATGCCGAACTTGGGGATATGCTCGTTGTTGAACAGTCAATACGTTTTTCTTATTCTCTTGAGAATTGCTTAGCTCACAGCAGATCTCCTTCTTCTGCAACCCTCTTTGCGAAGCCAATGACGTGTCCATTTTGCTACAATCCTTCTTTGGCACGTCGCCGAAAGTGGACACGTGCTTCGTAAGGGATAATGTCTGATGCATTTCATTGCACTCCCACTGTTCTTGCATTCAGGCTATTTCTGAAAACTATAAGGCACACTATTAAGCAGTTTTACTTTTGAAAGCAGGAGGGGCTGTGAGGATAGTTGCATAAAGGATAGCATCAGCGTAGCCTCATGCCATTAGCTTGGAGCCCATATCGGCGGACTTGGAAGAGCAAAATACTTCGTTCCTTGTCGTCGCTTTTTACTACTACTGCAGTTGTTATGGTGGCAAAAACATTTACCTGGCTTTCCGACCTGCTATCCATCAATTCAAATAGCTGACGCCACCCAAATGCTACTAATGGAAGATGTTCCTTAAAACTGCAGTTTCGCTCATTCATTGTTAATGCAGACTATTCTACTTCTACAGATAAAGTGAGCAGCAAAGTGTCAAACTTCCCGATCTGCCTGGATGACTCGGACCCTGTGGCGTACCACGAGAACGCCCAGCAGCCGGAGCACTTAGTTCCCATCCGATTGGACATCGAGTTCGATGGGGTGAAGCTACGCGATTGCTTCACGTGGAATCGTACGGAGCAGCTTATTACTCCAGAACAATTTGCAGAAATTCTCTGTGATGATCTCGACCTCAATCCAATCTCCTTTGTGCCTGCTATTGCTCAGGCCATTCGGCAACAGGTGAGCACTTCCTCCGAAATGTTCTTCATGTAGCTACCATCTCCCCGCTGAAATCTGGTTATGTAAAAGGGAAGATAGTAGCAGGAATTTGTTTGCTAGCACCTGATATTTCCTGGATAATTTATGCACTGGCGCATTTTCAAATCGTGCTCTAAAGAAGGAGTGTGTGGGCTTTCTTTTTTGTGGAAGCTAAGTGACAAGTTTCTGTGGAAACTCAATGTTGCTGAGGGCAGCGCCCAAAAAGCATTACTAGCAGCTAGTCCCCATCTTGCAGCTATCAATGTGTGGCTATTCTACTGCACGACCCAACCATTGCAGAATTTATTATTTTGTTTTCTTGTAGAGGTGCATTTTCTCACACTATGTCTTAAATATGTGTTCTTTAGGAAGCGGAACTGAAACGTCGTTTGTCTTGCATTAAAACGTTCCGTAAATTGATACTGTGTTCCTGATATTCGGTGGTTACTTGAGATTGATCTGAGTTGTTAATGGATTGAGTATTGGTAAAACTTATTCACTTTTGACAAAAGTATTGCTTGTTCCCTTGTTAGGTGGCAGCGCACCCAGTGGAGAACATCCTCTCCGGCCAGACAGACACTCGTGTCATTGTGCGCTTGAATATCCACGTGGGCAACATGTCCTTGGTGGACCAGTTTGAGTGGGACCTCTCCGAACCAGCCAACTCGCCGGAGCAATTCGCTTCAAGGCTCTGTGCCGAATTGGGTTTGGGTGGGGAATTCGTCACCGCTGTCGCTTATAGTATTCGAGGCCAACTGGCCTGGCACCAGCGTCTCTATGCTTTTACGTTAGTCCACGTCCTTTACTACTTAATATGGCTTCAGCAAACATTTCCTTGCTTGTAGACAGATGTCAAATACGTGAAGCATTCCCACTAGGTCAAATTTGAGTGACGATTTGACGGTCAGAGGTGTCTTGGAAGACACTTTTAGGCACACGAATCGGAGAGTAACATTACCACGAGCCTGGTGGCAGAGTTTATTGCTACCAGTCGAATGGTCGGATTTCGTGAGACGGAATAAAGGTGAATATCATTGTGCTGCATAGTCGCCTTTTCTTTGACTGTCATCCCCAGTGTTTCCGATGGGCGAGTCTCCGCCGCAGCTGTCACAGGTCTTCTTAACCTATCTTCTACTGGATTGGAGTAGATCAAAAGATAAATGCTCTCTAACATTAGTGAAGGACAATTGGGTAACAGCAGCATGCGATATGCCCTTATGGCATCCGGCCATCAAAAAGGCGAGATTTTCCTTAGCCTTTCGGAGTGGTTTCATCAGGTTTCTCCACGTGGGTGTCGTAAATGCAAATGAGAGAACAAGGGGACTCGCATTTAAACCCGACTTAAGTAATGAATCTGTCATTGATATTGCTGTTCATGAAGTGATGGGTGAGACACTTGAAATCTCGTTTCCAGTGAATCACCACTGCCGACAATCGATGTAGTGTTTCGCAGTCCCAATGAGGCCGACCAGTGGAGTCCGGTTGTCGAAGTGCTGACAGACGCCGAAATGGAGAAGAAGATTCGCGATCAGGATCGCAACACGCGGTGCGTCATCACCTCATTGTTTTGTTTTGTGTTTTCCTTTGCTCTACTCTAAACTCATGCTTTTTTACGCCCTTGTGTAGACGTATGCGACGTCTAGCCAACACCCAACCCGGTTGGTGAAGCAGCACTCGGCGTGTTCTGTTTCCTCGTGTTTAATCTCCCATTTTTTTCGCCTCCCTGTCTGTGTCAATATATTGTTTATTTATCCATCTCCTATTCAACCTCTTATTTCGAGCCTTTCTACCGCTGGCAAGTGTCTCGGGATGATTTCTTCGCTACTTTTGACGTGCTAGGGTGTCCGTTCGAGATGGAAACGTTTGGATGCATCCCAAAGTGCATTGTTTGGATTCGACTGTAATACTTCGAGGCCTCATGAAAAGTCTATTGAACCTGGTGGATGAGCGTCTCTCCGGTCTACTGCGAACCCAACTTCAGGGCTGCAAAGGTTTCCCGTCAAATTTAAGTAGAATTCAGGAGAAGGTGGACAGTAACTCGACGAAGTTGCCTAGAAATGGTTAAAATAAGAATGATGTGTTGCCAAATTGAGTTTGGCAGTTTAAAAGCCTATCTGCTGTCATTTGTTCTATTATATAAGAATTACTCAAACTCGCCCGGTCATCCTGTATCACAATCTCTGATTACCTCCTGACACCTCAACCTGAAGGACATTCGAAACGGTGTCGGAGAAGGAAGGTAGGTAAGACCCACTTACCACAATCCCCTGATCGTGGATTAGTGCATACCGTCGCCACCATCAAGAAAGACCCATCCGCAGAGTTCGTGGGGACCTAGAATCCTGCTCAATAACATTTCGGAGGTTAAGTGAACCCCACCCAGTGCGACATTGTGCAACTAGTCAACGCAATCTCCCGAATGCTTCAACTTATGCGTCTTCATGTCCATTTTTACGCTCCTATTGACGAGGCTGTAGACCTAGGTGCCATCATCTTCCTACTTCAAATCAAGACTAAAGTTTGCGTCGCAGGCACTTGGATGGAGTTTTTTACTATTCCATCGTCAGGAAAAGCCGCAAGCTAACAAGGCAACCAGTCGTTCGGATGCACCACCTCTATCCACTACCAGATCATAATTCCTCGTAGATGGAGGCAATAACTACAGGCACAGCTAGATTTGAAGGATGTAGAAGGCCTTACAAGCAATCAGGAACAGTATTTCCGTGGAATAACGCCACTCTCTTGTCAACAAGCCTCCTTGAACAAACCACCACCTATCATTTCCGATCTGGTACGCCTTATTCCAAGCTCCACTTCACATGCACCTTGACAACCATTTGTTCAATGCATTTTTTTTATTACTGAGAAAAGAGTATAGCTCCAATGCTAAAAACCACAAAAGGCGACCAACGAGAAGTCACCTCATTTCTTCTCTGCCTTCTCGGTACTGATTGGTGGAGCGGTCGGTTGTCTACTTGGGGCCTTTTGTGCCCTCCTTGATCGGCCTCCGGTCACTGGTGCTAGGACTGGTTGATAGGGCACTATTTGGTTCACGGTACCTGAAATAAATAGATGCAATCATGGTAAGCCCAAATAGTAGTGTAAATTCAGCAGGAATGCAGAACATGGGTGAAGGTGTGTTGCCACAATATTGTCCAACAGAAATCCGGCAAGATGACTCACCGACAGCCTTCGTCTTGCCCTCTCTAAAGATGAGACGAGCGCCTTTGTGTAGGCATTCTGGATGATTGATAAAGGCAAAATGAACTTCGGCTTTGTCTCCTGTTCGCAGCCTTTCCTTTCCAGTACCGGCGCCGATACTGAGGATCGTGGCTGTCTGCCGAATGGGCCCAGTATGCACCATGGCCTGGTAACCGACGCTGATTGTGGTGGGGTGGTGGAGGACCAAGACTGTTGCCGTAAAATTCATACATGAGGTGAGATCTGAGCCCTTGCCTAGTAGCATCATTCCCTACAAGGCAGAAATGGAATTTTGGGGATGGCAATAACCGTTTTCGTGCGTGGAATCTCAGTCACCCCTCCACTATGTCCTGCGTTTCAGCCTTCCAAATGGCGGCACCCTTAAGGCAAACCCAACTTCGCGCCTTGGATGCCACGTCAACGGGGGGCATGAGAGACCCATTTTAAATGTCTGAATAAATTGAAATGTCCTCAAAGGAAGTCACTTGTACTGTTTACAGTAAAATTTTGCTGCTTTGCTATCGGGCAGCAGGCCTTTTCGGTTCCTTCCAATCCATTCTAAATGATTGTGACAGGGACGCATTGCAAGGGAACATGTCTGCCAACTATACACTCACCCTCCTTAACTGTGTACAACCCTTCGGCCGCTTAAGTGAAAAGGACGCAGTCTGACCAGCTCGGACAGAGTTAACAGGCAGACGCTTCCGCTGTATACTCTTAATAACCACAGGAAAGAATCGTCCGGAAGTGTCGGGTCCCAGGGACAGGGTTTCGTTGAGACGCACCACTCCGCTCATACAAGTGCCGGAGACGATGGCTCCGACACCAGGCACAGTGAAGAGTTCATCGATTTGAAAAGAGGCCGGCCGATCAAGGCGGTATGTAGAGTTGACAGCGGTGGCGCCGATGGAGGCGGCAATACTATTGGAGGGAGTAGTTGTGGCAGTGGATGTAGTGACTGTGGGTGAAGGGGTGGACAGGAGGTTAAGGAAGGCAGTGAGAAGGTCCAAATTTGCTCCAGTGACATTCGAGACCAGGAAAACGGGGCACATGCGCTCGGAGGTAAAGTTGGTAGCGCTGCAAACCACATCGTCGCTGAGAAGAGAAAAGGAGGGAGAAGTTTAAGCGTGGGAAACCCTTGTAGAGCTCCCATCTGAGGGGCATTCAAACTCAAACGAGGATTTTGAATGGTCACAGGAACGATCACGTCCTTTATACGAGTTGGTGCCTGCGTTTTCCACGCTTTCGTCCACAAGAAGCTTCACCACCGCAGGAGTGGACAATCTTTATGAATAAAAGAAGCCCAAAAACCAGATTTAAATGAGAGCCATTCTCTTAACCATTTCTTCGTCCTGTTTTTTGAAAAGACAGTAGGCTTTTAAAGAATTTTTCTCAACGTGCATATCACAACATGAACGGGTAAGTCTCACTGAAAATAAGGACGGCTAATCGGAAACCCATTTTGTTATTCTCCTAATCGAAAAAATCAGGCAACAAACAAGACGCCACGCCTTGGAGACCAAGCAAAATATGATCGCCATCTTACTGATTTGACACAAGGAGGGGTATCTTCCGACATCCAGGCGATTTGAGGACGTGGAAGAGGTGATTGAGGGTCTCATTGAGCACGTTTGGCGGACACATGTCAATTTTCGTGACTACCACGAAGACTGGCACGGAGAGAGCCAATGCGAGACCCAAATGCTCCTTTGTCATTCCAATGACGCCTGCGTTGGCTCCCACCATGAGCATCACGAAATCCGGCGCGAATCCTACCAGCCCGAAGACTGTAGTCTTGAGGTACCTCTCGTGGCCCGCCAGATCGATAAAGGTAACCACCTGGGGATGAAAACGCACGCAATGAATGCAAGGTGGGTCATGTTTGCAGCCTGCTAGTCAATTTGGCTTGTGACTCAAGGAAAACAGGGGGCGTTCGAGCCAAACCATGACCTTAACTTTTACTCATCTGTGTAAAAAATGATGTCACCCTGGCAGGGATTATCAACCCTATCTTATCTTTACCATCAGGCGAGCGCATCGGCGGCCGGTTCGTCCAAGCATCGTCAATCAGGGCAGGAGGCTACATCATGAAACAGCGCACAGTAGTGATTGGTGTATCTTTTCAACGACGACGCATAACCCGAAGCTGTCTACTAGTACGGAACGCCACACCACAGTCAAAACTAGGACAGCCGAATGGTAGGCTTAAAAGACGGAGGACCTTACTTCTATCAGTGCTATTCCAAGCCGTGACGGTTCCCAATCTAGCACCAAGGCAGCTATTACCGTGAAGAAAATATTAAATGGGTGAAACACCAAATTCGTGAACGGCTGACCAGCGCACAACTGATTATAAAGACGGCTTTCCAATTTCAAGATAAAGGATAGGATTGCAGGTGGCGAAACGGGTTCCAAAGTAGTGGAAGAACGTGAATACACCATCATTACTTCGGCAGCCTATTCTAAGTTCCCGAAACTGCTTTGCAAGTGTGGATTTGTACGCCTGGCAATATGTTCACCTCAAACAGCCAGCTACAGGGCTTGTTGTGAATGGTATAGTTTTATGTATGCTTTCAATTACACCATTTACACCTCCAGGTTCTAGAAACGAGTCCAGTCTGGGCAGTCCTGGTGGTGGCTGATGTGAAAGGGAACGGTGAGGCCCGCTATGCATGTGACAACATGGAGCTCATGGAAAGCCGGTAGCAGAGCGAATGACTGCCGACTCAGCTGGTTGTCGGAAAAATCGTGTTTGGCTACTGTTGACCTTACGACCTTTGGGTAGATAATGCTTGCGAGAATTCAACCGAATGTATCAAGATCGGATATTTAATTCTCGACTGTAAGCTCTAGTTCAATTTGCTATGCCGTCACCGACGCAGTGGGAGCATTTTAGCACAACGACTGAACAGACAACCACAAAATCAGTTTAGCCGTTGGGTGCGACTTGACACCCAAACGACCTCAACGACATCGGTATTTTGGCAGTGATTCACAAACATCTCTGAGTAGACCTCAGAGAACGGTACATTCAAGGGGGAATTGGCCCACAAGGCAAAAAGTTGGAAAGGCTTAATAGGTCACCTTTGAAAACAGTGACACAAACTGGTTACTATAGGAAAAATTGCTCAAAGCAGTAGGGTTGCACGCTAAACAGTCTGCAATGAAGCAGAACGGGACACGTTTTAATCTCCCAATCTCTCGCGATTTGGCCCCAGCATTGGTGGCACATGATTATGCCCAAGTCTACTAGTTCCTCCGCGTCTGTTAGAAGTGAATCTCTTTCCTCAGTCTCATTTGGTTTATACCATCTCGAGAACTCGGGCTGTTATCTCACTGAGCTTTTACATCCAATGCCTCAAGACTCAACGCTTACTATACTGAGGTCCCAGATCATAGCCAAAGTAGGGTATGAGCACACATGCGCGGTGAATGCTAACTACGAAACAAAGAAAGCAAACGAAAGGGAGCTCTACACGAAAACGCTTAATCTGCCGTAAACTAGAAACAGTCAACACATTTCCATGGCGATAATATGTCAAGTAATGAAAAAGCGACTTTCACACGACTGATGATAGATGCAAAACACAAGACAAGACGAGGTGACGGCGAAAATAGCACATTCAAAAACAGTGCGGAACAATTTAGCATTGGTGGGGCTCGATAGATTTGGAAACCAAACGGCGCTCATAAATAAGACCTAGAAAAGGTGGATACACACGGAACTAGCTAGTTTAGATTATGTGGGTTTCGATCGAGGTAGGCATGCCAACACAGGTTTTAGTACCCTATAAGCCATCATTAGTTTTTTCCCAAATTTTCTTGTTCAGCCAAGTTGAACGACACTTCAAATGCGTAGGAGGATTAAATAGGCAATTAATGTATAGCTTTCTGCGACATCTAGCCTCCATCCCATCAATTCCAATGCCTTGGTCCTATCTCAGGTCTCATAAGGTGATATTATCAAGGACCAAATCACCGACCGACATACGGTGTCCTCATTCACTCCTATTATTTCAGAACAAAACACTCGAAAATAAGGTGAGCCTTGGCTTATCCATCAGTGCACTATGCTTGCTGTGCTAGAAAGGAATTTTCGCACCTAACTTTATACTTTATGGCCTAAAGTAAATACACGCAAATAAAAATCGCCAGAATGGATAGAAACGAGACATACTTTAGTGGCCGCCTGGCATATCTCCACCCAGTCGAGTTTCCCGTGCACCGCACGATTGACCACCTTACCGTCCGCGTCAAAGCCGAGGATGTTGTTCCCCACGGAGCTTGTTCGACCCGACTCTATTTCGTGTTTGTGTCGGAAGAGGTACTGACGCGCCAGGCCTCGCCCATTATCCAACTCACCGTGTGTCAACACACCCAGCATCGTCGATTTACCAGCGTCCACATTGCCCACCACCGCAACTCTGTACATGAAAGGCAGTCCACTTAGTTATGCCACTGACTGCGGTTTCATGAATTCGAGTTAAGGCCGCTCACAATACAACTTGTGAATTATTGAGTCCCATCTAGCAAACAGACTGACAACTGTACTGAGTGATCAAAATTTAGGATAATTTAAGCGATATTAGGATTTGGATGGAGTAAATTAATGCGTCTATTCTTCTCTGTACTCCCAGCTTACAGTACACAGATCTTTGTGTTCTCACATAGTGCGAAGAGGCTGGACCTAGAGTAACGCCTAGGACGACAATTTCATGGGTCGATCGCTTCACCTACACAAGCGCGGACGACAGACTGGCGTACTACTTAATCCGAGGGAACTAGGGAAACGCCTTTGATAAAAAAAGAGCACTTCTAAAAATGGTAGCTTAAAAGAGCATTTCTACCTGTTGCATCAGATTTTGGTGTTATCTATCAATGTCAATAGAAAAGACCCAGGTTGGTGGAAAGCTTAACCAAAGGATGTTAGGGAATCCAAACACCATGACCACTTTCGCCGCAAGTGCCTTGACTCGTGTTTTGGTAAAGTTGATAAGATTAAAGACAACTTCAGCGACAGTAATAAACAAGTTAAATTAGTTACCATACAAAAACTGAAACCGGCGTTTTCGAGTCCGGATCATAAAACCAATCATAAGCACGCAGTGCGTTCATCCCCAAGTCATAAGGCAAGCTAAAAGGACATTTCTAGAAAAAAAAATATATCACGCGACTGTTCACTAGGTTAAGGACTGAACTACTTTATATTTGATAAATAAATTCGAATCCCACTGCTAAATTGCCAGAAATGCGGAAAATCAACCTTACTACGAATGTCATTAATACGAGACGCACCTGATATCGATGAAATCGCGCTCACCAATGGCATGGCGCAGGAGAAAATCCTTCACAATCCACTCCCCTCCCGTTGAAGACGCTGACGCTGCCTGTGGTGTGGTTCCTGCTACTACTGTTTGCGAGTCTGACGCCGTCGCCGTCTGCGGAGCGGTTTGTGCCGCTGTTGCTGTTGCCACATCAGTGATCGGAGTCGGTGTCACTTTTTTCGACACCTTTCCGTCCACGTTGGTGTTGGCTGCATTTTCTTTAGAGGCACGTCCAGCCCGCCCTCGAGAGCGCTTTTTGCTTTTGGCTCCAGGAGGAGCAGCGGCGGCGGCAGTGGAGGCGTCAGTGCTGGAGTGAGCAGGAACGGTGCGGGTCCGCAGGAGGACAAGGTGAACGTCGAGTAACTGGGCCAGGGATTGGAGTGTCGCTTCGCTTGCGCTCATATCGCTGGCTGAGAGACCAGGCTCCTGGCTCTCTATGGTGATCAGTCAAAGGTGATAAGCTGAGAGTGATTGTTCAGTCAACAAGCCTATCAAAACCTGCCTCTAGGCTCCCTGAGAGCTAATAAATAACGGGATAGAGAGCCTGTTCAGCCAAACGGCAGTTGGCTAAGACAGCAAAGGTGTGTTCACCACACAAACAGCATTGCTGTTAAGCTGTAGGTATAATCTGGATGGGGAGACCAAGCTATCCACCTTTCTCCCCGAAGGGAAGAGGACAACCTTCCATCTTCGATTTTTTTCGTTTTTTAGAGCGACTTTTAGCAATTAATATTAATAGCCTCACACCTCCTTGATTGATTACACCATTTTAGTATGAGATGACGTAACAACGTTCGAAAGCTTATAAATTAAGCAGTTTTACACCTACAGCAGACCGGTGACAATGTATGTACCAACAGATTACCCCTTCTTGAAAAAAACGCTCCATTAAATGACGAGCGAGGTCTACCTTTGAAAGGGTTATTCAAATCATCTATGTCTTGACGACAATGAATGTTTCGCTGACATACCAGCTAAGTTAACTTTCAATCACAAATCAACACAAAAAAACTTCATTTACAATGAGTTTCCGCTCTTCATTACGTAAAATGGGTCACCTTTATGCAAATCTTAACCGTTAGGGGCAGTCATGGTCGTAAATGACGATAAACGTCTGCATAAAGATGATGACCCATTATGACGCAACCAGGAGGATTCGCTATGCTGAGGAGAAAGTGAGATGAACTTGCCCCCGATCGAATCCGAATCAAATCCTGCCGCTAACAAATTCGATTTAAGATAAATCATGGCTCACGACGACCTTACTTTTGATGAGGGCAAAAAAAGGGATAAAAATCGAATTAAATGCCTTAAGGATTCCCTCAATCCACGGTGGGAAAGGGCCACTACCTTCAAGCCAGAAAGGTAATGGCTCGAAAGGAGGAAAGATGCCATGGGAATAGTGGTATGTTCAAGCAAAAGCGAATAAAAAGGGGGTCTTGCAGTTTTGAAATCATTCAAGGTGCTGGCTCCCAATCATTGCGTAAATTCATTTGCAGATGGCACCAATGGAAAGTTGATGGTGAAGTCGATACAGAGCAGACTGAATATCCACGCGACTTTCTGCACACTTAAAAATGTAAGTACACCGCAGTTTCTACACTTAAACCTATTACAAGCCTTCAAAAAGGGCAGGTAGGGAACTAGTACGAAAATAAAACGATGCAAATGCAAAGTATGTCCAAATACTAGATAGCCGTTTGGGTAAAGCTACTGAGGTTTGGATAATGTAGAAAAGTACGGAGTAAATAAACGAGTCTCTATCGTCTACCAAAGATTCTAACCATAAATTACCATTTCACTTCATGAACCTTGAATAAGGCAAGTCAGCAGTGGCTAAATGGCATTCTTAATGAACACACGAGTTGCACTCTCATTGATTCACCTAAATATTTTGCACTCTAATTAAGCTATCACGTGATATTTTTTAACGAAAAAAGAATGGCCGCAGAACGCCCTTCACAAAATCTTAAATGCAAATATATACTCTCCAGCAGTGTAGGTAAAACATGAACAAGACATTTTTTTGGATTAGCAAAGCCATTACTTTGCACAACTTCCCAAAAGTCGAGATGGATTGCAAACAAGTGCTACGAAAAGGTTTAATGTGGCATGGATGCCGAACGATACTATACAAGGTTATAAGTCTCACAAATGCATAGAATTGGAGACCGAGAAACGTAGAGAAAGATCAAAGATTCGCTTACCACCAACTCCAAGTACGACGAAACACTCTCCCTGACCAGCTTCAAGGCGGTTGGATAAGCATTGCTGAAGGCATTCAAAGTCTGAGTCACTTGGAGCAATGAACACGTACTAAAAAAAAGCGGGTTGATCCGTCACTTGTTTTGCTGGATTAATAAAAAAATCTAAGTGATCCAAAGGGAAAGGAGTCAAGTTATCACAGTCACAACTCAAAATCTTCAAAACAGCGCAATGCGCCGCACAAGTGTAAAGGCTATGTTAACAAATTTCAAACAAATGAACCTATGCATAAGTACAGCAGCAGTGAAAGCAGAAATAGGCTAATTAACTTGACACAGGTTGCGAAACGTTAATATGAACCTTAAAATAGATAAGTCACCTTGTCGGACAAAATATTTTGGCAATTTTTTTCCATATTGAAACAACATATGGAGCCTCGAGCAGCGACTTCAACAACGCTCTCCTGTCATGAATTATTTAAACACAGCATCTAGGTTGAAGGGAGTGCTTTGGGAGTAATAAACAATAATCGGGACTCATCGCACCTTAATGTTTACTTTATTGTTTTACATATTACGATATATCTATTTGGCTAATCAAAATCGCATCTCAAAGGAACAAAGCAATCTCTAATGAGAATACCTGACACAACACAACTCTTTATGCAAGACTAAATGCTGCGTTACATCGATCTATTTTTTCTTATGCTGGATGTGTCATTAAGATTCTTTACGCTCTTTGTTTCTTGAGTACCAGATAAGAAGAACCATGAAACCCTAGTGCAGGCAACGCACCGCAGAATGCACAGCCAGACCGCTGCCTGGTGTAACGACCACAAACCCACCACAATGCCCGAGCCCCCCCGACCACAACCGCAAACAAACCAGTCCAGGCCCCCCACAAGCCGATAACGACAACCACCGACGTGTTACAATGACTTATTTACAAGCTTACCAAAGGCCATGCCGTAAGCTAGAGAGAGATCAGACTACATAAACATGTTCTTCAGGTAATCATCAAATTCATCCTCCTGCGCACGTTGCGAATCTCGTCGATCCGCTCCTTGTTGATCTGACGCAGAAGGTTCCTGCCAAAGATCACTTTCCGGTGTCGGTGCACTATGTTCTTGAGGGGCCGACACCTTCTTTTCCTCCACAAGCCCTTCATCCCTGATTTTCGGAACGAATTCGGAATGCCTACAAAGTTTTAGAATCATGTAAAGCTAAGAGAAGTGCGAAGTTGGTCAAGAGGCAGGACACTCACTGCTTGTGATAATTCAGTTTTTGGGAGCAAGTGGGACACAACCGTACCTTCACCAACGCGTTTCTTTTCTCACCTCTCTCTCTATATGCGAAGTCCACCTCCCAACTGCGTAAAAACTCGACCTCGTTGCAATCTACTGCACCACAAACAAACTGCCCCTTGCCCGAAACCACCTCTCGTTCAGAGCGCCAACGTAGACCGAGCTTCTTCTCTTTGTAGCGCGAAAAATCTGCGATTGCGTACTCCTTGTATAACCGATCCCAGTAGTGCTTAGCTAGTCTCTCCTCCCTATAATCGCAAAGTAAGATCACTCCTCCTTGCCCACCAAGTTTCAGGATTATCACGACCCTCCCAGACAAAACGAGCGTTGGCCTTGATAACGTCAATGTCACGCTTATCGTTAGTTCTGTGGAAATCAGTGTGAGAAGAAATAATACCTACGTATCACGTCTGAAGTCTTTTCGAGAACCGCCATAGTACTGGAGATAATCGTTCACCATTTTCTTGTGACGTTGATACTAATTTAAAAAATACGGAATAAAGACGAAGAGACTCAAATTACTGCATCCAAAGGCATCATTTGTGACGGTGTGGGTCTGCAGCATAGTTAATTAAGGCGTTAAGTGTCAGCTACCTTTTCTTTGTGACGGGCTTGCGCTCAGTCGATGGATTTAAGTGTGATGAGCCCCTCTTCTCGCCAGTACAGACGGAGAAGGCATCGTCTTCAGTCCTGTCATACGGTAAAATTTGGGAAAATATTGAGATTAATGCTGATAAATGAATGCGAGCACCTGGAGGAACAGATCGAACCAACTTCACTTTGAATGTCAGACTCAAAGTCTGATGTGTAGTTCGCATTAGTGTAATCCTAAGCATCACTTTTAAACTACTGCACGTGCACTCATACCTCGCCCATTACCACCAAGTGGGGCTATATGGTGGCGGATGAACAAATGGGTCCAGGTTAGCCAACCAAATTGGCCTATCAAAATCGAGTCTCTAATGACGGGGTTAATTTTATCTATACTGCCTGATTTTAACATAATGCCGAAATATTAGCTTTTGTTTTTATATGGAGGATGCGGATATAATATGCAAATAAGTGGACATGGGCTAATGTATCATCAGCAATGTACTCCTTATGTTCTTTTCATAAGAGCATTCAAAATAAAACAAGGGGAACAGTTAAAATTCAGCTCCTTTAGCATAATTTATAGATTATGGACTTATTGTGCTATAGCATTGACGCTAAGTAGATTTGCAATCTGAAGCATTAATTTGGGGCTTTGAGGCTTCTATTAATATGTCATGGTTGTATGAAGATATATTGTGAACGCGCAGGCGGGTTAGAAAGCTATTAATGTAATTGCAAGAACAACCTGTAGCGTGCCGATACTTCCTCTAAGAAAAAAGAAGGCATGGTACTAGGGCAGAATGCATGTATTCTGGAAGCAAACGGTGTAATACTTTGTTTGTTCGAACTTCCGGTTTCGGTCTCTCGGGTGGCCATATTGTACTGAGCCGATTTGCCCGCCTTTGCGCCGTGCCAACAGCCCCCAAGTCCTCTGTTTCCAGAATATATATTCTGCACCAGTACTATGCTTTCTTTTACCTTAAATGGAGTCTCGGGACGCTACAAAGTGATTCGTAACTGCTAGCATGGCCCTAAGGCCAGCCAACCGGCTAGTACTATATAGCCACCCAAGTCCCAAACCGGCGGTCCACAATTTTCCAGGCCTTTCTCTATCCTCTCTCAGCGCCAACTTTAAGGCTGGCTCACGAGCTGGGAACTGCAGTCCTCATATCGTTAATAGGGCAAATTCCAATTTCAATGAACTATCTCTACGTGTCCGCTGTATTTTGAGTCCCTTTTTTTGCGAACTGCCCTAGTGGTCGGTACTCTACTCCACAACATTCGACTATCGATGTGGAAGAGCAGCTTTAACACCCTATGAAAAGCTCGAAAAATTGGAGATGACCTAAAGGCCACACTCCCGAGATAAAATTGCAGTGTACGAAAAACCTGCACAGTTGGTCACAAGGGTTAACAAATTAGTTCCTTGCATGTGACCTACACGTCCGTGTAAATGTAAACCTATTTTGCTCATTTCCATTGGTTGGCATCCCAGAGAATCGTAATCTTGCTCAGTCCTCCCTGTCTGGCAGATGTCAAGCTGACGTGCTCCGAGTCTACAGACATCCAGTCGAAGGCCAAGGCCAATCGATTGCTCAACCCCTCCCCCTCTACCTGGCAAGGTCCTACACATTGACATTATCTTTGTTTCCTCATTGGTGCGATTACCTGGTTGGTGGTCTAGACAGGACCCAGGCCATCTGCGCACATATAAATCCCGGTTATAAAAATTTACAACGCAATAAGAGCTAATCTTCCCTTCGCATCCTCCCATTATCCCGCCTCAACCAATACGGCCTGCTGAAAGTCTCGACTCTCGCCGGCGTCAAGGACATCGCGCAAAACGCGAACCCAGCTACCATTATTACAAAACCCAATGAAGATTGGAGTACAGATCATATTTACAAAATAGAAAGAATACTATACAAATAGCAGGTCTACCTTTGGACGATGGCTACTGGGGAAGTCTCAAACCGCATCCCAATTAGCCGAGTCTTTCGACGCAACCTCGGCAAATGAGAGAGGGCACAAATAGGCGGAGGCGAAGGCAGGTGAAAAGGGTGCCAGGGGAATCACACAGACATCAGTGTATTTTTGCCAGTGTTCCCGTCACGTCGAGGTTGGAGAGATCAAACTTCTGGAAGTAGACAATAAACAGGGAGAAAAATTAGGCAGAGTGAAACACTCCAACAGTTATTACAAACGGTCAAGGGTAACTTTACGAAACGGACCATTTCATCCCCCTTTCCACAATTATAATCTACGCTTTCCGTCTGCACTTAAGATAACACTTCTGTACCCACGCTGGGTGGCACGGCCTCTGGGCTGGCCCCTTAACCTCAGTCTGTTAGTGTTCTCTTTCGCCTCCAGAGAAGTTGTGGGATGACTACCCTGATCGCCGTTCCTTAATGGGTGTGCCGCCAATGAGCGAAACTGTGGAAACCCCCAGTGGGAGGGTTAAGAACCGCCTTGGTTCCGCACTTTGCTGGAAAGCTATTAGCGACTAAAGTGGCACTAGTCTATGGTGCTTGTTTGAAGATAGAATACGGATGCAGATAAGCAGTGCTGAAGTGAAAACAAAGTGGGAAAGAAGAGTAGACGTGGAAGCTTATTCATAAGAAACTATTTCAAGCCCCGTCCTTCATTAATTGACTGCGCTCATAGGCTCGAGTTCCCCAAATCCAGTCCCCAAACATGACAAAACTGCAGATTCAGTGCGACCGCAAGGAGGGATCAGTGATGTCGCGGTCAAGTATCGGTCAGCTGCATGGAAATTCGATGGCTGACGCGGATGGTTCGTGAGCGCCTTTCTTACACCAACAACAAGGGAGGTTGACCAAGGGGAGTGTCAAGAGGGAGGGATGTCATGCAATGCCTCCATCATCTGTTTAACTATTCCTTTTGGTTTCGCGGGCGCTTAAAACTCCACTCCTGCAGTTTCGTTGACCGATATAGCCTCTAGGCCTTCTTCGTAACCCCTCAGTCCTTCTAATGTCTCCTTTCGCCATCATGAAAACCTCAAGGCGCTAGAAAAACCGTGTTCAAGAGGAATTATACCGCCATTTTGTTTATTGTCTCTATTTAAACTAGTTATTGAGGCGGTCAAAGAAACTAGTTTCCTCTGACCGAAGCTCTAACAAATTAATGAGAGGCGTGGTTCACAAAGCTAAAAGAGTGGACAGAATGCAAAAGAGTAAAAACTCAAATAAAGGGATACTTCAGGTGGGAAAAAAAGGGATAAAAAGTTTGCATATCGCGAACAAAATCTCCAAAAGCCACCGGCTTTCAGAGCGTGCTAGTACTTTAGTTGGCTAAGAACATTAAGTAAGGCGGCCAATATGTTGTTGAAGATGTTAGCATTTCACGTAAAAGTTCACGAAATGCAAAATAAACGTGAAATCAAGCAAGCAAGGAAGCACATCGGCCTCAGTCCGCATAAACAAGTATGCAGCCA
This sequence comes from Taenia solium, assembly GCA_001870725.1. Lineage (NCBI taxonomy): Eukaryota > Metazoa > Platyhelminthes > Cestoda > Cyclophyllidea > Taeniidae > Taenia > Taenia solium. The sequence goes on along the minus strand of MIEF01008228.1, from coordinate 121,267 downwards.
ACGGCATAGGTTCGGGCGTTTTTAGGTACCATACCACTCAATATGTTACCTCCATCTTTTCGTCACCGCCCTTTCGACCAAAGCAATTCTCCCGAAGAGAATCGCTCATGTGTTACTTTTGCCTTACAAAGGGAGGCTCAAGCAGGTAGGGGGATAAAATAAATTTCAAGGAATTTGAGCCCTTGTGCAGAAGGTTGTCTTGATAGCCGGAGGGGGATGACTTTTCCAAAAGGCTTTACAACTGTACAACCGACTTAATTCAGTGTCAGCAGACCGGGTGCTTTGCGCATTGAATGACTATCGACGGACGCGTTTATGGTTACCTTGTGTGTGGAACAAGGGCACAACCCGCTAAGCCAGCATGATTCGCGCAACCCAATCGTTTAACAGCTTGCAGATGGGAGGTGACCCACTTCACCACCTAGGGAAATAACAAGAGGGAAAAGAGTGCTCGCAATTAGCGAGCCGCCCCAAATGACCCAACAAAGAAACGTCAACATGGCTCCCAAATAACCTCCTCATTACCATTGGTAGGATGCTTTCCAGGAATTGTTGAAAGAAATCATCAGCAATTTTCAGCGGCCCCAGTGTTTCCGTGACCTCAAATACCAAATTCTATTCTAAAGTTATTTTGGACTCAGAAATTGAACATGAACAGGTAGAGTTTACCATTACTTTCTCGTCATTCAGGAGAGTTTGAAACAAAAAAAAAACACATCCACAATGCACCGCTGATTGCGGGATCTTTTTGACCAAATCAAGAGTTTTCCTTTGATTTAAACAGCAACCCTCAACTGGACAAAAAAACACAAATTCAGTGGCACAAAAGGAACCGGTTAAAACGACCTTCTACGTCAACAATCCTCTTTCTCTTCCCTCTTAAGGAAGCATTCGTGTTCACTGTTTTGATAAATGAGCTGATGAGCAACTGGAGACAGGTTGGTGGATGGATGGACAAGTGGGAAGGGAGAAAAGGGTAAGATAGTGCTACAGGACCTAGTGCGACGAACCATTTTAAAACCAAAACTGGCGTTCTGCAGTTATTTTATTAGACCCACAACAGTACTTCCCTTCACTCCAAATGATGGAAATAAAACCCCAAATTCACCACCACTCACCTTCCTGCCTTTGGAGCGCGGCGCACTGGTTTTAACGGCTGACACGGAGGTAGAAGCGGAAGCCAATGCCCCAGAGGCGCCCGGAGCCACATTCTCCTTGGCCCCCGAGGGTGAAAGCGAGATCGACGACGCCAGTGGTGACGGCGGAGGTGGGGGTAGTGACGAGGACTGCGTACTCCTTCGTCTGCGACGGGCCCGCACTGTATGTAGGGTGGATTTGCGGTGTTGACGATTCACCTCTTCCATGTCCGAATTGATGTAATCCAGAAGACGCGAGTTGGAAAGGCACGTAGAAGCTGACAAGGAGGCAAAACAAAGGCACCAGTCACCCATCATTCAGTAGGGGGAGGTAGATATTGAAATACAGTGTTCTACCAGGTTGAGACAGCGTCCTCTCCGAGTCTGCATGGGGAAGCGTGATAAAGTCGATTGGAATTGATTCAACAACGGGTTTTGATAGATCCACGACGGGTAGAGGAGGATTGCCGGTGCCAATGCCTTGTGAAACCTGTAGAAAAACAAGTCAGCGAGTGCCTGGGCTAATGGAAATGTTAAAGGAAATTTTTTTCTGAAAAAAAGGCAACTCACCCAGGTGGAGGGGAATTTGCCGAAGTCGCCAGAAGTAGGATTTTCCTTCCTGGGTGCTATGGCTGCGAAGACTAAAGGTATTTAAAGAATGAATCTACGAAAGAAAACCTTACAACCGCCTTAAGTGGCACCAAGCTTGGGAGCTGCCAGTGTCACCCACTTTTTGTATCAACATCCTTTTCCCTTACCACATGCTGAATAGTCAAAGACTTCAGCTGAAGATGGAGTGGCTAACCAATGAACAAGTACGCAGTACGTTCCAAGCTAGTGGGTAGTCGGATTCTTCAGAATTAGGCACATACCAGGTCGGCATACAAAATCCAGTGAAACTGTAAAGCCTTAAGCCAAAGCACTTTGTGAGCAAGAGATGAATGCCATTTAGCATTTAAGACCGGCGTGTCGACCTACACGACAGTGGCATGAAACTGCCTCCTCTCTAAAAGCAACCAGGGTGCTACAACACAGTGGGAGGGAGACTTGATGGCTTGGAGCGATCGTCAAGGTAAAGCTATCTAGATATTCAGGTAGGTTGTACTTTTGTGTGAATTAAACAAGCGAGTTTTGATGGAAGCTTCCAAGGTATTGAAAGACAGCTCTATTCGTTGACACCTTTTCGAATGTGGTATAGCCGATAATGTAGATGCTCGTACTGCCTACGAAATCGCAACATTAAGTGTGACGATCAAAAACAGTCGATTTCAAGGTCAAAGCAAAAGAGGAAGGGGAGAATTAAACCGCTTCAGGACTTACACCAATTCACTTTGCCGGTCTCAGTCGTGATGGTTTCAGATAGTGTTGGAGGTGCAGAAAGAGGCGCTTGAGTTGTTAATGCACGAGGATCTTTAATGGGACTGCGATCTAAATCCACGATATGTGTCGATGGCGGCAAAATGCAGGGGTATTCTTTGATTTCTTTAACAGGAAAAAAGAGGCAAAGGGCCAATCACGCCCCGATATGTCGAGCCTTTAATTAATTACAATGCTTATTAACTTTTGAAACGATGCCTTCCTTCCACCATGAAATAATGTGTCCGACGGTAGTTCAACAACGTCTAGGAGAGCTTATCTCATAACTGAGAGATAGTAGTGGTATACCTCCTTTATTAAATTCACATTCTGTTAATCTAAGCCAGATACTCCTGTGGCACGGTAGAACTAAAGATGGATGGACGAAGGGTAAATGAGCAGTTCATAACCCGTACCGGCACTTGTCGCCTCCTGGAAATGTATAAACCCCACAAACACCTGTGTTGCCAATGATAAATTATCGTTCCACTAATTGAAATACGGAATTCTATTGGTACCTCACCTCTGATTTGAAGGACGAGACACCGTGCCCCTATATCTATCCTATACAAAAACCAGATTGATAAGGGTAAACTATTATATAATTACTTACTCCAGGTGGGATTGTCAAAATCCGATGTTGTGGCGTGGGTCGAACTCGGTGCCGAGAGTGATTCCCTGGAATCGCAAATGGCATCGTCTCTCGAAGCCTCCATGGGGGATGAATGTTGTGAGAGGGGAGGATATTCTTCACCTCGATGCATTAAGACAGTAAACGGTTATCAAACCCTTTCAAACTCCCCAACCACAAATGGAGCTTTTGTCAGCTTCAGTTTTAACGTTGGCATTGTGCCAAGAAGCGTCAAGAATAGCCAGTCATCACAAAAAGGTAACAAAGCGAGTAGATTAAACTACTAATAATTGGTTTAATTCTGCAAGAGATGCTCAAAAGAACCCGAAACTTTACTTACACAGACACCACCGCCGTAACAACAACGTTAAATTACAGTTTCTCTTGGGATAGCAAATGCCTACGCATATAGAGAGCCTTAAGCGCGTCTGCAGTGACGGCGATGCTCAGTTACGGTAAGACACTTGACAATTCTGTGAACAATCGGCGGGTAGAGCGCCAGAATCATGGCTAACCAACGCATACCATGACGTGAAATTGCACACATGAACACAACCATTCACGAATGTTTGCGATCACGAAAAGGCAGCTTACACTGGCTACCGGCACCAATAACGAAGTGAAGCAGCTTGTCCCAGGGTAGTTGGGTTGAAATGACGAATCTTACCATACGGCAGATTTCCGAACATTAGTTGAATGCTGTAGAGAACCACGTGGAGAAAAATCCTTTTTTCTCACGCATTATTTCCTGTCATGAACTCAAATTTCCACTTGATCTGAGTGCCCCCCCCCCCCTCCTCCTCAACTTGACCACACATTTCAATTCACTCTCCTGCGGTTCATCCTCCGCAATGGTAACACGGGGTCCCGTTTGCGCCTTCTATTCCACTGGTTGCCCCACGCAATGTAGTGATTTGTTACATTACCATGGACAACCACCATTGAAAACTAATCGTAGAGCACGTTACATGAGAAAAATACTACTGAGGAGTACACCGAGATGAACTTACAGGGAACACGCCGACATTTCGCCCATGTACGAGCAATTGACTGTAAAAGAAAAAAACTCACATTTATAACTCCTAATTAATCGCGATTTGAGAAGAGTTAAGAGGTAACTGGCTAGCTAGCGACAAATGAGTTAAGGTATTTGAGTACATAGGAAACAATGAAAAGCGAATGCAACCCCTCCAGGTCGCAAGAAAATAAGAAAGCAACCCATATAGACGACAGGAAAGCTTCAAAATGGCGATAAAATTGTCAAACAATAGAATGCTGCTAAATCGACGACTGTTCAATGCGCCCAACTGTAGTTGTGATGTTAAAGGCAAAAGTACAACAATCAAAAAGACGTGTCACGGTGAGAGAACGCGGCAATCATGCTACCCTATCCCGTGACACCATTCAACATGTTGCAATAAGTGTTGACCCTTCGTCCGGACCACATTTTCACCTAGTTTGCAAACCTCCTTCATCATTAGCATACAAAACAGATTTGTCCCAATGAAGATCCATTTTTAGGCATCGCGCCATACAAATTTGGTGACATTACAGAGAACGGATTGGTGGAACAAAGAAGAAGCCACTGTCAACGCAGCTGAAGGAAGGTAAAGCAGCCAGCTAAAATAAGTGCTCTAGAATCAAGCTCAGGCTCTTCAATTTAAAAGCAGTCCGTGCATGGGTGTTTACATCATTTCCATTATTATTCAGCGAAATATAACCCAATAAGTTTTCAACCCGTAGAACATAGCCCCTTACTAATGCGCTGGAACAGCATTAACTTATTTACCAAAACGATGGCAAAAGATACAATGAAATGAAAGGCAAATTAACTGATGTATTGCGCGGAGGGGCAATTACGATCTCGTAGACATCAAAATGGGTCATGCCAACACAAGGGCAATGAGATAACCGTAAATGACAATTGAGACGATTGCAAACCGAAATCGTCCAATGAAGGACTGAGAACATGCATTGGAACATCAAAAGTCGCATTAAAATTCAGCAAGACCCCACAACGAGTCGGTATTTCGGGACAAGTTCCAAACTGAAAGCTTCAAGGGTCTTGCTAACGGAACAATTACAACATGCATGCGTGGTCTAACAACCTTCCTATAGGTAGGAAGCATGAGAGAAGGTACACAACTCACACGGCGTGCTGTAAGCCTGGGTCGCTTTGGCGGTGACTCAAAAGTTGATGGGATGGTAGTGGAAGATGACGAGGAAGAAGCTGGTGTAGTCCCTGTGAGCGTTTTGGCAACGACAGTGGAAGGGGATACAACCTTAGCAGCAGGAGAGCAATAACTTATCACCTGCTGGAGGGTCAGAGCAAAGAATAAAATTGCGGAAAGCAAAAGAGAGCAGATAAGTGAAGTGGAACTCACCTCATCAGGTAGCGACTCAAAGGATGGGTTTGAGGTGGGCTTTACGGGAATCCGTCCACGTGGAGCAACTAGAGGATCAAAGATGCAATTTCACGACCTTAAGAACAAATTCTGTCCCTCGAGTAGTAGGGTTCCACGATACACATTCGAATAAACTGTCATGGAGACAGGCTCTGCTATGTCGGGAAAATCTACCAGGCCCACTTCAGCTAGAGAATCTTCCTTTACTCATGATTCCACAAATGAAAAGCAGTAACCGATGGATAAGAATCACAAGACATAAAAGTGACGTGTATAAAACGCTTTTACGATAGCCACATACACACAAAACGTGCACAATACTGGTACCGACAACAAAACAGATTGCGAGATGATAATCGATAGCTCGGTTTGGGGACTGTCAAGCAGAAACAAGATGCCCACCCCCAGAGTTCGTTTCTGTCCTCCTAGACGGGGTGACGGAGGTAGCAACGGAGGAGGAGGAGGATGGAGAGGGCAGCGGAAGCGCAACTGCAGCAGCGTTGGCACCAGTTTTCACCGGAGACTTGGTTCCCAGACTATCAACATCGTTCATCAGTCGATTTATGATGTCCTGCATGTCCTGTTCCAACAGACTCTGAAAACAGTTGGTGGTGAACTGATGACTGCACGATTTCGGGTCATCTAGCCAACAATCACAAAGACTCGCAGTTTACTGAAGCACGTCAATGGTGGTGAGATATGAAATGCGCGATTCAGTGTAGAGGGGCATCTCGCTATGGGTATCCGTGGTCTTCAGACACTAGGCCTTGCGGCCAACTTCCAAGTTGCTATTTTAAACCAGTTAAATGAACTTCACCACAGAACGAGCCGAGACAGGGAGAGAAGATGGTTCTGTGATAGCAAATTTCTATTCTGGTGCTCTGTAGCACTTAACGGCAGCTGAATGGGTTCACTTGGAGCAACCCTAGTGTTGGAGTTACAAATACAAATATTTGGCTGATTTACCATTGAACATTAAGCGGGTTGGTAACCCAGTGACCCACAAAACGGTGCTGATTAATGCCATTACGATACTACTCGGTCAAAATCTGTTTAGAATTCCAGAGACGGCAAGTTTGAAACGGAAGAAAAAATAGATGTTTAATGAACACTAAATTGGGCTCCAAATTTAAGTTGGCTTTCAATCCGACACCTTGCCCGCAAAAGAGAAAGGAACCTTTATAATTAAATACAAAAGGAACCCATAAATGAGCGAATTGGGGGTAAGAAAAGGTTATTCTAATTTCCACATTCCAAAACTCACTGACGAGCTCTGGTCAATATCCGCAGGAATGGGGAAGTCCAACTGAGAAAGTGTGGCTTCACAGTTTGTCCCATTGCCCAAGTCGGAGTTTATCCTATCAGCCACTGTCTTTGCGTTCTCCATAAGGTTGCAAAACACACGCTGGGAAGAGAAAAAAAAATTTCTAAAATTGGAAGGAAAAGACCTTCAAACAGCGCTGAATTATCAGTATCTCATTATCGGCTTTTCCATTTGTAACAAGAGTGAGACAGATTCAGACACAGTTAATTTGTGCAGTTTATCAATTTTATGTCAACCATGTAGATCAGTAGAGTGAAGTAGGAGGAAATGACCAACGTGAAGAACGGTCAGCTGTTTGTTGACCTGGGTTATTGAAGCTGAAAAACGCGTGATCCTAATATATTTTCTTCCTTTTGATTCATGAAAGTGGCGAATTTGCTGGGCTTATAAAGACTGTGAGAGTTAATTTGGCAATTTAACTCTTAAACTGAACTAACCTGAATGTTCAGAGAGGGACTTGCCGAAGCTGTAGCATTGGATGAGATCTCGGTGACATGGGCGGGCCTAAAAAGGAAGCACCGGTCACTAATCTGGATCGTACGGCTGTGGGAGAGAAAAAATGAAGCAACAGATCACCCACTTGCTGTGGATTTTTCGGCGCGACGAAGACGAAGTCGAAGAAGGCTGGACAGACACCGTACCCGACTGAGTCCGAACCACTTTCAATATTACCTTTGGGGTGGAAGGCAGTGTCTTAACAGAAGGAAGTATCTTCACCCGATTTTGAGTAGGAGTTACCGATGCTCTCGAACGTAGAATGGTGATATGTTGAGAAGGAGTTACTGACGGAACAGAGACGACTGGTCTCAAAGCCGCAGTCTTGACAGATGTTGTGATGTGACCGGAATCTTTTGGGGGTGAAGATGCAATTTCTAGGCCATGGGAGTCAGAAAGGAGGCAGACTATAAGTGGCGCCACCTCACCAGGATGACAGGTGGGAAGGGAAGCGTTGGTCCATTTTTTGACAATTGAATCTCGTTTTTCATTTGCTTAACAAGGTAAAAAACACATATTAGTGCATACAGGTTGAAAAAATAAGATGTGAAATAGGCAGACCTACCAATATTGGCAATGGTAAAGTAGTCTTTCAAAATATCTGCCAATGTAAACCCACCAACACGATAGGTCATTTTATTTCCTGTTTGAGACTCATTACGCAATTCTCCTAGATAAGAGCATTCTTGGAAAAATGTATTGAAGGTTCGAATGCATCCGAGATCACTAAGGTAGCCTAAAAACGAGTTTGGACGGGTTAGGTAACGAGACTCAAAACAATGGGCTGCACCGAATGGAAGCAACGGCAACTGTTCTAGGGGATGCGTAAGGATACTCCAACATGATATAAGCCATGAATTAAGTCAAGCGAACGCACCCAGAATTAGGCGACAAACCTCTGAAGGAAGTAGAGAGAAAAATACGTTATTGGCCATAATTACGCAAAATAAACGCAAAACCCAACAACGCGAAACGCAGCTCAACTACTTCTTCAATCGAATAGCTGGGAGAAGAGGTTGCCGAATAAAACAATCCTACCTGACTATTAATTATTGCCCCAATATTTTTTACAAAATCTGTTTATTTATGTAGGTGAGCAAGGGTTTTTTAGACAATAACTGCTTCACAAGTGTCGGAAAATTGACTTCACAAATGCATTAGAACATCTATTAAATCAAATCCACTACTCTGTTTAGAGGAAAAGACTTGGCTAAGTTGCAGACATTGAACAAGTTTTACTACCGTGGCAGTTTTCATTCCATTGCCAAACTAGTTGTGCAGTTTCTTTTTAGACTGAAAATGTGCAGATAATTCAATGGTGATCGTTTTCCCGAATTGGGAAACGGCAATTTTTATCTATCTGGTACAAGCGGTTTGGACGATCTTTACTTAATTAGTGCTTAGTTTTCACAAGTTGTTTTTGCAAATGATATTTCATTTTAAAGAATAGTGGGTCAATTTTGAAGTCAGATTTTCGTTCATTAGGCTTCTATTTTGATGCACGTTTGGACTACACTCAACACTATCTCAAGGTTAAATCTTTTAAATTCCAATTATATTTTACGAGTTCAAGCATCCTCAGCGGTCTCCAAGATCCTCCATAGCGATTTTAATTAACAGAATGGGTTCATTAACTCAAACTATTTTGATGTTGAAAATTTTGTACAGATTTAAAAAACTCTTGGTTAGGGGCGTTTGTAAGCTCTTAACATTCATTCACATCTTAATGGGTCAGTCTTTTTGGAATTTGTTGGTTAGTTTTCGCGCTTTTGCGCCTCACTTTTACATAATGGACTATTAGTTGCAATCTCTTTAAACGTCAAACACTGGTTTACATCGCACTGATCCATTTACTAAGTTGCAATGCTCAATGCAAACTGTTGGTCCTTTCTCTCTAAACCAACATGAAGTAATTGTGAGACATTCCCCACTCATAACTAGGGGTCTGGAACTAGTCCTATTGTTTGTCTCCGATTTCAAATATGCTTTGTGACCTCAGTTTAGCGTCGCAAATCATACTTTTGCAGTACTGGGTCGGTGTGGTTCGATGCGCCCTTCAGTCCTCCACAGCCTTCTCTCACCTCTGCACCAGCGAAAAGCAGCATGAATGGGATGCCTTAATGTGGTGGGTAGTCACCAGTCAGCAATCAAAGCACCAACCGTTTCACACATAAGTCATTCTAAACCACCATTTTATAGAATAATTCTTAGGCCATCCTTTGGTAGTTAAATGGAATCAAATACCAAGGTTTAGAATTGTGTAAAAACCTAGTTACTTCTGATGGAATTGCAAGTAATGGCGTAAAATGAGCGCGTTGAAAGACTAGACGTCTGGCAGAACAATCAGTTTATTTTTGGACGGTATGAAAGTGAAATGGACAGAAAAGGTGGTTTGGGAGGGGAGCTGTATCCCATTGGACAAGGTGAATCTGGGCCAGGAGACCGTACCTCCATCCCTCCAGTCCTCCAGACCTGTACGGAAATGTCAAAGTAAATGTGTATTTTGTATCACCTCTAGAGGTGATTTTGGCTACCTCACTGTTGGCTTTAGTAAGCGCAACCGAGTAAAGCGAACAGCCACCTTGACTTTTATGGGCATAGTAAAGCGGAGGCAATTTTCTCACGGCCTCCATTTTGCGTTCAGCATGGATAGGCTTGCGGAGAACCACCTACCTATGCACCATACCATTCTCCCTGTAATTGATCCGTTCTCTGTCGAATACAACGCGTAAGATGGATGAAAGGGGGAAAGGATCCTGAGCTGAGTAATCTTTAGTGCCTTCATTATGCCTACTCAAACGATACCAGTTCTAAGAATCCGATAAATGAATTCTCATGGACCATCTCACAAGGTGGATGTGTCAGACGGGACCCATATACGCCTCCAAGGTGCCGAACACGGCCGAATGGCGGAATTATCGCATGACCTGCACTTTGCCTCACTGTTGTGAGGTACAAAGAAACAAGTAAACTGGACACTGAAAATGATATCCAAAACGTTTAAAAAGGCAATCACTTGCCTGCAATCATAGTAGTGACTTGAAATGGGTTCACTCGCCTCAGAGTGGATGTAGGATTAGCGGCAGGAGGGACTGACGTTCTTTAAAATCCAAGTATATATCACTTCCCCTCACTTGGCGTTCACGTTTGGACTTGATGCTTTGAGAGGTCGTGAAGGGCAAGCATCAGCTTCACAATTGGTACAAGAAAGGATTTCGATGTTAGTAAGCGGACCTTCAATGACAGTCACCTGCAAGTGCCCAAACATTGATATCGACGAGGTGGACAGATTTGAGTTGATTGCTAGTGGCATTCATTCCTCATTGTTGCCTGTCCTGCCAATTATATTCCAATCCGCTTGCAGTCGTATCAAGTCAATAGGGTATCTCCTTCTGTAACTTTGAAGCCACTCCAGAAGGCGGAATCGTCAGGCCTATCTATGAAGCACTTTTATAGGTAGAAGAAATGCACCAAAAGTTTGTAAGACATTGAAATATTAAATTATCTTTAATGACAAAAGATGCTCTCTCTATTTGGTCTCCTTATATGCACATACACACTGTTGAAGGTCAAGTTTAAAGAACCCACATTCTTGCATCTGAGTTTAATAGTTTGCGAATTTTTTCACATATGCATGCACGACATAGGTAGGTAGTCACTCTATTGTAAGAAGTAGAAGAAGCCTTGTTAGTTAACTATTTCAGGCCTTCTATATGCCTATAGGTAAGCTGCCTCACATTTCTCCATTCGATGCGTCCTTCCACTGGCTAAAACGCCACCCGTTTCAAAGTGCTTCATTTCCACGATTGAGAAGAGTCCGCGCACCAACCAACATCAATCAGGCTTTGAAATGCCATGACATGTGACATTGGATTGAGGGCACTAAGCAGACCGATGGCAGTAATACTGTTGGTGGTCGTGATCCAAAGGCTGGTTGAGTTGGTAGAGTGTATTCAGATTGCCTTATTGACAAAAAAGGTTGTACGGATTTGGTTTGAAGACGAAATTCCTCTACGATTGTGGTCACTACCAAAGCATGGGGTCCTATTCATTCCAGCCTCGCAGTTGGTTTCAATTAATAGAAAGGCATTGCAGCCGAAGCTGTAAGGGAGTGGCCATGGGCAAAGACCAAACTTTATGAGGAATAGGGCAGGAGAATTGCATCACTCATGTGTCTCGCATTGTTAATTTTCTTTGAGCATCAGGTAAACGCACAGCCTTTAGTAAGTGCTGTTGTCGGAAGACTCGCATCACTTACCCAACTTCTGGCTATCAAAGAAGCGTAGACTGCCCATGGCTCATTGTCTCAGAGCCTGTGGATGATAGGGGCTGTCGAAGCCACCGGTTCGAAGATGAACAGGGGTTTGAAAGCATGGAGATTATGTACAGATATCGAAGACTGAAGTGACCATCTAGGAGACAAGTCTTGGGGGCTGATTTTCAACCCCGGTCTCCGTGTGTGGACGACAACGACACCGCCACTTTAGCGATGCCTGCGATTTGACAATTCCAGCTTATGAAGGAGGGGAGCTAAAAGATGGCTATTGAAAAGCCTTCACAACAACTTTTTCCTGACGTTCTGGAACACACACACACCACGGCCTCCACGATCGCGTTGTCTGTGGATGTAGGAGACTGTTATCAAAAGTGCTAAGTTGGCCCTTAGGACGATGGGCAAAATGTGGTTTCTGACAGCATTACCATGTCAAACTACCTCGCGATCTTCCTTGAAGGTCAGTTTCAGTTCCACTCATCTAAAATTTGGTGTATAGTATTGTCCATAAGCAATTCATGCTTCAACCATATTTCCGTTTCTAATTGGGATAGGTTGATCATGCAAGTAATCCAGAGCACAGAACCGTGATAGTTGACTCCTCATTTAGGAGTCGCCAATCATTCTCCCACCCCCGGCGCATGCAAATCGTCCGTACGTTGGAACTGGGTTCGCCTTCCGCTGTCACTAATATAGCACCCCAATACATACTTGGAGTAGAAAAGGGGTTTTACCCTAAAGCAAAAGTGGTACTGCCGACCAACAGAATGACTGGAAGGCTACCGGCAGAGCTCTGAGGTCATGCCGTCCAGCAGACGCACAAAGGCAGGGGTATTAAGCCTTCGCCGGTGGCTGGATTGGCTGGTAGCATGCACCAAGGTTATTACCACGTGTAGTAGGACTGGCTTGCCGCCCATAGCCACATATATATTGGGTTTAAAAGACCATTCCAAGCCAGGAAGGACGCTTTTATCTGCGTATGTATGCAATTTATTATGCGTATTAGAATAGATGAAATTTACGCCCAGGGATCAGGCGACCGGCTCGTCGTGATTGCTTCAACTCGTTGGATGCAACATGAATAAAAAAGGACTGCCCTTGAGTTAATCTTGATTGACCTCAGCTCTCAATCTGGCAGGCCTTATGGTGTTAATTAAAATGAATTCAAAGGTGTCACCGAACACCTGACACGACTGACAACTTTACTTTGGAAGCAATCCTCGAGTCGCAAATTTAGGTGTTTCAACATGAATAGGCATCTTTAGAAGTAAAGCTGCTCAAAATGAGTAAACAGTAATGGCTTTGCATATAGTGCGTCATCTAATGACAGGTATATTCTAAGTAAATGAAAATATTAACGTAGTCTAATGTAAGTCTAACCACTTCAAACATTAACCAAAGCAGTTCAGTGCTTGGGAAATGGGTTCTTTCGCAATAACTAGAGTAATCGATATGGTTTAAAGCAATAATAAGGTCAAAATGCATTTCTTTAGTTCAACTTAGTAACGATCCTTAGGAATATACCACTGACTTCTATGGTGCATTTGGTTTTATCACGTCAAAAATTTTATCAAATTCGCTCTCATCAAATGCGTACGAGTGGCCCTGTATAGCATGGTTAGCTCAGACTATCACATCTCAACGATAAAGAGGTCTGGGTGGAAGTTACTTCCATCAGACAGACGATAGTGAGAAATTCACCTAGGCGTCAAGTAATAGGTTCGTCGCAGATTGGTTCTTTGAACGCCAATCCACCAATCAACGATCAGTTTAGTCAAAAACAGGGTACTAGCTTTGCATTGGTTGGTTCTCTCCGACTTAGTTAACCAATCAGCTCCTGGTGCATACCTCAATATTTGAATAAAACTTGGATTCTTCGATGTTTGTCATCCTAAGCCTACAGAAATTACGGATTCCGAATTTAGATAGGTAAAAAATTGCAGCTTAAACACTTTCAAATGCATAAAAGTGACAAATGGCCTTGTCTTGTAAACCTTCTCCAGGTAATGACACCTAAATGCAAATGAATTGACACACTAGTTTTTATGGTGTGTAGGCTGTTTATAAGGGTTTTTTTTAATTTTATTCCATTGATGTGTCTTCGTCGAACGTTGTGCTTCCATCACCAGTTCGCACTTAAAAAAATAAAGTTTGACGCGAAAAATATGTGGGTAGGCATTATCTGCCATAGCAACTGTACAAACAGGGCATGTGCATGCATGCCTACAAAACACTCCATATTTTGGCATGATTCTTGATGCATTCCCTTGTCTTAAACTCATGTAAGTCTTTAATTAAGCCCGGGAATAAACCGGGATTGGCCGATTTCCCGACCGGGTTTATCTTGTCGACGGGCGTGAAATGCTTGCAGTTCGTGTAGTGGCAGTGTGCGTTGATGAACATTTTTTTGTTAGTGATAAATGCTCGGAAAGGCCTTTTAACATGAGCAAGATTATTTGCATGCCATCACAGCCTAAAAAGTTCGATTTTAACGAGTTCAGCAGGTCTTGCATTGCTGTTAAGCACAAATGATGAAAGGTCTGACAAGAAAGACGTCGAACTGTGCCACCTAACCAAATGGGTCCTACACGAGTTACCAGATGCCAATAGGCTTAAAGGGATGTCAGGCTGCTGCTTCACGTCGTAGATTTTGTTTTGGATTCTCACTTTCTAGTTTTTAATGACAAGTTGCCATTTTGTTCTGGCATTTGCCAATCAAGCGCATAAATCGAGGGCCCATCCTGAAGTGTGTGGACATCAGCGTGATGAATGGAAGAGGTTGGGTAGCAAAAGTTATCCTCGAAATAAGTCACACCTTTGTTGGGATTAAATGAGATGTTGCCACCCTAACATCTCCCATATTTCCAAGGATGTAAGACCTCAGGAATTCAACATGCCTAATTGGTGATAGACAATTACATGGTCCTATGGGAAGGATGAGCATGAAATGAAGGCGACTAGGGACCACCTTACTGCGTCCTTAGAAGTCAAACAATTTTATGAAAGCAGAATTTGCAAGATTGCACCCCGTAAGGAGAAGACAAGTGATCGCACTAAAATGTACTTAGACTCCAAAGCAACTTTTCCATTAAAAGTTCATCTCTTTATGGAATGGTTGAAGGCGAACCATTTGGTATGCTTCAATAGTAATAATGCTTATTTCCCTCATTAATTTGCTTTAATGATTTCGTGGGCCCCCTCGCCTCTCGGATTTGCGAAACGACAGAGTTTGCGTCTAAGAGCGAAGCAATGGAATACTGTCAACACCAGCGACATCACTCTAGCTGCCACCAATCCAACCTCTATCACCATCCCCTACTAATAGGTCCCTAACTGCGGTACCCAATCTAGTTGCCACTTACTTTGACCGTACCAAGAACTTGAAACAGAAGT
Source organism: Taenia solium (assembly GCA_001870725.1). NCBI lineage: Eukaryota > Metazoa > Platyhelminthes > Cestoda > Cyclophyllidea > Taeniidae > Taenia > Taenia solium. Next base: position 106,254 of record MIEF01008228.1, on the reverse strand, counting down.
AAACGGTGGTACTGGTAGAAGGGGAGGAAGTGGTGGATACAAGGACAAAGTCCCCACAACTATGCCAACCACAACACAATATCATTCAAAGGCAACATGTGGAATGAAGGAGAGCGATGATGGAAGTGTCTGAAGGTAGCAGTGGAGGAGGGGGAAGTGGTTGTGATGAAGGAAAAGATTAGCGGAATTCTTATATCCTTGTAAACCTCTTAGAACTCCACTCTCTCCACAAACGATAAAAAAAATAAGCTGTAAATAAAGCAGTTGTTATCAATGAATATGGGACACATGAAGCGGCCATTTAGCGCTATGAGCTGTCTGACCATGCTCTGTAAAACCGGAGGACTATCGTTATGATGCTTATCACAATGGCTCTACTTAAATATAGCAAGTAGGGAACTGAGTACATTGCTATTGCCTAGATTTATCACAGTGCAGGATTGACGAGCGACATTTAAAGCAAAAACGCTCACTATTAGCCGATTAAATTTATCTGCACAAAATCGTTTTTAATGTTGATTTTCAGCCTGACTGTTAAAGATGCGCTAGCCAGAATAAACAGATTTTTCATAAGTCTGCGCATCCCAGTCCTCTCAGACGACATAAAACGACAAAGCAGTCGGTATAACACATGTTGATGAATTAACAAAAGCCACCAAGATTGGAACCCAAAGCATACAGACTCAAAAAGCCGTATGCTGCAATAGTGCCTTCTCTTAGCCCAAATGCGGTAGAGATAAGCATACATACAAAACTTGTGGGCAAAATGTGTCCAAAAGAACGGAAAACCAAATGTGGTCACCTATGATTTTAAGATTCAGCCACGGTCAACTCTTATGTGCCTTGGTCCCACTGCTTGATCCCAGCGGCTATCCCAACGAGAGATTTGCTTCTTCGGCCATGCCTACAACCTGATGACCCCAGAATAGCCACAGCGATGAAGAATCTCTCATTGGGTCCCTAGAACGTTAAATTGGTCGTCAAAATGAATATCTCTATTTAAAGCGGGTGTTGATCTTTAGTTTGTCTGCGACAGGCAAAAGGCCAGTGCTGTCAGCATTGCTACCAGAATTTACCCACCCTTTGGCTCACGATTTCTTCTTCTACTGTTAATTCATGGTTTTAAAAAGTAGTGAATGAGAGATTGATGTCTGACGTGAAGCTACGCACAATTTTATCTGAAAGGTACTTTCGCTTCTTTGATAGATTATTTGCAAAGATAAGGGTAATTTTGCATGCGGTGTTTAAGTTAGCATATAAATCATAAAGTTAATACAGAAAAAGGGACTTCAAGGACCGGTAAAATACTACTGCCTTTATTGAATGCATAGTTTGTCTACAAAGCTACTTATATAAAACAGTTTTGGCATGGGAAAGACTTGTCAGTCCACCTGACACTTTCATCATCGTGAAGTGGAAACTACCACAACGACGCATCGTCTTTCAAGCAATGCACACATTGGAAGGAGAGCGGGTTCATCGCAGGAAAAGTTGTCACCGACGTGCATACTCATGGTCATATCCAAAGCAGTTGTCCATTCAATTGTCTTGGCATTGATTGGTTGAGTGTTCCACATCCCCATTGCACACATATCCATGAGCATTATGCTCTCCATCATAGGCGATTTTATCATTAAGTGGTGCTACATAATGGAACCTACTGGAATTGTGGCATCGTAGGTTGACTGAGGGTGTCTGGAATGGTGAGTGACATGCGTCACGGTTGTTATCACGCTTAGGGGGTCAGTCTTTTCATTCTACCGCGCATTTTAGAGTTATGAGACCAAACAAAAATGGGAGATTAGATGATACTAAGGCAGGGCAGGATTGAGAGGCTACTGGTGCACCACAATGCCATGCCACAGAATGGAAGTACAGCCTATACAGCCTGCAATGTCGGTGAGCCAAAAGCACGGCTAGACAATGTGTCACCACATTGCATGCAATGCAGCAGCGATTTGCGACTCGCTAAAAGTGCCGACATTTCGCTAAAACCCACTGCAACTACACCACAATCATTCCTTTCCCATCATCTTAGCGGAAATAGCGTGCGATGTGCTATTAGCACAATCTCAAGTTGGTTACCTGATGTCGCAAAGTGAAATGAAGTGCATACACACACACAGCCACTACTTAGGTCAGCAAGGACACTGATTTACTCAAAGCCATTTCGGTGCCTGTGTTCACTATCCCCGTGGCCATAACAACCAATAAAAAGGCTCCATTTAAGAGGAAATAACGGGAGTAAACACGGGCAGGGGATAATAAGAAGCCTTTAACAAAGTACGCATTCACTTCATTGCATTAACACATGGAGTGCAATGAAACAGCAGTTGTTCCATTCCCACACCTAATCCCGTGCATCAATACAACGACCCTTTTGTACCATCAAGAAGTACAGCGATAGAGGCGTCTCTACTAAATGCATTGCGCCAACACATACACACATGGTCTATAGGTTGTCGGCTCATCAGAAGTGCAAATAGTTTGAGGAACAACACCGCATTCTTCCATTCACCACCGATTTGATGCTCCAGAAGTAGTATTACTAGCGTGCAATCTGCGGTTACACTTCCACATACCTTAGCACAATACTACTGAATTGGCCTCATAACCTTGACAGTCCTCAGTCAAATATGAAGGCATATATTGCCCTAAAACTTCCCTAAAGATGGAGGAAGACTTAGTACTTTAGTGGAACATAAATATTTGAAATACAAACAGACATCGGCTCCTGACGTAGCCCTGAGTTCAACCAGTTCAAGATAAATAAAGTAGTAAAGACTCCAAGTGCCAGCATCGTCCCCGGCGCTACCCGCGGTCAAGCTCCCTTTTCAGCCTTTCAAACGGAATTAGGGCTGTAGGGGAAATCGTCCAAGCCTCAAGCGCGCCGGTTATTAAATTTTCATGCAATTGAGGCGAATCAACCACACCACCTACCCGCTGGGATCTGAAGTTTCGACATGCATGGAAACTCGATTCGGGGAGGAGAAATGCTACCCATGTCACAAAAGTCTATAGCTCGTTGTGAAAACACTGGCTTACAGGCAGTGCCATTTAACATAGGGCAGGATTCAACATTACTTCGTGAAAGAAGGATCTTTTTTCTATTCCCAATCGCCTCGTTACTCCCACTTCAGTGCTGTCCAACCATATCTATTCGGGTGCTATCCAACTAGTATTATCAAATGCTCCGCCATTCCGGTTTCAAAAGCCTCAAATTCACCTCTCAAGCCAGTCTTGTTTCTTGAGCGTCGAAGCAATTCACTTCTTTATAATAAATTAAGCATAGAAGAGTTGCTCTTCGGAAGAAAGTGAGAGGACGAAGTCATGAGAGTGGTGGAGGCGACAAGGGAGGTGGATTTGATCAAAGATGAAGTGTTCGTTGTTGACTCGTCAGATGGGTGAGGTATTTATGAATTCGTGCTTATTAAAATTCTCCATAGCAGAATTCTTCTGATCTGAAATTCTCCTCACCTCTAGTTGTTTCACGCATCGTAAACGCCTTAATCTGCAAAACTACTCAGACGTGTATTCTCTTCTCCTGCTTCTAAGCGCCTACGCCTCCTTCCAACATCCAGCTCTTAGTAGCTTGCTTGATTGTGGAGGATGAATGGAAAAGCAAGTAGCAAGCGGTCCATCACCTCAATTGTCTATACAATTAGCTGTGATTTAAAGGTACACTTGAGACCTGGAAGAACATAATACAACCGCCTGATAAATGAACCTCAAACGCTTTAAGGCGATGTGGTTGACACAATGGTTGGATTGATGAAACCAAGAAGTTGTACCAGTTGACTTGTTGAAGTTATTTAGTAGATGGAAAGCAGAAGGATCGAGGATGGACCAGTAGTTAATGACAAAATAGGCTTACATGTTGCACGCAATTTCCCCAGCCGCAATCATACTGAGATGATGAGAAAAAGGGAGATTGTGCTGCCGTCGCAGTGGGTTCCAACGAACCATTTGCACAATCAGCGAGTTGACAACTGCCGTTTTATTGCATGCAATGTGGAAACATTTCATCTAGCCGTGCTTTTAGCTCACCAGCATCGCTGCCTCAATAGGTTGTGCTTCCGTTTTGGGGCATGACACTTCGATGTGCTAGTAGCCCTCCAGCTCTACTCTAATCTGCTTGACCTCATAACTCTAAAATCTGTGTAACAATAAACCTACCGCCTGTCACTCGTCAGATCAGACACCCTCAATCAAGCTTCTGTGCCACAACTGCAGTAGGTGTCACTATGTAGCACCGTTTTACGGTATAATCACCCGTGATCAAAGGCAATTTGATAACTAGACGCGATTGAGATGTGAAATCTTCAACTATTCGATATCTAGACCACTAAATAAGGCAACTGCTTTGACTACGACTATGAACTTGGTCGACAGTGACAAGTTCTGCTGTGATGAGCGCATTACTTGAAGAATGAATGGCCTGCCCAATCCTGAAGGTCTGATTGACTCATGGCTCGTAGTGATCGCTTCTACCGCGCGACCATGACTGAGTTCAGCGTGCTGACAAGTCTTTTCATGCCAAAGCTGATTTGTAGGTTTCTCTTGAATGCTAGGAAGGGTACAGAATGATACCAGAGTGTATTCTTTGCTGTACTATATTCATGGATCATGAGGCGACTTGAATGCGCCTTGCAAAATCCACCTTTTTTATTCCCAATTTAACTGGAAGCTGTAAGTGCAATAAAGTTCTCCTCTAAAGTTTTCTTTGCAAATTCAGATATTTGATTAATAGGAAAGACTGTGATTCATCTTTAAGGAAGCTTGCTGACAGCAGTGACCTTTCACCTACTGGAGTCTGATCCAAGGTCAATGCGTGATAGAATTAGCGATCATGTAGATCGTCCAGTCCATGTTCTTTGGTGTCAAAAAAGGCCCTGCTATAGGGGCAGTTAAGCTGCTGTCCTACTTCTTTGCCATTTTTTGGACTATCAAGCCACAGACACCACCAAACTATCGACTCCCTTGTCGGGATGCATCCACTCGGATCAAGCGGTGCTCTCAAAGTACATGGAAGTTTGCCACGATTAGGCTCTGACTTCTATGTAGCCATGTTTAGTTATCCCTATCAGTATATAAGCTAAAGACTTTAGGATGCATTTCTTCTACAAGTAGTGCTCAAGTTTGACACTTGAGAGGATACATCATGGTCAGAGCTATGATTTATCAATGAAAATGTAACAAATGAACGGATCGACGTCGAATGCTTGTTTGTACAAGTTCTTGAGCATTCGTGATTATGGTCATTATCTCGATGCCCTCTGTAAATTTATTGATAAGTCCCTCAACGATTAATAGACCTTGTTAAAGTTGCCTGAGAGGTTGAAAGAAACTTGAAGTTAAGCAAAAATAAACATTTGAAATGTATGTGCGCCAATGTAATGGAGTGCTTAGTAATAAGCTAATAGAAAGTATCTCGCGTCTATCCCATTCTTCAATAAATTCAAATAGCAGCATTGTGTGCATCATCCTACTCGGTATATTTAAGTAGCGCTGATAGCCCAACCACGTTGGATTTTGCTCATAGGGCTAAATGACCGTTTCGCTTATTCATTAGCGATTTCTGCTTTGCTAATTACTGTTTGCGAAGTGAATAAGTACCTACATGACTTCATGATTTCTGCCCTCCTCCTGCTTTCTTACCACTACCTCCATTCTATGTGTTGCCTTTAAAGAAGTCGCGTGCTAGTTGACGTGGACACAGGAACTTTATCTTTTCCCAGTTATCTCCTCCCCTTTAATTGTTACCATCACCTCCTCTTGCGTTAGATTCTTTAAACGGCCTAATTGTGGTGTTCTGTCAATGTCGAGGTGAGTGGCACTTTGAACCGATACTACAGTTGGCGATCGAGCAGAAAAGTTAGAGGCAGCATTAAAATTGCGCTGGTTCAAAGAAGGTTACTTTAGCTTAGAAGGTAGGCGAAAGTGGAAGGATTATACTCGGAAGTCCAAAAATCTCAAAAGGAGCTTGATTTAACGTCATTTCACAGCAAGCCATTTCAATGAAACCTTAGTAAAAAGTGCCACTCTTTTTTGGTATTAAGAAGGTACTAGTCCGAATGATTTCTGCTACTTTTATTCGCCTTCCCTCTATAGGCCAATAAATAAAATTCTCGAGAGAAACGCGAAGCAAAAGCATGGTATCCCTTCAAGCCCATTTATAGCTGCTGACTCCTGTGAGACCCATGTGTTTAATTGACGCATTGTGACCTCCATCTTGACAGTTCTTTCACTATTTGTAAACAATTTCAAACTTTTTAGGCCATTGAGACACGCAAACTTCTCTAGTCGCGGTAGAGGGCTCTTCCTGGCATGAGGCACCGTCCGTTTGGTGCCTATCAACGCATACTGCTACTGCACGTACTGCAGATGCTACACACACTTCTACAAGAGGTTTGAAATTCAAATAAATCCGATCTAACACTTTATTTAATCTACGGCTTACATGATTTCAGGACAAGAGAATAGTACGAGTGAATAAAATAAAATGTAAAGCATTGGGCTGCTGTAGATAGTTATCCCATTTGGACAAGTCGATAGGACAGATGTACTGGTTTTTTGAGGTCATCAAATTATTTTGCTATGGGAACTGGTGAAAGAACACCCCGTTTGATGATGAAGAAACGGTTAATGGAATGATTTACAAAAACCTCGTCAACCAGTTACAAACCTCAAAAATAGTAATGTCTATTCATTCATATTTAGGTGTCATTGCATAGAGAGGGTGTGCGAGACGATGTCATCTGTCGCTTTTGAGACATAAAAGTTTTCAGGCAGCAATTTTTACAGTTTGAGAACGCTGGGAGCTGATTGGTTAATCAAGTTGACGAGGGCCAATCAACGCCAAACTAGTACCCTCTGCTTGACCAGCCTGATAGTTTATTGGTGGAATGATGTTTACAAAACCAATTCGCGACCAACCTATCATCTGACGTCTGGGTGACCTCCTCACCACCGTCTATCTAGTATGAATGTTTTTCCACCTCGTCATGATGTGATAGTTGAAAAATTAGAGCCTTAAATCAATTATACTTTGTAAAACCACTGTTCGCCTTTAATAGAAGTGGATTTGAGATGAATTTTCGATTTGAAGAAACCAAGAGGAGGATAATGGACGATAGGTTTTCTCAGAGGTGTCACGAAATGATTTTGATGAATACATTTGTATAATTGCTACTTCGGATAAAATTACTTTTCTTGATTGCTACAAGCGATTTCGCTAAATTTCATGCGTTGGACTAAATTTGCTTACATTTTTGAATTAATTGGTCTCAAATGAGTTTGATGATAATACAATAACCCATCCCTACCCACGAATCTTAAGTTACGTTCCTTTGAAGGTACCTAGATATGGTTAACCATAGCTTAACTTATGAATCAAAGGATTGCTTTTAAAGTGAAATTGTCGGCCGTCGGTCTTGTCTGGAGACGCCTTTCTATTTACTATGATGAACGTTGTGAAGTTTGCCAAACTGAGAATCGAGGTCAATCAAAATTAACCCAAGAGGAGATTTCCTTCATTCTCTTGGTATTTCACGGGTCAATTCGCTCACCACGAGCCGGTCATCCAGTTCCCAGCATAAAGAATGACTTAATTTACATAAACCGATTTGGATGCTTAAATGATGGGGAAAATATTGTAAACACATTGTTGACAGTGAAAAGCTTTATCATCTCCCCAACGTCTCACAGTTCGAGCTGCTTGGAATCCTGGACAGTGAGAAATTATTCTGTTTAATTGCTTTAAAATCATCCTGCTATACACTTTCAAGGATGGAATCGTTGAATTTACCATGGCCCGCCCTTACATTATGTGTTTGACGGATTTGGAGCTGGTTTAAAATCCAGTGCACTCATTTCGTTCACACTCATCAGCACAGTCGTTCACAGTGCCTATTACTAACCACTGATCATTTCATTTTAAAACGGCATGACTTGATTCTCATTTGTGTAGCCCAGATAAAAGTAATTGAAACGTTGAGAATAGCTCTTTAACTTGCTTCTCTGCACGCCTGCTTGGTGACCTCAATCCAACGTCAATGCCTGGTTGATGTGGTTTGATACGCTCTTCAATACACCTACACGGTCTTCTCCAGCATCCGCGCCTGTCATTAGGGTTATGGATGAAACAATTGAAACTGATTATCTCCTAGGCAGTGGAAGGACTTATTGGATGGTAAAATGTAAATGGGACAACAAATCCTGGTTGGAGTTTGAACATCTACCATATGAGATCAATTTTTGTGCCTTTGGACGACATGGAAGTCCATTGAGAGTTTTCCTGCTCTTGCTTGCAAGTTAAAGAAATTTTACAGTAATTTTGCCAAAAAATGCACTTTATCAGCAACTTGACCTACTACAGTATGCGTGTGCACACTAAGAATGAGGAGAGACGTCCTCGCTTTGGGTGAGCTTTCTACCTTTGGAAGAAGAGGCGAGCCTAAAGTCACTTTTTCTAATGGACATGCGGAAGGCCTAAAATACCCAACAAACAAGACTCCTCTTACCCTTACTCGCAAAGGTATTATCTTTCCAGCAACTTTTTCACAAGATTATGTAACCTCTGACGTACTAATAACATGTGTGTACGAGAATTTGATAGACTGTGAACCCAGATGCGTCCTCACTTTGACCGGATATTCCACCTCTATAAGGTCTAGTGTATAAGTGATGACTAAAACTGCGATGTTAAATGCCCCATACAAATGCTCATTTCTAACTTTTCTAACTGGATTAATAGCTTAGTTAAGAGACCAAATGAGAAGAGCCACTTTCGCTATTAAAGGTAGTATTCACGTACTCTCCATCAACTAATGTAACCGTGAGGTTTCTGTAAAATGTCTACTTAGGTGAATAACCTGGTATCACCTTCATAGATTAAGGTGTGTGGTAGGAATCCGCACTGCCTTGATGCATTTGTAAATGAAGCAGACAAATTTCAATTCAAAAATAGAGCTGAAAAATTGATTGAAGATATGGGATCAGGACATGAGGCAATGAAGTATGTATGTTACGGGCTGCCACGAACAATCAACTCAAATTTGTACACCTCGTTCACATTACCATTTAGGTACTTGCAGCCAACTGTTATTGGAACGTTTTTTGCTATGTATGGAAAGGTAATGGCAAGCAAGGGAGACTGGTAGTCTGCTTGATTGAGATAAGGAAACGCGACTGTTGAGAAGTACCCACTAAAATTTACAAAAGAGCCAATCATTAATTGAAAATTATGGGAATAAGCACAACACTCTTGTAAACTTACACTGCTTGATTTTCGTAAAGAGCATTGGGGAAAAAAGCAATCTGTCCCAGCTCACGACTCTTTGATTCATCCTTAAAAGTGACACATGATTGAGAAAAGAATGAGGTTGAGGGGCAAACGCGAAGAAGAAAACCTACGGTAGGCTGACAGGAGACGTAGATTCTGGTACCAGATACATCAGGAATGTAACCAAAGATCTAAACAAACGGAGCGGTCAATGTGTCTTAATTTAATGGCACTACCTTGTTCATCTTCATGTAGACACAAAATTCACCCCCTTGGCCTTGATTAGGATTACAAGGTCCCAAAATAGAAAGAGGAAAGTAGCATGCATCGTATAAACTCCCTGATTGACGTGTCCCGTTAAAAAAATCACAGTTTGAAGGTCCTGCCTGATAGTTTGACAAATATTTGCGCATAAACTCGACATATTTAGCTTTGTGATCTGAGTCATAGACGGGATGAGGAGACAGGCTTCCTTTATAATCGGCAACTGGTAAAAATGTGAGCCCTAAAATCCACGAAAACTTCCCTTCTAAGTATGAATGGGACCTTTAGTTTAGCAGTCAGTGTGATTAAAACAAGCGATTTGGAGCGTTTACTATAAAGGCTGAGGTCAAATTCATAATCCGTAATTGCGCTCACGAACAACAAATTTCAGATCAGTCCTATGATTAAGTAACAAGTTACTCACCTGGACTAAGGCCCAGCAGGCTTTGTCTGCCTGTTAGAGACGGTACTTTTTTGTCGATCACAACATTGGTGACAAAAAAAATCAGACTAATTAGAAATCCAAACAGACACGTGTAGAAGATGACATAATAAATGAATATTTTGGCTATAAATAGAAGCATACAAAGGAACGACTACCCCAGCTTGATGGCGTTCGATTCAGAAACGTTCCTTTTTTGGGGTTAAGAATAAATAGACCCAGACTGCGCAATCTTTGAGTCGATGTTGCCTTAAGTTCATTAAATTTCTTCATAGCTGGGATCAGGACATCCAAAATCTGTAATACCAGAGGCCGTGCCCAGCTGTAATACTGATCAATTTAAACAAGCAAGTCTTGAATGGTTATTTATTGCTAACGATTTCATACAGAATTTTATATCGCAATCAACTTTAATTTTTTTTATAATCCTTCGTCTTGGCCTTTTGTGCGAACGTTCCACTCTTGTGGGCTTATTTCACTAGATTTGGTTTTTGGTAACAGCATCATTACCTTGAGAACTTTTTGACCTTAGATCAGGATTATTTGTAAACTATATTTTATACTCCATGGTAAAACACCACAGTGCCGTCTGTAGCTAAGAGGTCTTATTTTCCCCTTGGCATTATTCCACATTCGGTGAGCTATCGGAAGACTGCGAACGACCCTTGCTACTCATTGCAGCTAATCTGATATAAATATAAATGCATCTGTATTCACAACCCAGTACCTCACCCGATCGCATGCACCCACTGATGGGATGGTTATTTCATTCGATTATGCGTTTAATCATAAGCACCATTCAACAGATCTCATTATTTCACCAACAAAAGCATCGGACATGCATTTGCACAACAGAATTCTCAAAAAGTAAGCCTTGCAATCACACATGGAAATAAGTTCAAAAAGAAAAGACAAACGAACTCATGGTAAAACCTATTTACAGGAAACCACCTTTCATAATGTCACTGCGGATCTTGCGACAGCTCGCAGCCAAATTCACTCAGTCAAGTGCTTTGAATCACAAGGTTGTTTTGAATAAATAAAATGAAATAGCGTAGAGCTGGAATGTGAATTGCTCGTGTGTGTATGTGTGTACATTTTTGAACAATTTTAGCTTACGATGTGTTCACATCACACGCGCCTAGCCATTGCTCGATCTTCAAGCCCAACTCTCCGCCCAAAATCGTAACCGTCCCATTACATATTTTGATGTATATAAACTCATGCTATTTCACATGAGAAGCCAGAGGGACTGGTGCCACCACACATATTGGAGCGGAATAGTTGTGGAATAGAAGCATGAGATTTGTTGATTGGCCATATGACCCAGTCGACTTGACATGTATGGCGAGAATAAGATGGTCGTGGTTAAGATGACCTCAGTCTCTTGCCTGGTTTTTACAATCAAGACATGAAAATTTAGGCAATCAAGGATTAGAAATAGTCGGCTAGCCGTCTGGGAGGCTCCATATGACATTGTGTTCCAGCCCGCCGAAGTACATGATCTCACACAATTTCATGTTCTATATCACACGAATGGAGTAGGTAATCTCTCAACAAAGGGTCCTTGTCACTACCAGTACTTACTTCTTATGCTTGGACTACTTCGTGCACGATCACATTGCCATCATCGGCTAGAATTATGGCCATGTTGAGCTTCCAACACTGTCTACATTGTGGTAGGCAAGTGGTGGGGCTTTGTCACGTTCATCTACTCGCACCTATTCCAACGGTAGGCCTATGACAGACACATCAACGTGCAGTCGAGGCTGCATCCCCATTGTGGGATGGTCTGCTATGCGATTTAAACATAATGAGATGACTTGAAAGCTGACTGGAATAGACCTGAGTACAAAGAGCTTCACCTTGGCATTTCAGAGCTCCCAGTTGGTCGTCAAAGCGAAGGAGAGAACCATAGCAAAGTAGTTGCAGCTTTGCTCGCTATGCTTCCTTTCAGTAGGACTTCGATAAATGGCAGTGTTATGGTTACCTTGCTGCACAAAACATGCATAGACTATTGTAGGAGTGGAAAGTAATGCTTTAGGAATTGAATGGCTTCAAAGTGTGCTGATTTGTTGGTGGAGTCTTCTAAAACAATAAATTTCTTGAAACTTGCATCTGTAAAATTGGTCCGTGTCAAGGCTAGCAGCCACCACGAAATGGAACCCGATTAGCAAAGTGGTAGACTGTAATTACTTGAGGCTTTTCAAAATGGACTGGGTGGAGGCAGGCATACTAAACTAGTTTAACCGATTTAAGTCTAAAATGGATCAACCAGGAATTCCTTATTGACACACCGAATCTTTCGGAGTGTCGAAAGTCAGGCTAATCCCCACTATTACAATGCTTGCCTATAGACTGTCGGTTTCGGTTATGGTCACTTGGATGACCATATTGCCTCTGGCAGCAGCCCCAGGCCCTTTTTGTTTGCTGAATAGATGTAATCTACTTAGCGATTATGCCCTCTTTTGTCGTCGAGGCAGTCTTGGGACGCTATACTGGTCGCTGCAGAAGGCGGACCCGACTTTAGAGGTCATCGCTCCTAATTCATATCGCTTGTATAAAACTCTGGCGGTGGGAAAGTAGTGCATGTGCTACGGATGGGAGAATTGCTGACATCTCATAACCGAAGGACCGAGAATGACGGATTGACTAATCGGTCTTGCGTAGGTCAAAATAAGAGCTCCTTACGCGGGTCACAATTTGTCTGCCGTCAAAACCTCAACAATGCCACCTCAGTTCACGTTTGCGAACCGCGAGAAAGCATAACTAGACGTAGTAACGAAGCCAAAATTGCTGTGACAATGATTTCTTAGATAGGGAATGGACACTCACGGTGTGATATGGATATGGAGGCTAGATTAAAAGTGACTTTAAGGTTAACCTGGGGTATCATCATGCAACTCAGATATGCAGGTGGTCTCAAGGCTCTCCTCCATGCACCCCACTGCTAAGAAGTGTGGAAACGCCTACACACATCAATACTTGACAGCTTTCATTGTATGAATGCAAGGTCGTCTTGTAGGTCAAGAACAGGGCGTCTGATAGGTTGCTGTGAGTGTGGAGCATTCTCGTGAAGGTATTATGGGTTGTGATTGCCAAGCATTTGTGGACTAAAGATTTTAGGTTTACTTATGCCTCAATTTATTGGCTACCTGTGCTTTGGGTAGAGGACGCAGGAGAGACTGTGGTAAGGTGTCTCTACCACTTTGACAAAGAATTGACTAAATTAAATGAAGCAGTATAGTTGAATGCTATTTTAAACGATAGTCCGCGATAGCTCTCAGCCCTAGTCAGAAGTAAGCAAGTTAAACATTGCATCTTGAAGGCCCTAGCATTTTTAAGTACACTCGTACACCACTGCTACTGTCAGGAGGCTAGCGCATAAAATTTAAGCATTTTTCTTGTAACTAATTTGAACGAACTACTCGGAACAGGATTGTCTTTTTTAGAGGAAAGGAGAGAAGAGGCCTCCATTTCGCAATGCTTTACCTAGAGTTGCGTGGATCCTTGGAACACTCGATTAAGTTGGAGGACCCAGAGGCTAGCTGAGCTCAACGCAGTCCTAGTCGCTCCAAATGCATTACCAACTGAGTACTCCCACGACACTATTCAAAGGAGTGTTGAACTCTCCCTTGGATTAATCATGCTGGAGGATCTGCAACCTGATAAGTTATCCATTGTGATGCTGGCAGTATTTAAAGGGTAGGTCAAGAATTTACTCCACTACGGAACAATTAAAACCATACCGACTGGTAAGCCACTGTTAGTGATTACGGACGGTAGTTGTCAATGCCGGTTTCTACACAGTTTAGGGTTGAAGATTTGCCACGTTTTACAAAAGGTTCTCAAAGTACTGTACTTAGGAATGTAATAAGGCGTTGGAGAGGCAGAAAGAGTAGGTAAAACAGAAGGCGTAGAAGGGGATGGAAGCGCCGTCACGACCAGCGGATCTGGTCTCACTTCCATAGACTCCGCTCCACAATCCACTGCAGGCTTCCCAAGTGCAGGAAATAAAATTAGTTGCTACTCAACATCAAAGTAACCGCTCATATTGAAAAAAAAGGTTGTAAAACATTCACAAAAGTGTGTCACCATTAAGTTTACCCTTGATCTTTTCAAATAACTCGACGTATCGGTGTCTAGAGACCACTGAAAAGAGGTGATTTGGCACAGTGACACAAATTTGTTTGTGCACCTGTGTGTTGGACTACAACAATGGAAGTATCTTGTTTCTGAAACCGCTATTGCCCAATCGGCATACTTTAAAGTTGACCAGATACCTACCGCATTAGTGCTTTCCTCCTCTGAAAAGCCCTTCCACTTCAGCAAGTTGATTGTCGCGATGCTGACGAGGTCAGACGGGTGTAGTCAAGCTGCCATTCATTGAAGCCTCAATGAAAGCAAGCATTGTGAGCATAGTCTCAGCTACTGTGTTATGGTCCTCCTCCTGCTTTGGAGACCGACTGGGACCTCTGAACTGCCAAGGTGAAGCTCTTTGTACTCAGGTCTATTCCAGTCAGCTTTCAAATCATCCCATGATGCAATGAGAACACAGCCTCCACTGTATGTTGGTGTGTCTGTCATAGGCCTACCGTTGGAATAGGTGCGAGTAGATGAACGTGACAAAGCCCCACCACTTGTCTACCACAATGTAGACAGTGTTGGAAGCTCAACATGGCCATAATTCTAGCCGATGATGGCAATGTGATCGTGCACGAAGTAGTCCAAGCATAAGAAGTAGGTGCTGGTAGTGAAGAGGACCCTTTGTTTAGATATTATTTCTTCCTTTCGTGTGGATCGCAATGTGCGATTGTGTGAGATCATGTACTTCGGCGGGCTGGAACACAATGTCAAATGGAGCCTCCAGTTGTGCAACAGTGGAACCCAGACTGCTTGTGAACTTCATCAAATCCTTGATTGCCTAAATTGTGGGAACTATTCAGAAGATTGAGTCCATCCTAATCGCAACCATCTTCTTCCCCATGAACAAGTCAAGTCGGCTAGGTCTTTCGGCCAATTAACAAATCGTGACAGATCTGGCTACACAATGGCTTGAAGTTGTTTGTTCCGTCAAACCTGTTCCTTCGAATCAGTACTAGTGCCCTCGATGGAGCTTATGGCCTAATGGCAACTCATCTTAGTAGTGCCAACAGAAACACCCTCCATGGCATTCACTTTGAAAGGATTTGTGCATTCACTTTCTATTCCGCCTGCAATTTCTACCACATTTGGATAATTTTTAAAGATCCATCATTCCGATCGAATGTCACTGCTCACTTTACTCCCTTCGGGCTTTACCAAATGTTTCATGTTATTGCCAATCACCTCCTTCGCTGAAGCACCTAACTATAGCCTGGATGTATTTTTGTGTTGAAGGTACTTTCCAGGGTCATGGGCTAATCCTCAGTGGAACAAGGCAAAACGGTGCGCCAAAAGATTTAATGCAAGGGGTTCCAACAACTTGACACAAAACTAGAATTGTAAAACCATAAAGCTCCATTATTTGACCTATTGAAGTAACTTACAGGACAAAAGGATGAAATAGTTGAAAATAAGACATTAGTCTGTGATAAGGATGCGTAGAAGTGTAAAGCCAGATTATACGCTTTTCTTGCATCCTTAAATACCATCCAAGTGTTTGAAAATGGAAGGTTGAGATGGGTTCACAGTGAGCTCTTCAGGCCATTTCCATGCTTTGCGAGTCGACAGTTTATGGAAGGTGTCCTACCCAATGGATTTGGTGGTTGGCGTGGATGCACTAAAACTGCTCCCCCATTCCCTTCAATTGAGTTATCCTTCAGTTACCGGGCGTTTGGCTACATAGACATTGCATTCTGCGGCAATGCTTCTATAGGGTGCCAGTAGTGCCTTAGTTCCTTCATCTTACAGTGTCCAATGGCTCTACTATGCTTGATAATGGATGAAGTGTGCGTCCTTCTGTGCGTGGTCATTGCCGTGACGCAGGTCACTTGTCAGTTCAGACACCGTCAGTCTGGATAGCACCTCACTATAAAGCACCGTTTTATGAGATACTTGGCTCTGATCAAAGACGTTAGCAAACTTAGAAGACTTTGGAGACGGGATATTCAACCAGTCAACACCAAGACTTTGATCACGACAGGTTTTTTAGGTGATAGGGGGGTACGGTAAGCATTTAAAACACTGAATTATTCAAAGCGTTTTTAGTGCTAGCATTCACTGCTCCTGTGTCCGACAACGACCATAGAATCACAAGGCTGCCATCAAGTAAACTATTTTATCAAAGGGAGGAAACACGAGTTCTGGAACCGGAAGAGTACTCATGAAAGGTCACTTTAAAAGCTGAGTCTTCAACAAACTCGGTCGAGAAGGGCGGCAGATACTCAGGAATGCTATATTATGCTACACTCTCTAGTTTAGCAGGGCTGGATTCTCCAATTGGTTCGAAAGAGTAGTTAGCGGAAGATTGTTGCATTGTTGCGCCCAAGATGGATGTGACCAATGACTGTCTACGACCTAACTGGTGTACCTATTGCAAAGAATACACCATAACTGCTATTTCATTGCATTCAGGCGAGTTATGTATCTCCATCTTGTTGACTACAGTAAGCCTCTTGACTCCTCAAACGCTCCTCCATTTACATAGTCAGGACTATCGCTTCTGTAGCTCCCATTATCGTGACTTCCCTAATGGGCATTAAAGAAATTTCTTGTGACATCTTCTCCGTCGAGATAATTATTAACTTCCCATCCTACACCTGTATTTGTAATAATTGTGGTGTTTATATGCGCTTTGTAGGTGAGAGGCGGGAACACAAGATCCACGTGGCCGCAGAAGAGCTCGCTTCCTCGCCTGAGTCGGAGTCACACCCCCAGTAGATCGACTATATTAACCACCTTGTACCCTTAAATAAAGAGATGACCAAAAGAACTCGTCCTTCTCATACCAAGGTGGAAAGGAAGGAAGAGGAGGAACGGGAGAATCCCGCTACAGTATTCTTTCATGTTTCTTAACTCATCGTAAAACCATGTGTATCAAAGCTGTCTAAGTGGCAAACAACGGATGCCGTTGAGGTGTGCTGAAGAGAGTCTGCGAGGGTGGGATTAAAGGAGTGCACATCTCCGTTAATCCTGCGTTTACTGCATAGATTGAAGTCCTTCTGATTAACTGCGACTCCTACTACAAATGGATTGTTACAGCTGCAGTGTCATAGCGATGTGACGATACCAATTCACATCAGGGGCGTTGAACTGGATGACCTGGGCGATGCGATGCTCCCGTGAAAGGGTAAACTGATTCGTGTTGCAATAAATTTGTCTATATCTTCCTTTTCAACGTACTTGCTATTAGCCAAATTAGAAATCTAAGCCTGTCTGTGTCACCTTTCCACAGTCAGTTCTAGGAAGTCGCATTATGCTAATCGTTGATAAATTTTTAGAATTATTCGCTTTTTTACCAGCAAATCTCTGAGAAGTCGCGTGACAAGTGGACAAGTAAAGAAGTTAAACTGATTATAGGATTAACATGTACCTTTCCACTCTGGACAAAATGATCCCTACAATAATTTGATGGTATAGTGGACTTATGTATTCAACAACATAACCGCCTTTCGACTTCTAATAAGGATTTGCAAATGACATGCACGCAAACGAAATTGCACAACTAAAATTAAAAAATCCACATTTGTTGCTTCCATCTTAGCCAACGACTATTCTGCATCAGGATGTGAGACGTGTCTCGTCTGCTGCTATCTCCAATCTGTAGAGCAATCATAACCCTCATCCTCTTCAACGCTCCACACCAATTAGGTCTCGCACATTCGATTAATTGTGGAGGCGGTCTGACGAGCCCTCTGTACTCACAGAATATTCCTCCATTTCATAATGAAGGTCGCAAGTGTAGCACCGAATACGTGTACAAAGGTAAATAACATTTACACACATACTACTGATTTGTTCACAAGTAGCTTGCTAGGTCAAAACAATTTGAAATTGTGTCTGACAACGTTAGACAATTTAATATGTGTATATTGAAATTCAAAATTTCAATGAAAATGGAATTTCAGGCATAGAACACCTAAAAAACTTTGCTTTTTGAAAAATATTTGCTTATTTTATATTGTAACACCCTGAGACTTCTTTGAAGACGAAGGTAGACAGAATGTGTACAAGTTTGGTAAACAGAACGGCCAAGCCCTACTAACATGACCCAGAGATCAAACCACCCGGTGAAAGTACAGTGGTTAGGACACCAAGTGCGCCCTTACTGAAACCAAGACCTAATCAACTAACGCCTCTACGGGTATGCAAACATACATATACATATAATTTCCAAAAACTTTTACAGTTATAAAAAGATTTCACTCATAAGGACATGTTGAAACAAATTGATTCCACACAAGTCGCCCAATCCGAATTTATTTTACACAACCATAAACACATAGGGAAGTAATTTCTCCAATAAAAAAGGTGTTTCCGTAGGTAGGTAGGATCATTTACGTACCCTTACTTTACATCTACGAGAACGTTCCACTGGTCAAGTCAAATGACAACCTCTGGCAGATGAAAGGAACTGCTTCCAATGACCTTGGACTGGCATCATTGTTTGGCACAGTCTAGACCACACTCATGAGCCTGTCTCCTCCACCAATTATAGACTTACCAGTTTGATTAAAGCATTTAGGAAGAGCATGTGTGAACTTTTGTAAAATTGTAAGTGTGAGTCAAGGCCCATTACGACTGAGATGGACACCGGCTCAGAGACAGCTTTTGAAACCCTGACACCATTCGAAATGGTACACAGTATCGTCAAGTGGAGGTGTCCTTGAGGCACTACACACGGGAACAGCTCAGTAACCGAATGCAAGGGTTTCAATTGTTCGACTAAGGAGCAGGGTCTCACAGTAGTATTGTTGCAGGCAGTAGTAAGTGATATGATTACCATTCCATCATTAGCCACCGCATATTTCACGAAGGCTTCTCCAGCTTGTAAGCCTTCATGCCTCCTTCCAACATCCAGTTCTTATTAGTCTGCTTGATTGTTGAAGCTGGATACAAAACCGAGTAGCAAGCGCAATTGGTTTAAGTCTCTTGAGTCAAAATCTTTGACTCCTTTTAAATATACCTATATTACTGTCAGTGGTGGGTTAACAATAAATCCAAGACCTGAGAGCAAAATTTTACCTACCAAATAAGTTACCTAAAAGGGCTCTGAGGTGACGCGATTTAGTGAATTGAAGCAAAAGATAGACTGATGAAGTTATCTGAAAGATGGAAGGTGGAATGCTTGAGGATGGGCCAGCAGTTCTTGATGTGAATGTACAAAAGAACACAAGCTACTTGCACCACCTCACATTAGCACAATCGCGGCTGGAGACTGGGAATGAATGGGTTTCAGCGGCCTCATTGCACATTTGGCGAGTCGACAATCGCTTTCGCACTACATACAGTGTGATAGTATTTCGTCTGGCCATGCTTTTAGCTCACCGATATTGCAGGCTGTAAAGGCTGTGCTTCCGTTCTGTGGCATGGCATTGTGGTGTGCCAGTAGCCTGCCAACTCTACTATGCCTTAGTACTATCTAATCTTCCATTCTGCTTGGTCTCATAACTCTAAACTCCGCTGTAAGATGAAAAGGCCGACCCACTAAGCATGGTAACAACCGTGACGCATGTCACTCATCAGTCTGGACACCCTCAATTATGCTACTGTCACAAAATCAGTAGTGTGTAACACCGTTTAATGATATACTCGCCAATGATTAAAGACGTAAAACACAAGAATATGTACGCCTTAAAAGAAAGTTGGACACTCAACAAGCCAACATTAATGCGGTGGAATGGGGTAACTTCTTTGACCACGGTCACGCGTTTGGGCGTTGGGGACTTTCTCCTCTGGGACCAACACGGCCCCATTCCTACATGCATTACTTGTTCTGTATTAAATTAATACATTCAAAGTCGGCTTAAGCACCTCTCGCAAAACCTACTTTTTTTATTCCCAAATTAAGTCTTGTACAATGCTATATATATATAGCTTCCCCTCAACACTAAAGTCCACCTCCTGATGCTTTTTTGAAACTGATTTTTTTTAATTAATAGAGGGGACTACGGTCTAGCATTAACACCAAATGAAAACATTAATGTAAAGGCATTCATATTGCTGTCTTTAAGCTCATCTTTTAGCTATTTTTAGAATTATAAAGTCGTGTCGTCAAAACATCGAGCCTCCTGTTGGGATGTGCCCAACCAGACCAAACAGTGGCATCAAAGTACATGAACGTTGACCACGGTCAGGTCCTGATTCATAGGTAGTTATTTTTGCTTATCCATCTCAGTGTACAAGCTGAAGGCTATTAGACACATTTTTGTGAACAAGTATTGTTTAAGCTTGATACCTTTGCACTTATGCATTATACTTGGGCATTGCTAGAGGTGTGATCCATAAATGACAATATTACAAATAAATGGGTTGATGTCAGATGCTTGTTTTTACAATTCCCTGATTATTCATGATTTATTTCGCCATCTTGGTGCCTTCTGTTAATTAATTGACATGTTTCACAATGATCAATTCGTTGTTTAAAGTCGTCTGAGAGGCTCTGAAGGTACCAGGACCTATGAAAATAAAAACCTGTAGTATGACTGACATACTTATAACAGTTAGGGAAAAATAAGTGCTTAAAATATATTGTACAAACCACTTAAATGAGCCAATAAGGAGCGTATTTATCTGTAGTAGCTCCCGTCTATCCCGTATTGCAATAAAACCAGGCAGTAGTGTTGTGTGCTGCCTCCTACTTACTATATTTAAGTAGGATGATTGTGAAATGGCATCTCATAACGATAATTCTCCTCAGATTTGACATAGGGGACCGTTGGCCCCTGCTCACAGTGCTAAATGACAAAGCCTTCTTTTACTTCCGCTTAACTACCATCCAATTATCGGATGGATAAGGTGCCATAGGTGTCGATATTAGTTTATGATTTTCGTTCCCCTTTAGCTCCTTACTACCACCTCCTCCATTCCATGTATTACCTTTAAAGGACGTTGCACGGCGGTCGGATTGCTTATGGACACTATTCTCTAGCCCTCATTGCCTGCTCCTCTTCAACCACTACCAGCATTTCCTCCTGCGTCAGACTCCTTGTGCGGCACAATTGTAGTTTTCTGCTAATATCGAGGTGAGTGGCACTTCGAACTGGTACCAGAGCTAGAGATTGACTGGTAAAGATTGTTGCCAGGAGCTTGGTCGGTGGATGCTGCAGTAATAGTACTGGTGTTAGCAGCAACTCATAGCTTCGCTCCTCGATGACCTGGCAGTACTCAAATTGGACGAGTTGGAAGAGCAAAATCTGTCATTCTACATTGCGCACGCCGATTAAAAGGATCACTCTGAGTTGAAAGGTAGGCGAAAGTGAAAGTACTGCTTTTGGAAGCCTGGACACTAAAAGGAACTCGATTGAATGATATTAACACAGCAAGTCATCATCATCATCATATCAAACTCTTTTTTTGTTATTAAAAAATACCAGTCAAGATAAATTAGATTACAATTGTTAGACTCTCCCCTATGAAGCACAGTCCTAAAATTTCTATTTTTTTTAGATACTTTAAGCTTTTAGAGACACATAAAACGGTGTCTAGTCGCCCCTCTTTCTCACTCTTCTCTCCCACATGGTCATGTGATTTTGTACCACCAACCAGTCATGCCAGGTTTCTGGAGATGAAAGATATTAAAATTCTTCATGAAGGTGTGACTTACTTCAGGAAAAACTTTTGCTGGCTAATCTCTTGTCCATTCATCGCACCAATATACACACTTGAGGATGGGTAGTTGGTGGATAAGTTGGAGAGAGACATGGGTTTATGCGCTTGTATGGCAAATGCTAGAATAAAATAGCAGCTTTTCATCACAAATCGGAAAGGGAGCAATCAATCTGAAATTCAGGGCACCTTTTTTACAAAACACTTTGAGAAGTGCGAAGCCCATTGGCAGCTGCTAACTCCTGTGAGACCCATGTGGTTAGGTGACGCAATGCGACTCCTATCTTGTCAGTTCTTACACCATCAATGCAGAAACTTGTTTAACACTCTTTAGGCCATCGAGGCATGGAAGTCAGCCCAACCACTGTACAGGTCCCTTCCCTAGCATAAAAAAACATCCGTGTGGTGGCCATCAACGTGTACTGCGAATTCTACATCCACTTCTACGAGAGGCTACTACAGATGAGAAAACGACGTAAACTCGGTTTGAACTTCGGACAAATCAAGACCACTTCCCAACTTAATCGACGAGCTATATGAGCGTGGGGTAAGAGTGAAGCCCTGAAAAACACTAAATAATACCCTGTCAGTGCAAGTCGCTATGGCAGGATGCACAGATTTTTCCAGCCACCTAATTAATTCGCCAAGTTAGAACTAGTGAATGGAACACCACGCCCGCTAAAGGCGCATCGGTTAAAAAAAGATTAAAAAAAATGCCTCCGTTAACGACTCACAAGCCCCTAAAAAAGTAGGGCGTCAATTCATTTGCATTTAGGTATCATTGTCTGGAGCAGATTTGCAAGACAAAGCCACTTATCATTTTTGTGGGTTCAAAATGTTTTAGTTGCAATTTTCACAGGTCTCCTCTTTAACTTTACGAATCAGCAAGCAACACAGTAAAGATAACAAAAATTTGTTCAATGATTTGGAGATGCGGTAACAGAATTGTAAGCATAACTTGAGAAAGCTGGAAGCTGATTGGTTAATTAAGTCGACGCTGGCCAATCAATGCAAAGCTAGTACCCTGTTTTTGATCGAGCTAATCGTTGATTGGTGAGAAGACTTTTAAAGAACCAATCCGCGGCCAACCTTTTACCTGACGTCTAAATGGACTCCATCATAACCTTTATCCCCAACTCCTTCATCGTCATGATGTGCTAGGCAGAAATTAAGACTTCAAATAAGTCGTTCATTGTAAAAACCATCCGCACACATTAAATGTATTTCAATTCGAGGCAAATTGCTGATCTGAGAAGCCAACTGGGCGATAATGGATAATTACCTTTTCCAAGGAATACCGTTAAATGAAACAAATAAAATAAAATAAATAAAATACCCTATTTTACCTATTTAATGCTACTTTACTTCTGAAGATACTTGGGAACGGTGGCCCCTATCTCAGTGTGTGATTCATTAATTGCTTCCAAAGTGGAGTTGTGAATCGTTAGTCTTGTCCACCTACATCTCCTTGCTTACTTTGAAGTCTACCAGACTGAAAGCAGGTGTCAACAGATATTGGGCCAATGGTAATTATTTATTTTAGGTATAATTCAGGATTCCAGGCAATCACAACAAGCCTGTTGCCTGGTGCCTAGGGGAAAACACAGCATTTTTAACATGCAGATTGCACCCAATAATAAAAATAAGCTTTAATTTTTGACTGCTTTATCACCTCTAACCAGTGGCTATAAAGTTAAATTCAGTTCCTTTTAAATGTTGGTTAATTTTAAATCGCTCTGCTAAATTGCTTCAAAATTCTTCCCTTTGTACACTTTAAAGGATGGATTTGTCAAGTTAATTATTTCCTGGTTTTAAGTCACGTGTTTGATGGGTTTGAATCTAATTGAAACCCTGTGCAGCTATTCATTTCGAAAAGGGATGAATTGATTCTTACTTAAGGCTCCGTTGTCTCTTAACGCCTGTTTGAAATGAGCTGATGAGCTCTTCAGTACCTCTGAAGAATATTCTCTCAGCCCCGGCAGTCATCAGCAATGTGGATGAAGTACTTTATAACAGGCTGTAATCTGAACAGTGGAAGGACCCTACAAATGGAGAAATATGAGGCGACTAAGTGTGGCTTGACTTTGAACGTACACTGCATAAAATGAAGGAGAGTTTCAAATCAGCTCAACTATAGGCATGCAGAAGGCATAGAGTGGCTAATTAAGAGAACTTCTTCTACTCTTCCTTGTCCATTCCCTACTCCTGAGCAGTTTCGCCACACAAGGATTTTATCACTCACCTATGTATTGCATATATGTGCGAAAACTGAGCTGACTGTGAAATTAGATAGGAAAACGTTGTTTCGTTCCAATTTGACCTTTTACAGTGTGTGTACACACAAAGGAGAAAGGGAGGAGGCGGAGAAGGGAGCGTTCCGCTTTGGGTGGATCCTCTGCACCTATGAGGTCTACCATACAAGCACAAGTAAACATTGCAGTGCAAACCACTCTTTCAATTTTCCCATCACCTTTCGTGTTCTTGACTATTCGCTTCTTTGCCATTAATGTTAACACTTGCACCCTCCTACTGCCCATTGTTTCATTACGGCATAAATCTTGGCATGCTCTCTTTACCATACTAATAGACTTGGCAGCACAGCTTTCTTGAGTAATTAATTTGAGGTCGCCTATGTAGGTTCAAGGTTAGAAGTGGAAATACCCCAGCAACTTGATACAACGGTAAATGAAAAAGCATCGCTTCATTTTAAAGCACAAAATGGGAATTTTATTAGAGAAATAATGAAGATTGCGTGTCACAGACTGCCATGAACAATCAGTTCAAATTTATACTCGTCCTCAATATTGATGTTCAAGTACTTGCAGCCAACTGTTATTGAAACGTTTTTCGCTATCCGTGGAAAGGTGACGGCAAGCAAAGGAGACTGGTAGCCTGCTTGATTGAGGTAAGGAAACGAAACTGTTGAGAAGTACCCGCTAAAATTTGCGGAAAAAACTATTCAAAAGTTGAAGATGAGGAAAATAGGTGCAACATTATCTTGTGCTTACACTGTTTGATTTCTGTCACTTGCAGGAGGATAAAAAGTAGCCGGACCCAGTTCACGGTCTTTTGATCCATCCTTAAAAAGTGGCGCATTATTAAAAAGATAATGAAGTTGAGGGCAAATATGAGAAAGAAAACCTACTGTGGCTTGACACGAAACGAAAATTTTGTTTCCAGATACATCAGGAAGGTAACCAAAAACCTAAACGAAGATGATGATCAGCGTGTCCTATCTCTGCCTCATTACTTTATTCATTTTCAGGAAAATACAAAATTCTTGACTAGAATTTGAACGGATTTCACATGGTCCCAGGAGGCGAAGGGGAAATTGGCATGCATCGTATAAATTTCCAAGAAGACGTGTCCCCATGAGAAAATCACAGTTCTTGGGCATTGCCCTATAGCCTGACACATATTTGCGCATTAATTCGACATATTTGGCCTTGTTATTTGAGTCGTAGAGAGGATATGGATGCAGCTTTCCTTTGGCCTCAACAAATGGTAAAAATGTGAGCCCTAAAATTCATGAATTATTTAAAAATAGAACCCCTTGACTACGACTTGAAAAGTTTACATTTACAATAGGTATACAAGGGGCCAGTTCAGCACTCAACGAAATTCGATGAAAGCAGTTAGTATTGTCAGCTTCAAGAACAACAAAGTTAAGCGAAGTAAGATTATTAAATAAAAATTTACTTACCTGGACTAAGACCCAGTAGGCTTTGCCTGCCTGTAAGAGACGGTACTCTTTCGTCGACCACAACATTGGTGACAAAAAAAATCATGCCGACTAAAAATCCAAACAGACACGTGTAGAAAATGACGTAGTAAATGAATATTTTAGCTAGAAATAGAAGCAAATGAAGGAACAGCTACCCCAGCTAGATAGTGTTCTATTTAGAAACGTCCCTTTTTCAGGATTGAGGATAAACAAGCCTAGGCTACGCAATCTTTGAGCCGATGTTGCCTTAATTTCCCTAAATTTCTTCATGGCTGGATTCAGAACATCCAAAAATTGTGACAGCAAAGGCCGTGTCCGGTTGCCACATTGATCCATTTAAACAAGTAAGACTTAAATAGCAATTTAGTGCTAGCAAGTTCGATTAAAATTTTAAAATGTCTACAACCATGATGTCTTTAGTTATAAGGTGCACCCTTAATATTTCCTGTAGGCATCCCATTCTTATGGGCTTATTCAGTTGTATTTTATTTTAGGCAAATTCATCACTGCTTTTGGAAATTTATAGTCCTAAGATCAGTATTCCCTTTCCTGAAATTTGTGTCGTGCTGAATTACAATATTATTGTGCCGTTTGTAACAAAGTAACCTTACTTCCCCCATGCCCTTACTACGTATCCAGAGAGCTACCCAGAGGCCCTGGACTACCTTCGAGTCTTGGTACTCACTGCAGCTAATTTGGTATAAGTATGAATGCGTCCGTACTCCTAACCCGATACCCCTTCCGCTTGCATGAACTCTAGTGACTCGGTGGTTATCCCATTCGAGTATGCGTTCAACCATAAACACCATTCAACAGGTCTCATTTATTTCACCGACACAAGCATCGGACACGCATTTGTACAACAGAATTCTCAAAAAAGCAACCTTTGCGATCACATATGGGAATAATTCAAGCGAGGAAAAGACAAACAAACTCATGGTAAAACCTATTTACAGGAAACCACCTTTCATAATGTCACTGCGAATCTTGTGACGGGAGTGACTTCAAGATATGGGAAGCCTTATCTAAAATGAACGAAAGAAAGTTTCTGCGTTGGAATGATATTTAATCTGTACTGTAAACATGCGAGCATCATTGCAGTCAAAAAGGGTTCTCCATTGCAGGGAATGGTCACATGCTTCCACTATGTGTGATTGTAGACGAGTTTTTCCTACAGTGCGTGGTAACAACACTGGCACCTGGTCTTCTCCAGTCCAGTCACCGTCACTTACAATACCAGACCAAAATTTTAGTGCGCACTGCGATATAGAAACTTAAGGCCTCGTCCTTGAACGTCCACTGGGCGGCGTAGCCTCGGGGCTGTCGCAGCCTTGCAGTCATTCTGTACGTCGGTAATACCCATTTGCCTTAGGATAGTGACCTATTCCGATCCCAAAGAAGACTTGGAGCGCTATATTGGTGACAGCGGCAAACGAACTCGATTCTCAAGGACGGACGAGTCGGACATGCTGCGGATGGGAGAACATAAGACGACTCTAACTAAAGGATTGAAAACTACGTCTATATTCAGCAACTACCACAGCCTCGTGTTCTGCATTACTTCCATGATCGACCTTTTCCATTTCCAAGCAACAATAAAAGTGAGGGTAGAATCTACCTTCAAGTGAAAGTGTGGGATAATTCTCCGTAGTAACGCTGGCAGAAACGACCTTTCGCCTATCCGTGACGGATTCCAGACCAACACCTGCTCGGGGTAGAGTTGTTCGCTTTGAGGGCCGATTTGGCGCCTCCGACCGCCAACGGCAGTTTTCTGCGTCCGGAGTAGCGGAAAGCGCTACCATTGAAGCCGTCGAGTCCACGTTCCTGAACACCAAATAAAACTACTCTTAATGGTTACTGTGCTTACCTCCCCCTTATTCTATAAATATAGAGCCATAAGCACCAGTTAAGCATCAAATCTATCGTTAAAGCGCACCTACATAGGTCGGGCGGTGCCACTGTTGCATCTACACATTGACTGCGATCGAAAAATCCCCACCCGAGACTTGTTTCTCATATATCCTTCAAATTGATAGCTTTAGCCTTCTCCCGAAGCCCAGTCCTTCAGAAAATGCATCATACATAGCCAACGCAGATGCTATTTTTAATGACCTCTCCAACGTCTACTACTGTAGTAACCATCTTGGTCGCTTTTGTTAATTTGTAGACGAGTTTTATTCTCTTTCATTCATATTCTGTAGGCGTCAGGGGGACTTGGTTGTAACAATGCCTCAAAATCAATCTGCACTTAAAATGCAGCAGGTAAGGATAGCCTCATCAATTTACCCCTTTCTTGTATAAAACTACCTCGAGACAGATTGTGTGCACAGCCACATACTTACTATGTTTAAGTAGCATTATGGCGCAAAATAACTCACGATGATACGCTTCCTTCAGTTTCAGTAACAGAGATTCGTTGCATTCTGCTCAGAGTGCTGAATGGTCGCCTCTTTCGCTCAATGTCCATGGTGGTAAAGAGGGGTGTGGTGAACCTCTGCAGTATGCGACCATTCAATGGATCTGGTATGGTGCAGCACTTTTTTCGATGGTTCGCCGCCGTCGTTGCTGCCATCTTTGGAAATCGGGTTGTTTGCATTGTCCCGGTAGTAGCGATCATGTTGTTCAATCGTTGCTTATTGCGCTCTAACATCGATAGACTCGATGTCGAGTGGCGTCTGATCACTAGCACAAAAGCATTGCTGCTTAGTCAACTGAGTGGATCACAATTTATATGCCATGTCTGATTTGCTATGCCGCGATGACTTCAATCCTCAGCTAAATTCACTGCATATACGCCACCTATTCATAGCGCCGTATTCGTTCCAGCCTTGCAGCAGTCGGTTTCAATTTGCAGGCAGA
Source organism: Taenia solium (assembly GCA_001870725.1). Taxonomy (NCBI): domain Eukaryota; kingdom Metazoa; phylum Platyhelminthes; class Cestoda; order Cyclophyllidea; family Taeniidae; genus Taenia; species Taenia solium. The sequence goes on along the minus strand of MIEF01008228.1, from coordinate 77,934 downwards.
CTTATAAAGGCCGAAATAGTAATTAAATTGTCAAGGGCAAAGACCAAGATTACAGAGAACCCCTTACAAGAATTGCATCACTTATGTATCTTACACTAGTAATTGTCTTTGGTCATCAAGTACCTGTGCAGCCTTTAGCTAACGCTATCGCCAGAAAATTCATATCACCTAACAAACTTCTAACCGCCTAGGAAGAAAGCATTTAAAGTTCCTTTAGTACTACAGGATCCTCTTGATCATTAGCAAACGCTGGTTGGGTCTTAATTAAAAAGCAAATCCATACAATCCTTTGCGTTCGTAGAATGAGCTAAGTATACTCCATCAACTCACTGTAGAATCCACCTTTGCCAACCTTTTGCTCACGAGCACAAGCAGTATTACTACCACCGGTCTGAGAGGCAAGTGTGGACTTGCCCATAGCACTTCTCGCCTCGTACACTGACCGCACCCTCGCCAATAGCTCCTCCACTTCCGATTTGCTATTCAGCGTCTGTAGAGTAAACAGGGTGTCATAGAGATCTCCATGGATCGAGGACTTTTGCTCTCCTCCGCATCCTTCCTCGCCACCACCACCACCACCACCATCCTCCACTACTTCCAGCATCGCTCTCCTCCATTCCATGTGTTGCCTTTGAAGAGCGCTACGTGGCGGTTGGCGGAGTTGTGGAGACTTCTTCCTAGTCTCCACTATCTCCTCCTCTTCAATCATTGCCGGTAGTTCCTCCTGCGTCAAACTTCTTGTACGGTCTAACCGTGGCATCCTTTCAAGTTCAGCGACCTTTCGAATCGGTACAGGAGTCAGAGATCGACCAACAGGAGCAGAGGCGGGCGTCGGGTTGGTCGAAACTGGCGTGTTGGCGGTAGTGGTATTGGTCACGACTTTCCAGTGCTTCGCTCGTAGTCGCTGTGGCAGAGTCCGAATGGCACGCGATTGACGGGCGAATTCTGTCATTGCGCGGTGTGCCCGTCGACTGAGAAGATCACTTGGGGTTGAAAGGCGGGCTGGAGTGGAGGAACTGGGTTCGGAGGCCAAAGAACCTGTAATAAAAGCACGAAACTTCGATGGAAAACCGTTTACACGGCAAGTATCGTCAACTCGTTTAATATTTATGGAAGTACACAATATAAACTGCTTCCAAACATTCATTCAACAACTCCCACTTAATGGTTTTACAATTTTTAGTCAATTTGCGAATGAAACCTCGATCCAATGTTCTGGCCATCCTGACAATTATGTAAAAAGCTAGAGTGTCAGGGACTTACAAGGTAAAGTTTCGAAAAACTAATGTGTTTATACCATAACGACCATACTAAAAGTTGGAAGCAGTACCGCAACATTTAACTTGCGTTTAAGCTTCATTATCTAGAGAAATTTGCATGAAAATCCATTTTCGGCTCTGTGTATTGTTTTGCTTGACAGTTTTATGTAATTCTTTTAGGGCAATGCTTTTTGGTTTATTGGAATTTACAAAGAAGGACAAACATCCTACCTAAATTAGCAGAACTCTAGACGCAGAATTCTGCATAAAATTTAAATGTTTCCCTTGCTGATTGGTTAATCGAGTCCGCAAGAGCCAATCAATGCAGAGTAGGAGCACCGCTTTTGAATAAGCTAATCGTTGATTGGTGGAAAAGCCTCTCAGTAACCAATCTGTCTCAGCTCTTACCCGACGTCTGGGTATACTCTTCACTATCGTCAATCTCATCGAAGGTGTCTTCCGCCTCATCTTCTTCATCATCAGGATGTGGAGGGAAGATTTCGTTGGCATGTACGATGAGGAGTTCGATGAGGCCTTTGTAGGTGCCCTGGAAGGCCAATTGCGCTGGTCTACATAAATAATTCAATTTTCAGTAGGATCACTTCAAATTAACCCCTTAATTCAATCAAGCATTGTCAGGTTAGTTGTCCATATTTAATGAGAAGTTATGGGGGAAAAAATATGCTTTAGGAAAATCAACTTTAGATAATTAGATCGTGATTTTCTCCACCAAATGCACACAATCCGCTCATTCCCCATCACCATAGCTGAAATTAACGTCTGCTCGTTGCTAAAGGGACATAATCTTAAACAAGAGTAATTGTGTCTCTTGCTGAAATTGAAAGCAAAAAATACCGTAATTATCACCCGCTCAGCATCCAACACCATCGTCTGCCTAAATATTTTTAGTAGAATGCTTTTCTCAAACACTTGCCACGTACACATTTCCATTCTGATGACTGCCAGGATTGGAGTCCATTGAGGCTGTAGTTGGAGGTTCGTCTGCACTTGTGGAGGCGGAGGAGGAGGAGGTGGGAACAGGGGAGGTTAGTAGGGCGGGGCCAAAGATAATGGCTAGACCAGCGGGAGTCATGCGGTTGCGTGCTGAGTACTCTGTGAAGCGATGGAGGAAACGGAATAGGTAGCCTGCGTTCCGCTCATAATCCGGAGGCATTCGATGAGCGATTTGTTGGAGACGGCGCAACTGAACTGCTCTATCTTTTCTAAAAGCAAAAAATGCATAGAAAACGAACAGTGCTGAATTTAGATCACAAATAAATTCATTAGTACAACAAAAAGTATTAGGCTTGCAGTCACAAAAAGAGAGATGCTATTTTGGTAGTAACTAGCACAGCGGTAAATTCCAGTACGTTCGGTTACTGCTAGCAGAAACCAGTGCGCATGAAACAGCGCTGCTGCTCACGTAACTTATAACTGGTGACCAAATTTACTTCACCTTACTTGCCCTGTAAAACATCAGGACTTTGCGAAATTGTTATAACCATCTTTTTTCACACAGACAGAAATATGACGGATTATTACAATAAATGCTGCCACCTATCGTGGAATGACAAACGAGTAAAAGTTGTAATCCCATTCTTAGCAATGACATCTTGGTTATGGAGTCAAAACAGCTTTAGGGGGATATCCATACGATGCAGCACAGCTACTTAAATAGGCAGTTAGTAGCATATGCTTACATTTCCAGAGCTCGAGCCCATTCGCCGAGGAGGTGTGAGGTGAGAAGAGGTTGGGGAAGGCTGCGTAGGTACTGTTTCATCGCGTCCGCCACCACGTAGGGGTCGTACTGCGAGATCACAGTACCCGCCCGCAACGAATTCAACGCACTCTGAACGAATGAAAGGAATTTTGAGAATGTATGAGGGCTTTGACGAATTTTTTTAGCTGTTGGAGAGTAAGATAGGTTTTACCTCAGAATGGGGAAAATTGGTGATAATGGCAGGTGAAACAACAAAAAACATGTTAGCAAAGGCATTGCTACTGAAGTACAGCATTCATAACACTTGATGCCCCTGGAACACCAGCGCCTTGCATAATAACAGCTGTCCTCGAAAAAAAATTATCTTAAATGGTCCAGAAAATTTTGCATGCAAATTCGGAGAACAAACTACCAATAACTAGAGCCAATGACCAAATTTTAAGCCATTAATTTTTTGCCCAAGAACGTACCTTTAGCGTGTCAACTTTGGACTTGCTTCCAGCGATTCGAAAGATTCCCTAAAAAGTAACCAAAGACATTTTACTTCATTGACATAAAACAGTTTTATGGGTTCATAAACCATACGATGTGCAAGGCTTGCCCTTTTAATAGCCATTTCGATTAAGCCGCACGGTTGTACACGTTCATAAATGGGAAAAAATGTCTCAGTAATTGCAGTGCCATACCTATGTTTCGGTCTACATGGTTAGCTAAATTTGCTTAAATCTGCCTTACTGCTTTTGATGAATGCAATGTAAATTACATATCTATTCACCAACGAAATTCTATGGTGCTCTTATCGTAACAAAATTTCCCAAATAAATATAAAGGTGAATTATTACCTAACTGCTCATAATCTAAAAGCAATCCATTTGCTTTAAAAGGTTCGATTGTTGGTAATAGGCTGTCAAGGTCAACTACGCGGGTTATTCCACCTCAGTGGACTGTGCTCCGTTTAGGCGGTAGGATAACTTAGTAGCTGGTCTCATACAAGGCAAACATTGTGTACCTATAGAACTAAGACTTTAAAGTGGATTCAATTAAATTTACCGTTGGGCAAATTTTTGTCTGTCAAAAGTTTGTTTAGAAAGTACGGGATTTAATGAAAGATAGATCACTACCTGGTTTGATATCTGTGTTAACCAAGTGTCTTTACTAGAAAAACAATTTAAAGACTACTTTAAGTCGTTATCATTCGAAGCTCTCCCCTCCCTTTTCCCATGCTGACCGGATTTTCGTGTCGACGGGATGGAGGTTACACGCATGAATGACTAGTTTTTAAGTTGCTAACTTTAAACATGAGCAAAAGGTTTGTTAAGGATGGCAAGAAACTAAAGTGAGCCGTTTTGCTTCCCGAAACAAACCAAATCCCCAAGGACGACCACTTAAAAGCAGTTAAACACCAAAAGACAACGAAATTTAGAACTTTTACGTACCTCTTTAAGAACGTACTGGTGGCATGTGTCTTAAAGCAGAGGGAAGGGTTAAGCTTCATATCATATCTCTCCAAAACCACGTTGGGTTGCAGCTAACTCCTAAGCCCTCCACTCTACAGACTCCTCCCGAAGTACATCGAACTAGGTTTAATGCCAAGCCACTTACTTCTTCACAAAGCGCCTTGGGGTTGTTCAACGCCCGAATGCACTGTCGCAGAGGGTAGGCAATCTTTGCGTGGGTCACAGCCAAATGCGTCTCCAGACTGCGTCCATACACGGGCAAAGGGCACTGTTCATCTGGGAGGGCATCATTAAAGGCATGAATAAGTGGTTGGCACTCACATCTGCACCAGCAGTGCTAATTTTGTCTCAGAAGGGAACAATAAAAGTACCCAGTTCGGCTCGCAGGTGGGGTGCCAATTCCTCCAAAATGGCCGCACAGGTGCGATGGTAGGCAGCCGAAATCTCCACCATCTCCACAAGAGCCTGCGAACATTCCAGTGTGGAGACAGTCTCAAAATTAAAGAGTTCGCGCAAAGCCTTTTCCTGTAAAAGAAGAAGTTGGGCTTTAAGGAAGGTTTATTTGACTCCGCCACAGATTTCAACACCAGCACACTCAAAATCTGCGTTTGGAAATGTCTTGTGATTGTTCAAAAGCTTTCATTGGATCTTCAAAAGGGAAGCACTTCCTGGCTAAAGGCACCCGATGGGCTGAATTACAGGATCTCACCTTGAGGAGTTGCGATTCTGCTTCCAGATCCTCTTTAATCGCGTTCAGCTGAGTTGCTTTGGCCGTCCTAATGAAACTTCCATCGCTGTTTGGGTTGACCATTGTAACGCCCCCTGGAGATACAGTTTCTGGAAGAAGTAATACTATCGCTTCTAATTGAATGAATAGGTAGTAGTTCTGCAACTAAGCCAATCTATTCACGGTGACGGAACCGAGGTAAAAGAATTGCCTGAAAAGGTCTGCCCCAAGGGGAGATGATCGACAGTGTGTAAATACTTTAGCCCGAATACAATGACCAGTGGTAACGTACCCTTTGATGATGTGACAACTGGCGAAGATTGGTGACTGCTTTGCGAAATTGGTATCGGTGCGCTCCTAAGAATACCACGTCCTAATTGACTACCTCCCGCCGAATTTCCATCCCTTCGACTCGCGGACATCACCGGTGATGACAAAGTCTCTGACAATAGAAGCTGATGCTATGTAAAACAAGAGAGACCAGGAAGTTATCCATGACTAGATGCCACTGAGTGTTCAATGCAATACATTAGGTGGATCGCGTTCGCTAAACATAAATTCGACCACTAATCGTACCCGGCTTCCGTCAGAGCTGTCCGGTGATTGAGTCTCCTCATTCGAGTTGCCTTGAGAGCTGGCCACCGAGGTAGCAGCACGTGCAGCGCGTTCGCTGACCGAACGCAACTCGCCACCGGCACGCCAGGCCTGCCTTCGAGCTCGTGCCATCTCACTGTTCGGTCCTGTTGCATCTGCAATGCGTTTCATAGGACCAATCACGCTCTCATGTACACGAGCTTCCCAATTCAAGCGAGCCTGTGCCAGTTGACTCGAGGCCTGGCCACATCCGAAGAGAAGGTGGCTGAAATGGTATGTTTCAATGGTGAATTAAGGACCTAGGGCCTCACATAGGTCTGTCAAAATATTATTTACCGGATTTGGACATTTCTACTGAAAAGTATTCAGTACAATTGATTCTATACGGGACTGTTCCATTCACCGCCATTTGTTAATGTCCATCAATCAAATTAGCAAATTGTAAGAGAGCACGCACAACTTCAACTTTTTATAAAATGTCCCTCACCAAGACATTTTTACTTCAAGCCGACGAAAGAAAATAGACGCAGAAAACATTCATCTTCACAGTTTCATTTGCTTTTTCCTATGCATCCATTTCATTTTAAATTCGGTCTCAACATGCTCTATTTAAACAATTTTTTTCCGACCAATTAATTGAACTTCCAACTGAGATATTTTGCTTTTACCTTTTTTAACCAAGTGCCGTAGTAAGTAACGTCAACAACTCACCTGAGTTGAGAATCAGCTACTTAACGGGAGAAAACCAAGCACGTTTCTCCCCAGGGAAACAAATAAATTTTAGCACACCAACCTCCCCCTTCCAAGAACACAAATTTCAGAATTTATGGTATCCTACTAAAAGCTTTTAGCACTCTGGTCGACTAAAAATGCCTGACCTCCTTTTTATTCCCCCTACACAGTCAACTCTGCATTTTTCACCCGACAGGGCGCAGCCTTATCCCATGTGAGGAGCAAAAAAAACAGAAGCTGTAGTGGTTGTGGGCACAGCGATCCAAAAAGTCGTGCCACATCAGTGTTGCTCGCGCACCCTGTCACTCTGAAGTTTCGTGGGATACCTCCACCACGCTTCTACGACTTCGGGTTCTGCGTTCTTTCAGCCTGCTTTATTGAGCTACAAAGAATCTCTCCCAAGGCGGACTGCAAGTGTGTTCATTTCTTTTTTCTGACAAGACACAGGTCTGCCTATTTCATACAGAGTTTTGCCTCATGAAGCAGTCAACCCAGTGCGAGACGCCTCCGTTTCCACCTTTAATTTTACCTACCGGGTAGCCAGTTGATTTCCCATGTAATCAAAAAACGGTGACAATCAATCCGAAAGGCACGATGAAGGATGGAGGTGGGGTTGAGGCAGCACCGCCCACCTATCTTAGTCAAGGTGCTAATCTTCCCACGCCCTAGTTTTGTGGTGTGAGACACAAGTCCCAATATCTTCCCCACTGGTTAACCATCACCCAAATTTTTTCCTCACCCACCTTTGGGTTGTATATGCAGTTCCACCGGACGCGGAAGTGGTTATGTCTTCACCCAGAAGGCTGGGGTGGAGAGGGAAAGAAGGGGATTCTTTCAATACGAAAGCTCTTTCTCATCACATGCTATGAAGTCTGCAAGCATTCCAAAATACACAACGCCTTCTTTTCCAACCTAAAACGATGGTGACCTTTGAAATCGGCTACCGTCTCTCGATACGGAGCCGTTAACTTAGCGACCACGACTTGACCGTTCGTGTTGATGTGGATGGATGTAATCAGTGTTGCATCATTTACACTAGTCATTGCCTGAACGCTTTTTGACACAAGCTTGACAACTTCTCTCAATCAAAAGTGACAGGCAAGTAAAGCATCAACACTTGAAGTGGTGGGCTTGAACTGTTTCTGTTCGGTGCATTCTGGTACTGTACATCCCGCAGATCCGAAGAGAGAGACTTCAAAAGAACAAAGACACAAATCAATAGTCTTGTGGAGGAAATACGAGTCCATTAGGGTCTGCATTTGTCTGTCCTACATATTTCCAATCAACAGAAAGTCCTCGGGAGGATGTAAACGAATTCCCGACAACAGGCTGAAACAATCGGTGCGTATCTGACTTTGGGCGGCTTTTGTGGGTGTGCAAAGTGAGGGAATTTCACTGATTAGAAGGGATGGAAAAAAGGAGGATAACACCAAAGCCCTTCCTAATGCATCCTCCCTCCTGTATTCCTCCGCCTCCTCCTCCTCCTCTTCTCCCTTCTACCAATCTGACATTTACACACACATACACACACACACACGCGATATACCTGGAGTACCAAAGCTGGAGCATAAAAAGCGATGGATACACAGCACAGCAACATCCACGGCTAACATCGTGGTAGTAGTAAATAGTGAAAAGAGCGAACGCTAATTGCCACCGCTACATCGTACATCTAGGTGATTTGTGTGTGAGAGCGATGATAGAGGGGAGAGGAAACGATCTCCCACCACACCGGTTGGTGTTGTTGAGTCACCATGGTCATGGGAATGGAGGCTTTTCCTTTCTCCTGGCTCATTAGGCGAGGGGAAATGAAGCTAACTCTGCTGATCGGAGATTAATAAATTATAATGTGTCCAAAACGATGAATTTATGGTCGACAAATATGCTTCTCTGTGTTTTTATAAAGTGGGAAAAGGCGCCCTAGTTACTCCACTCTTTGTCAATGCTCTGTCCTAGGACCGACTTAAAAAGGTCAGTTTTTTTTCCCAGAAATGGAGGTGCACTTATTCCACTGAAAAATTATGAATGAAGTAAAAGTTTTTTTTTTCCCCGGACGTCCTTCTTAGTGCCGGGGAGAGAGGCAATGCAGTCAGTTCAATGGGGGCAAATAAGGGATATTCCATTGACAGGGAATGAATGGCATTGATGGGCATATGTAATGCACCTTCTCTCAGACAACACTGTCAGGAAATGCCAAGGAGTTAAAGATGAGATGACAACTTCTTGTAGAGGCACAATCTATGCTAGCTACTTTGATTGAACAGGCTTAATCCGATTTACATGCTCATCTCTCGCTCAACAGGCGGATCTTGTTCGTCCCTCCTCCTCACCACAAGGCCTCTCCCAATCCCAGCCAACTTGTGACACGCATAATGACATCACCGTCACCTCGTGGAAGGCTCCAGGTTGTGCCACGCTCACTAGGCACAAATTCGTCAAGAATGTATGCGACTTCCTCACCCCTCGATGGAACCAGCTGTTGATGGAGGTGGGACTTGCCCCTCTGGATGGCCGTACTTGCAACTAGTGATCATAAGTTTTGGACTTTGACTACCATATGTCCAAGGTCTCAAAAACAATTTGTTTGCATGGCCCACCCTTCAACTATCCTGTGTTAAGACCTGATGGTAAAACTAAAATCCGAAAAATCTGAATTTTCTAGCATATTTCTCCTTTCCAAAAGCAACGGGTTCTTCTTGAAAGAAAAAATAACCAACCCTCCAAAGCAAGTTTCTTCAAAGTGTCGTGGTGCATAAAAACTACCTAATAAAGGACGAAAGGAGTAAAGTGGAAATGAAGAGGAGGAGGAGGGGGAAGAGGAGGGAGGGATCACCTCCTCTGCCTCTTCTTCAAAGAGATAAAAGTTGGGATTGCCTTTAAAAGTCAAAAATGATGGGTTAGTCAAGTAATAGCCATGCTATTTGAAAATACAGGAAGTAGTTAAACCAAACTGGAATGGTTTCACGGCTCTAAGTGCACTTTTGAAATTTCCTATCCACAGCACTCACTGCACCAGAAATACGTAACTGGTCAAAATGGAAGGGGTATGAAGTGGAATAGACGCGGAGTCAGTCTTGATCTACATGACTAATTGCATTTTTGGCTCAGAAGGAACAGTTGAGTGTCAATCGACTAATGACAACTGGGTGTCATCTGTCTGAGGCCGACAGGGTGTGTCTGGATTGTGTAATCGAAGACTAACCTACACAAATTAGCATTCAGTCGTGTCTGGAAATTTCGATTCCATCAAGACCGAAGAGACAATGACCGAGCAGGGGAGAAGGGTGGATGGGTGGGCGGACCTCAAACTTACCATAAATAAGCTACTTCACTTTATTTTCCACTTTCAAAGCACGGAGAGAACAGAAAATCAACTTGTTTTTACAAATTACCGGAATAAATTAGCTTTGGTGGAGCCATTCGCATCCGACCAAGCGGCCACTCATTTCCGTCAGCCTGGTTTGCTTGTTGCCAGGACTCCGGAGCCACCCTTTCCTCTGGGAAGCAAAAACTTCCCCTTCCTATTCTACCATTGGTTTTTTAGGGTAAAAGGATATTCCAAGGCAGAGCATTACTGGTCCCGATTGAGATAAGCGATTTTCCATTAAGAGATGAAGATGCCTCATCCTTCTGTGACCGCAGTAAGCCAAACCACAAGCCAGTACTAAGAGAAGGTCTTGTTGAGGTGGCTTTGATGTACCCACTCGCTATCGGTGGCTACTTTATCTCATTCTAATGCAAATTAACCCTTCTCTCCACCCACACTCCACTCATCATCGCAAAGACGGGACACCAAGACGTCGGTGGGGGCTGCGAGCGGAGGAGGAAAACTTGCATGTCTTAACTGGAATTCTCACAGTCAGAAGGGGGGCTGGTCTGACATACAGAGGCAGTTGGTAGGACATATCTCTACCCAGACTAGGGTTGGAAGCCGAGAAAATCTTTTCCCGGCATGGTAGGCATCGGTAACACCACCTGCCTCCACATTTCAAGTGACATCGCTTTTTCTATCTTTAACTAAATTGTGGATTGCGCTCGATGCGTTGACCGGTGGTTGAACGCCCTAAACTGCGTGAAGGTGATGATCTTTAGATTCTCAGGTGTTTACACCTTGAAGCATCCAAAAAAGGTGCAGTGGAACAGTGAAATGATTGATGTTCTGGTCTTAACAATGTTTACTCCCACACGTAAAATGGAAGGAGAAAAAAAGTTATAAGTGCATGGACGAGTTAAACAGTCGAGATTTTTGCATTTGGGGTTTGCGGAGGCGGGGTTTGGCACGGTACGTTAAAAGTTTGCCCTACGCCACCCCGATAGAGATATTTAGGGGATAAAAATTAAATTTTGCTGAGGAGGTGGATGCACTTTCCCACCAAACATAAATTGCCCCACTCCCCTCCGAAACTCACCTCATCGTAGGTTGAAGGCTGGCCAATCGCTCGGAGGCCTCAAGACAGGTTCGGGCGAGGACGGTCTCCGGTATCTTTTTAATTCTCTAATAATCAAAAGTTAGAAAAAAAAAGATGTAAGAACAAGTTTTTTTTGGTCTTTAATGAATTTTGACAGTCATTCAAAATATTTCCCATTTTTCAAGCGAGAAGTTGTGAATTCTACAATGAGGTCGGTAGCCCCGCCTTCTGTGGTTAGAGTTATGCTGCACAGGAAACAGTGGGAAAGAGTCGCCCTTTCCAGGATAAATGTCCTCTTCACTATGTCTGCTTGGTGAGTAAATGGGGATCTTTAATATCAAACAACATTTTGTTCCTTGTTTGATCGAATCAGTAAATGTACCAAAACGGACATCAACTTGTTCCCAGGCCAACCTTCAAGCCTATCAAATCGTAATCTCGAAGTCATGCGTCAAAGAGTCAAACACTTTGCCATCATACGACCCACAAGCCCACAAAGTCCGTTGCAAATGTCAAACAAATTGCTCCCCACAAAGGAATGGATAAAGTGGTCACGAAGGTATGCATGTGGGTAGGCTGGTGGGCAGGTGAATGGGTGGACAGGTGAATGGATGCACAGGCGGAAAGGTGAGTGTGTAAGTGGGTAGGCGGGTGGTAAGGTGAGTATGTAGGTCGGTAGGCAAATATTTAGTTGGTTGGGTACGCAAAACTACATATTGCCCAGTTCTAAACAACGAACCATGAACCCAGTTAGACTGAGACATACACCTTATTTTAAGGCATTGAACCGAGGAATGAGTAGAATTCAAAAAGCTGGAGATAGTTCAATTATCGTTCATGCATTTATTTAGAAAGGAGGAAAAATGCTGACTTAGCCCAAGATGCGTATGGCTCACGGGACGCTGAAATAAAATTAGTAGCCACATCCACTACTTTTGCTTTCAAGTCCACTTTTAAGGCACAAAAGTGGTAGTAAGTGCAAATACCAAAGTGGCTAGTTGAGTCAAAGTTTGTAGTGATCGTCCGGCTTTAATGCTCCCCAGTAAAGGAATAAAAACGTTGCCTGCTAAGGTAAAGGGAGGTAGACAGTTTTGCCGTCCAGGACACCAGACCAAAACAATTAGTTAAAATACCAATAAAAAGCATTGAAAACCTGGATTTTTCATATCTTTTGGAGTCAACATTGATTCTAGACAAAATTGTGTCAGTCAAAGTGATGTGAAGCAAGGGCAATTGACCTATCCATTGGAAAGGACTTGACGATTTGACGCCCTGCCCATTAGTCAACTTGTGTGATAAACTTGTCTGATAGACCAATAAAATTAAAAATACAAATTCCCCTAGTCCCTTTAGCAGGAAGAACCAATGTCTGACATTTTCTTGCTTGTCTGATCCCATAAATCGCCTTTCGCTAAATCACCCATCCTCGTACAGTGGCACAACGGTACTCACTTCCTCTTTTTGTCATAAGTGACCCACTTTCCGGTAATCAGAATAATCACCACTTGTGCCATTTCAAGGGAGGTTGTTTTACAGCCCATAAATTTCACCCAATTGCCCATCCACTGACACCGCTTGGAGCGTCGACCAGGGTGGTGCTCATTAAACATTAACCCGCCGTTATTGGGCTCCCATCAGTGAGGGTAGCAACAACAAAAGTTATCTTTTCCTTCGCTCAATCAAAAAAGGGAAGTTTGCCTCGCGAAAAAAAGAAGTCGTGTTGAAAAGGCACTTAGTGATTCAGCCTTGTCATTCGGACACGTGTACCTGTCAGGAGGGTACTGACTCATTCGACCGACCAATCGTAACCCCGATCGCATTTGCGATTGGCCACAGTGACCCAAAATGTCCAGAAATAACAGTATACCTAGCAAGGAATAAAAACCCACCCTCTTCTACATTTCAACTTGTCAAAACCCTGCCCAACCAATGAGATGGCTTGATTGCATTTGGTGATAAATCCGTGTCTTCCATGCTTTACTTGGATCCGAGCCTCACCCATTTCAAAGACGGTTAATGAAACAGGAAAGTAAACTCCTCCACCTTCAAGTGAAATGCCTCCAAAAGGCCAAGTTTTTGTTTCCGCTTAAAAAAAGGAGCCTTAATTAATCAGTCGGTATGGAGACACCAACATGTTGACTACAGAGGTTCATGTGGGTACGAAGGAGGAACAAAGACGCCGCTTTGGACTGTTTCAAGCAGAAAGTCATTTTAACTCAACACTCTTCAGTTCTTTTTTTTCTTTTTTTCGAACTTAAGTCCCACAAATGACAACAAAACACGAGATGTAAGTGTGATTATGCCAGGATTGGCAAGGTAAACAGTGATAATCACGCCTTCAAAATATGTGTAAACTGAACCAGCTGCGAGGCGCGATTCTTTGACTTTATTCTCCACAAAGACTGTCAACTAACAGTTGAGAGAAGATATATGTTGCACAATTTATATTTTATTTGCATTTTAAAAGTTATTCTGAGGCGCAAAAAAAAGAAAGGGAGGAGATGGAGGCATAACCCTGAACGGAAGGAAAAAGAGGCGGTAAAAGAAGGCGGTGCGGCGCGCTGTCAATTAAAAGTTGTTCCGTTTAATCAGTCAGCGAGGGTGACGCAAACGACAGGAGGAGGGGGAGGAGGAGGAGTAATTCAGCCTCCGTCTTGACAGCAGAGAATGAGGAATAAAGGAAACCCAACTGTCAAAACTTAATGATTTGATGCCAGTATTGAGTTGCCGAGGTTCAATCATGTATGGAGTTAGATGCTTTCAAGGGAGTTCAGCCATGGGATATAATAGGCTGGGCACATTTTCGGACCTATCCGAATTCCACCTATTACAAACTAGGTCGTTGACGGATGTGGAGGCTGTAGAAGCCCTCCAGTGGACTCAAACTTAAATAAAAACGTTTAAGCATCATATCGCTAGTTAAGAGATGGATCACTCCCTCTATTCACCTGTATCTTTGCAATCCGTCCCTATCATTTAAAAATTCTCTGTAAATTGAGTCGTAGGTCCATCAAAACAACTCTATTTATCCATCCACGGATTGGAGGACAGGTCAATAGCCGTCACAATAACATACATCAAGGCGGGAGGAGGAAAAACGCACTGATTAATTGGTTTTGTAGGTTAGGAATGGTAAAGCATCAAAGAAGTGCCGATTCCCAACCTAACTTACCCCTCCCCTCTCCTCTCACCTACTCACCCACCTTGTAATGTCCCTCCGGGCCGTGGGATGCAATGGTAGCTGAGTCAGCCCCATCCACCTTTCCCACTTTACAGAGGCAACAAAGCATTAAGTTCCCTTTAATTCTTTTTAATTAAAAAGTCGAGAAATTTGCCCATTAAAGATCTGAAATGAATTTGTGCCCTCTTTTTTTTTTTGCCAAAAGGAAGGTTAAAAAAAAACCACACTGAGCTAGCCGGTTAGCATCAGGAGCCATACATTATTTAGCCACTGGAATGTATGTACCTTCGTGTCTTCCAGTCGAGCCAAAGACTTGTACCAGTGTCCAACTACTTGTTACAGGCTCGCCTAAGAGGTACAAGCTTTACTAGTCCTCTGATAAGTTTTTAAAAAAAACCCGCAGAAGGGAAAGCTTACTTCTCACGACACCGACTGATAACCATCGTCGTGGTGAAAAAAGGAGGATAGAAGGAAGGAGGTGGTTTGGGCATACAAAACAACTGCTATTTCGCGGTGAAATTCCGCCAAACAGGAATGCAGATGATTCGACAATTTCTTTGCCACAGTGATAAGTACCTGGGGCAGATACATTTCTGTCTCTTGTTTGAAAATTCCGGTCAGCACCTATCTTTCTGAGTTCGGTTTCAGGAATTATGCTCATTCGCACCTGCATGACCTCAACGCAGGTAAGGTCAGCCTAGAGGGGTATACTTTTGAAGAAAAGAGGCAAAGTCTCGCATTTTTGTACCACAGAGGTGGAAAATGAGACGCTCACCAACCTGGCTTGGAGGACTACATCAACACCAAGTCGGTGGTTGTCTTTGTGACGCAATGGAACTGGGAAAAACTGTCATTCACTCAACGTCGTGGGCAGGTGGAAGCAGCTATAATGTCCCGGTTTTGGTGATGAGGAATCCACCTTCCAACTGTGTGTTCTATAGCCTAGCAACAGGCTCTGTTTGTCTGTCCCAGAACAGTGTTGAAACAGTGATTCTGCAATGCAAGGCATTGTATTTCCCAATGCATTTCGAGACACTCAGAGCCTCTGAAGGACGACTTTTTGATGTTCACTTATCGGTAAATGGGCTGACGGTTTGGTGGAAGGAGCTAAGGAATCCCAGGCCTGCTTGAGGTACAAAAGCAGCAACCGACTCCTTCACTGCCTTGTCGACGAAGACCTCGTCAATTAGGCTACAGCCCTAGAGTCCAAAATTCTCCCACAAATTTGAAACACCATTTCCAAGTGTGACAGTCTCGTGCAGTAAACTGAGTTTTTTTTTGTTTCCTTCTTTTTTCTTGTTTCGCGTCCCAATTCTCATGCTTGAATGCGTAAATAAACTGAAAGGCATTGTTACTTTGGAATGAAAAAAAAAAAATGAAACAGGAGTTGGTTTGTGCCCTTCTTGCATGCAACATTGGTGCCGGCGCACCGCATGTGAAGTCAAATTTGTATCACACTTGACTATCAACACTTGCTACCCACTGGCACAGATATGTGTGATGCTTCACTTTGTTTACCTGAGCCCGACGTCACGAAGTTTGTGGTGTGGACTCCTGGTCAGTTTATATCAATAGAGACTGCACAGAATTGTGCAGTGAACAACAGAGTTGGGGGTCAAAAGAATAGCGTAGGTAAAAAAAGTACCCTTACTCGGAGGATAGTTGCATTTCCTCTCGATTTTTGAGTAGTTTAACTGACCGATCTGCCGTAGGAAGCTAGGTAGAGGTTAATTACTTACTGATGGGGCTCTGAGAGCTGGCAGACCTTGTCTGTCCCACGATAGAAGGCGACTCGGTGATTTAGTGCCAAGGAGCAACGCTTCACTCCACCAATTGCCACTTTAGACGGTGGTCGTGATGTTGCCAACAGCTAGACAAGTGCCATGTGCGTGTGTGTGGGTGTGTACTGACATTATTTATTTCATGCCCAGCACAGCCAAGCCAAACCGAAGACCAGGCCAACCTTATTCATTGTCTACCCGTTTTGGTGATAAAATATCCAACGCCAGTGGCTTTGGTATTTGTGTAACTCCTACTACAGCCCAGCTGATACACCAACAACTGCTGGATTTTGTAGAAAAGGTCAAGCCACATAGATACACACACACACACACGCATACCTTAATGTCTTTACACTACTTATATAACAAAAAATATTAGCCATTTTATTAATTCTTTCACCCAAATGCATGTATCACCCATTTTTTTGCAACATGCTGAGGGAATAAAATGGTCTCGCGCTCTTCCATTGTGACAAGTCTTCAAGACATTTGAAGGCCTATCAACCTGAAGCCAGCGTCACTGTCTTTTTGGCACTTAAAATACTCACTGCCTCCATTTCACTTAACACCTTCCATGAAGGTCGTCCTAAGGTCATTGTGTTGGTGGGAAAAAAAAGACATTGACAATTAATCCCAGCAGTGCGTATGCAGAATGCCCAAAGTGAGAGTCGAAATTTTTTTTTGACATCAATAATAAATGCGAGGCTTCCAACAGGCAAAGGGCGCTTGTCTCGTCTGTCAATGCCATCACACCTCAACACCCTTTGAGATGCAAAAAAAAGAGGTACAATTAAAAGATATCCATTCCAAAACCGGGGGAGTGGATTGGTAAAAAGAATGAGATCATGTCATTGAATAGGTTGCTCCAACGCTTTGCAAGAATTTGTTATTGTTGGATAAAAGTTAAAATATCTTAAAGCAGCCAGAACAAAAATTCAAGACTCAGTAGGGTAAAGAAAGTTGTCAAAAGATTCCACAAAAGAACTCAAGATGCCACATCAAGTGGGCTTGTGGAGTACACGTGGGTGAGTTGAATGGAATGATCGCCTCAAGTTTGTGGAAATGACATTTACCAACTCCAAAGTCCTTCATACAATGGCCTACGGCTATGCCAATCGGCGTACGGCGGTGCAAAACGGTGGTAATACAATCACGTGACGTGCTGTCAATGCCATAAATAACAGCCAATTGTGTGTTCCATCCTCCCCTCCCTCCCCCCACCTCTCCTCTCCCTCGCTCTCGCCCCCCCTCTCGCTGCCATGATGGCACTCACGTACACTCTATCACGTGATACCTGTCAGATTACCCCCTCGCAGAGGAGGCTACATGTGAAATGTCTGACTTGGAAGGAAGGAATTACAAAAAGGCTAATCTTGTTTATTTTAGCATACATGTAGGAAGGAGGGGAAATAGTTAAGAAGGCATTGGCGTACTCTAACCATCAGAAATGACAGTTTTGACATTTGAAAGCGGGGGTGAAAAGACTTAGAGGAGGACCTGGACAAGATGAAGATTCTACTTGGCATGATAAATGCAGGGATATGAGCAAGAGGGAGAACTGGAGCATTGCCAGTCGTTCCTGACGGGATATGGGAAGATATTTGCCCTTCGTGTTCAGATGGCTTGGATAAGCAGGCCGGACTGGTAATAAAGCGACCTCCCGACATGATAATGGTGTAACTAGAGCGGAATAGGACCTCCTTGTGATGAATACAACCGCTTTCACTGAATCACACGAGGAATATTGCGATGTGGTTGCATCCAAAGAAACTCAACAACTAATTGCGCGGCATGATCGGTCGGCTAGGTCGCTTTAATCCGCTTCAGTCGTGATAAAACCTGCAATTTCTGAGGTCCAAAGTGAAATTCCAGTCTCTACTCGTCCTACTGACACACCATCTGCATAATCATTACGAATCTCAAGGGGTAATGCAACATTTTTAGAGGTGAAGGACAAATCAGAGTCAAAGTTAACTGTCATGGTAGCGTTCCTAGGTGTGTCTACCTCAGTCGTTGCCGCGCTCTTCTAAGACTTTACTTCAGAGAGCACATTTCTCATTTGTAACCGAGGTTAGCACTTCCCATATCAGCGTCACACATACGTGACGCTCCAATTTCCCTGCATTAAATGTAAAGATTTAGAATTTTTTGGTCTGTCTGGGGTAATTACAATGGTCTAGGGAAACGATTGAAGTAATACGTTAGACAGGGCGAATTTGGATGCAATGTTCCAGCAATAGAACACTAAAACTGAGGCAGTCGACTTACCCTTGAGAACGTATCCAAAGTGCCCACCAGACTAAAATGTCGTCCAGTGTTTACAAAATTCATATTGATGACATTCTAAGTGGCCATATGATATTTACAACGGAATCCATGTAGGAATGCACTGAAATGAGGATCCACTTTGGGCGTGGCTCCATTCAACAGACAGTGATTGCGTTCGGAGGCATCGAAGATACTACTGATTTGGAAACTTAATTTCTGAAGGAATCAGATATTATTTCTCAGAAGAAAGATATTGCAGAAACTACAATGCACCCAACTGGGCACGCAATGACCGCAGAGCAGAAGCCAAGGTCCTCGCCGTGTCCGTACAGGCTATCAACACTACCAGGACGCAAAATAAAATTGAGTCACCGGACGTGAGAATTTTCAATTATGGAATCACAAGCCTTTTTATGCTCCAGGACAGGCACCGTTTCGACTCCTCCACCTCAACAGGTTAGATGGAAATTAGGCATTACGATCCGACAGCCTCGGTCATCAGCACAGAGCTCGTTTTTCAGCCCACTTGATGATGGCACATATTGGGACGGAAATGTAGGTGACCTACCGTTCTCGTGACTTGGAATTCTTATCGTGTGACGCAATCTGTACCGGTGATTGCAAGCCAAGCCATCTGCTTTGTGTTGCTGTAAAAGTCTGTAAAAGTACAAGGTGCTGGCAAGTTTCAACTTAACTAACCATGCACTTCTGGAACCTCAGTCAACGTCGTTTCACCTCCAAATTCTCGATACGATTTCACCTTTAAGCGTGGGGCAGGGACTCGGCTCGCTTTCTAGGAGGCATCGAGGCCTCATGGAGTGCTCAAATAGCAATGAGCCTCGAACCTTACGGTCTTTACTTTGTGCAGGAAACTCCAAACAATGCAGTTATCTACCTACCCTTCCGACTTGTTGATGGGACTTCACTGTCGAGTCATCTCTAGCATTCCATGAACCGCTTTTAGCTCCGATTGCCCACATGATACGTGGGTGGAGTATGTATGACGGAGTCTCAGGTCAGCCTGCTCAACTACATCATTCAATGGCATTCATAGGACTTCGAGACCGATGGGCTGCAAGGGACCGAGTACTGAAATACCCTTAATAGGAATGGCGTCGGGGTCCCAGTTACGCCCCAAATTTGCTTTTCATAAGACTAAAGACAGCGATTTCGGCGCTTCTCTTTTGAAGGAGAAAGTAAACATTTCCTTATGGCTGGTGTCACCTTCAGATGCTGTAGTCAGGCATCTTCAGGGTCGAATTCAAACTAAAGCAACTCCAAGTATGGTAAGTGAGTGGAGAGCTTAGTGAGGAGGCCATTGAAAGACTGTCACGCCATTGGACCTAGTTAATTGGCCATCTTGGCTACGAACATTCCAGACTTTACCACCTAGGGTAACTCGGAACAGTGGCTAGGCCTCATACCCCACAATTGCATGCTTCGACATTGTCCACCGGTGATTCACCCGCAAGGCCATTACAGCGATCCCCCTGAAAATGGGTGAGTGAGGTGGAAGTGGCTTACAAATGTGCAGTTGGAGGAGTGGTTGAAATTGACACACTGCTTGTTGGAATGCTGCTGTGTCCTATTGGTAAGCCATTTCTTTTATTTTCTGTCTATGGATCAAAGGGCAATTTCAGTACTCCACAGGATGTTGATGATGATGGTGGCACTGATGAACAACAGGCTTAGAGCAAGTCTTGTACAATTTAAGAACTAATCATGAAGTGCAACTATCTTCTCTCCAGTCTTCTCCCGTTCAGTTAATAACCAACACCTGCGCTGAAGTGCGGATCTTAATGAAGGTGGCCCTGGATAAAGGACCTTATTCACTTAGTTTTGTGTTTTAAACCCAAGCAGGCTGCTGGTTATGGAGTGTGATAAGCTGATGAACCACACGCATCGCAAATATTTGGGGTGTTACATCAAGTGAAAAATATGTACGGGGGCGTCACGTATTTGTGACGCAATTGGGAAAAAAAACGTCGGACAAATGGAAATGCTTGGAGTTTTTAATCGCATCATTTTCAATGACAAAAAAGGGATTTATCAGTGTTTCACAATTCCTAATATTTCATTTCCTTTTGCCATTTAGCCCAGGGTCGTTCGCAGGCAGTGAAGGGAGGGTACACATACGAATTTACACAGCAAATAAACAGCACACATCCCAGCAGCACAATTATTTCCTCCGCTCAATGATTGATTTGCGCCTATGTCAATTTTAGATGGATCCCCAGGTGTCACTTCATGAATAATAAATCTACTTCCTATTGCAAATAACCGTTTAGCTGTGAGTTGATCATTGAGCGCCTCTGCGAGCCCGTTTACACTTCAGCAGGGAATAAGAAGGTTTCGGTCAAACGGTAGATGCGTTGAGGAGTCATGCTAGCGTTTTGTCTTTCGCCCAAGAGGACTACGCATGTACAAGTACGAGGAGGCACCCACGTAGGAGCGTGCGCTAACAGACGCAGGCGCGCACCGGTGCGTGGCTGTTGATCAATAGGCCACCGACGCGCACAGTGATTGGCTGGCTCAAGGTCGTGGGTGAGTGGGTGAATGATGAGTTTGGGCATGAGAAGAGGAAGACGGCGGCCAACCAATGGGAATGCATGCCAAGTGGGATTGCATAATCGAAGGCCGAGATAATTAAATACTTGAGTACCATGGAAAAAAAGAGTTGTGACGATTACAACATTTGAGTGATTGAACTTGGAGGATAAAAGCAATTCTGACCTATCACTTTTATAAGATTGATTTTGAAAGGGAGAAGGAAAACAGAAAAATGTATGAATGGGTTCAGATGGGTGTAAAACAAAAATTGCCTGTTAGATGCCATAATGGCAGATTTGGGAGACGAAATCACAAATAAAACATTCCGAGTTAACGAAAGTCACCATGATTCGAGAAATGTTACCTAGATTTTTGTAACTTTTTAAAAAGGAGCAAAATGAGGGATATTACAAAAGGTTCCGTCGGTAGCCATTTCAAAATGTTTTCGATTTCGGATACAAATTATTTATTCATGCTACGCCAACAATTTTAGGTGGGGATCATGACTAAAAACATGATACCTCCTTCGCCAAACTATTCCACTTGCCCTCAGTACAAAAATATTAACCCGTCTTTTCTGTCAGCCGTTAAAAAAGGTACAGTCCAATATGTTTGACTTTTACATATCTTACATTTCAACAAAATAGTGGTTCGTGAACTAAAGGTTGATGCCATTGTCACTGCTTAGTCAGAGAAAATTTCCTTTCTATGTGCCCGAACTGACACAATGTGCACCATGGACACGTAAAAAATAGAAGTGACAGGAATATCTTGGTGTTATTCACCTATGTATACCTCGCGATTCTTTAACGTGTAGTAATGTATCTACGCCCTTTTAGTAGGTTGCCGGAGAATATTTTACCCTTGTTTATTTTACCTCACTTCTATGCAACACAGTTCATGAGCTACTCACCATCGCAGTGCCATTTGCGAAGAACCGCGTTTCACTAGATTCGCCATTCTTCGAGGCTTCCTTCGACGAAGAAGCTTCGTAGGAACCGCTGTCACCTTCGGCGTTTAGATCGCGTTCCTGAGACTTCGTATCATTTGAACATGGGCTAAACCCATTATATTCAGGTTGGTGATTATTATGAGTGGGGAAAAGTTTGTGACGAGTTTCCTCAAGTTTTGTTGCTTTATTGGCTAGACGATCTCCAGAACTTCCGGATAACTGCAGTGAGTCGGAATGAAAAGGTGTTAAGTCCAACGACCGCAGGGTAGACGATGATGCTGGAGGCAGATATAAAGTGAGTTTTTTAAGAATATCTGCAGTTATCTTTTTCAACTCATTCGCAGAGGCGTCAATCTCCGCAACATCATCTGTCGGCCACCCTACCGGTGCACAACCCGCAGACCTTAATTTTCCACACTTATTATGCTCAACAAACCTTGTAAATCTGCTAAGAAAACTTTGCTTCATTATTTAATCACCGGTTATCGCACGCCATTTAGATTGTGCGAGGCCTATCTGGCCTTCTAATTCTGGTATGTCAGTTGATTCAAACGAAACATTGTACCTATAGAATAAAGCAGCAAGATTTTTTGGTCGTCTGTAAAGTTTTTACATCAAAGTTAATGACAAGAGCATCAGCAAGCAGGAGAGCCCTTTTTGAATTGAAAGTGTTTTAAAATTATAAATAACTGTAAAGGAAAATTGTGGCATTAAATTGCAAAGGGCTACCATTATTAAGAAGGAGAATATTCATATACAATTACTGTTTTATGACCTTTTAGAAAGCCTTATTTAAATTATCATTATTTGACCATAATAACACAGGCATGTTTAATTGCTGCTGTTTTATAATGGTTACAGACAAATTCTTATTATTTCTTTACGGTGTTGCTTATTAGGTCAGAAGCAAAGCTGGGTGCATCACCAAATGCCTCATATAATAGCTCGGAAATTATTGTCCTGCTCTTTTAATAAGCTATCACGAGGGCTCACAATCTAACGTGGCTAAATATTGGTAGATCACCAATAATTTACAAACACCCGTGATGCAGCAACACTATTCATAGTATTTCCCAATGTGTAAGGACATTCTCTCTGGAATCTGCATACGCCCAGGCCATTCGTAGCTTCACCTCACTTTACTAACCTGACATATTCTTGTCTCATGCTGTTCAACACCAGAGGGGACTGGCTTACTACTCCCTACTCTTAGGAGATTCGGACTACACGCAAAAGAAATCAGTGACGGACAAGCGTGGAGTATTTTAAGGGACTAAGATTCCGAATTAACTCCTGTTTTTTCAAATCAGGTTTGATATCGATTCAGTAGTCAGTGGCCTGCTAACATCATACGAAGCTTTGGTAATTGGTAGGATCAGACGCCAGTTTTACCCTTTCTGTCAGAAGTTTTTGCGGATTTAGCCACCCTCTGTTGGTGACCTTTTTACGCCACGTTTAGAAGCATAGCCATAGAAATCAGAACGGGTTTACCCCCTTCTGCCACCAATGCAACGTCACGAGTCTTTAGTGAACTCAACATAACCCGAAGTAGCATGGAAGAACACGCATTGATGGCGTGGGGAGGAATTTGTAGGCTACTTGCGGGGCTTGAAGGCTACATCGCGTGGTGGAAGGACAACCGAAGTGTCCGCGCATTACAGCTCACAAGTGAAAAAGTTGCAAATCGCTACATAAATGACCACATTTCATTCCTATTGCCATGGTCAGTACTGGTTAAAAATTGTCTTTGACAATGTCAGATGTAATGTCTAGTCGATCAGCTTGCACTTTAATTCGCCCTTTTTGCCAATTTTTTGATACTTCTGTTTGCTCAGTTTTACACTTCTCCCCATTTGTAATGCAGTATACAGCAAGAAAATTGCCGTTTCCCACCACCCTCTCTTTCATCTCTGCTTTCATGCCCTTGAAACGGGCAGCTTGGTTAGGTGTCATAAAGGTGTACAGGGAATCAGAATTGTAGGAGCCAATACTAATATTAGCCCAAAGTTTACACGAGGCAAGCACGATAAAGGCACAAAACTTGCAGGATAGTTTTTCGCCTTAAGATTTTACTTCTCCACTGCTAATCAGCCTTCCAGACATTTGAATGCGAGCCCATCTTGCTGAATGATTCACCACATTTAGTGATTTGTCGGCTGTTTAAGTGATCCAATAATCCAACGGGTGACTCGTTCCATTTCCCCGAGTTTCTTGGACCAACGGGACGAAGAACTCGTCAAAAAATGAAAACAGCCAGTGTAATGCAATACTCCTCTATTTTGAAATTAAAAATGGGAGTTAAGTTTTTGGTCCAAAGCTTATCCAAACTACTCACAACTTGATCTAAGTAGCGTTTTTCGGATCCGTTTCCGCACTTGTGTCATAAGTCCAAGAGATGACGCTCGTTCAACTTTGAATGGCAACAATGCAACATCATTTCATTTGAGCTATGTGAGCACAAGGGTGAGATGAAAAAATAAAACGTCCCCATCCCATCGCTCCTAACTATCATGCCGGTGTTTGTTGGCCACGAGAGATAATTGCTTTCCTTTCGATGGATTTTCATTTTGAATATTTTGGTAAGGGTTGTTTGTTGCCAACAAAGGTAGAAGAAAACTATGCTGCCCGAATAATGCGAGTGTCGAATGGCTTGCCAGTCACTGTTTCAAACAGCTATTGCAGAACGGTTCGACTTATAAGGAGGGCTTTGTCTCTCCCCTCGTGTCGCGCGTGGCGGAGGCGACACGCTTTGCGTTTTCCTTTGACAACAAAGTAACAAATTTCGAGATCAAATTCTGTTAAAACTTAGGGGATAGATCCGATCCCACGACGACCGCTTTGCAGTTCTCCGGTAACCGCCTTAATCTGAGCCATTATTATGCAGGCAGGCAAGTTGCAAGAACAGAACGCGTACCATTCGATGGAGATCAGAGCCCCCAAATTTGGTCATCTATTGGCTACGGAGGATCGCGTACTTCAAATGCAGTTCCATGATAAAAAACGCGACAAAGTGAAAGACGGATTAGTACCACTTTAATGTGCACACTAGCAAGCAAAAAAAAACCTGGCAACAAAGGTCATAACTATATGGTAGGGCGAACAGGATCTGTCAGTTTGAAGCGGTGGGGTCGCCAAGCCCTCGCACATCCAGCGTCTTCCGACCTTCATCTCCGTTTTTCTCAAAGTCTATTAGTCCAATAGGGGTCATAGCTCGGACACCCTCAATGGAAGCCGCCACAATCGAAGCATCTCCTCTAAGAAGAACTTAAGCACCGGCACATACACCTCTGCCGTGGGATAGAAGCTTCCACTCATAAGGCAGTTGGAGGTTGCTAGAGGGAGTTGTTGTGAGCCAAAATATTTCATCAATGCGGATAAACAAAGGGAACTGGCGCAAACAAATAAATAAATAAACCAGTCCACCAGCACTCTCCAGACCTCTGTACCTCAACTTCGCTATCCTGGATTCGTGCGCTGGACACCAAAACTCAGCGACGAAGATCCACCTCTGCCATATAAAAGGCACCTAGCACTTGGAAGGGGAGGCTGAACAGGAAAAGGTGGACGTCATTTGGGGAAGCAGCCTCATTGAAATCGATGGACTGGGATTTATTCCACACATCGTCTGTCCGGCTCCCAAACGCCATCACAACAATGAGGGCGAAGTTGCAGTTGGGAGTACACCAGGTCTTATCCCCTCCTCATGAAAAATATGGGCGTCTATTCTGTTCGACTAATGCTAGATCCTCTTGCGGAGACTGTGGTATGAGAGACATTTAACTTCAAACGGCTTCCACACAAACCACTGCGAAATCCTAGCTTCCAAAGTATATCTGGCAAGCTGGCTTCGGTAGTTCGAGTGAGTCAACCCAGGACGCTCAGTTTGCGCTGAATTCTCCTGATGCCGGACGGTAGTGAGTGAATGTGTCGTGTTCCCTTGCATGTTGTGGAAACAGAAGTCCTGGTCAGGTATTCAACGCCCAGACAGGGTGTTAACAAGACTGCAGAGTTGATCGTTGTCAACATTGAAATGTGTCCATCATTCAAATGCCTTTCTGTGGACATATGGCCTGCCATACCAGGCTTGGAGTGTTCCGTGGACAAGTGCGGGTTTTAGGCCTTCTGTGACAGCGAAATACATCTCCACATGACATTCTAGCGCCTAAATTAAAAGTCCGCACTGACCAACGGTGAATGCTCCAGCAATGAATTTCAAATGGGACCCACCCACGACAAACAGCCCAGGTTCAGTATCCCCATGATGCCATCGCCAACGTGGCGCATCCCAACCTTCAACACCATATTTCTCAACGTCGATTGGTTAGGTAGAGGTCATAATTTGGACGACCCTAACGAAAGCCGCCACAATAAAATCTCGGTACGATGAGAACTGGCCAAATATTCTTCCCTTCCTGTCTGTGAGCTTCCCCGAGAGGCCGTCGAATACTTGAAATCCGACCAACATCGTGCCAACCACAGAGCTCATTACGCAGGCATGGCTGATTAATCTGGAATTTGGTCATGCCCGGGTCACGGCTGTTAGCGTTACTTGCACCCACGCATGAGTCATCCATGTCCTGAAACGACCTCGACTGCCAGTCCATCCCTCAGTCTGGACTGAGGGCACAGCTAAACCGCATGTACGGCCGCGTTGTCCCGTCCGTGGGTGTGATGAACACCCTGAATAGCTTATTCCACTGCTCCGCCTACAAGTGATTCACAGATCAAATGACCAGTCCAGTTCACCAGGCGGTGGTGGTAGACGAGTTCTAAGGTGGGTGGATAAACAAGTGAAACAGATATTGCTAATTAAGTAGAGGTTGCGACATCTCTATTGGTCATACTTTAACGATCACTTTGGTGGGGGTAAAGAGAAACAGTCCTTGATTGTATACTCCTTTTTGGAAAGGAGGTAGAGCCATCACTTCTCTCCATCTAAGTCGCTTGAAGCTGATTGCCCGTCGGAGCTCTAATTTGTAGAGACACATTTCAACCATTGACGTCAAGAATGGTGAATCTGTAACTCCCCTTCCCATCATAAATTAGGCTTCAACTTGATAGTGTCCTGTTGGTGGATTTCGGAATTCCGCACTTTCGATTCAACCAGATCTTAACTTGTCACGAACTGAATAGGCAGTGGTAGTCCCTGCTTAACCTCACGGGTCCTCCAGGATTCGTGGCCTGTACGAGCGCCTGGCGACATAACCCTTCGGATGTGCCTACGGCCTCTCAGCCTTCCCGCACCTTCCACATCGGTACAAATGGGCCCTACGCTGAGGAGTCACATCCTCGGCTAGTTGCTGAATTGAAATGTTACGGAAGGAAGAAAAACGGATAAATTACCAACAGCCTCAAAGAAGGGCCTGCCGCAAATCCAATCGGCATGCCGAAACTGAAAAATTAACACCTCCTCGATAGACTTCGCCTTGGACAAGACTGGAACCTCACAAATCTTGACTGGATCCGCAATGTGAACTGTGGTCTCCTTAAGGCCTACTTACGAATGGCCACGGAGAGGGGGAGGAATTGCGAGGAGCAGTTAAGAGGCGTCAATGGCAATGCTGTGAGTTTATGCTCGCCTTAATATACGCGAACCAATTCTTCAGTCCTTGAGGTCTGTATCCACCCGCCAGTGGGTCTCTCTTACCCCCACATTTTGAAAACTTGGATGAATTAATTTGCTGTTCAAAGTGAGCCCATGGTGCGTGATGCAAAATTTGGCTCGACTTGTTGTTGGCACTGTAGTGGACACACCTTGTGTTTGTAAACAGTCACTTCAATGTTTGTCGTTCTCCACGCGACAAAGTAGATGTTCACAACTGTCCTACATCTGGATTTGAACCAGAAATGATCTTTGTGTGAGAAAAAAAGGAAATTGTGGAATGATGTCGCCTTTGAAAGGTACCTTGACAGCTTGCCTCAAGGACCATCCTGGCAAGTCAACTGACTGCAGCAGACTAAGTGGACGACCCGAGAGGCTATAGAAGATGACTCCCTATTCCAGGGGTTGGAGGTGGCAGGATTTAGGTCCGACGCTCCATTCAGAGGCAGGAAACTGACCTTACGGTCATTTGAAATGCGTGGACGGCATTGGTGTCACTGTAACAGTTCAGGTGTGCGAGATCGCGAATTCGCCCAACTGGCCTGTCCTCTGACCTGCGAAAACAAACAGCTTATGGAGTATTAATTCTAGGGGAAAAAAAAGAAACAAGCTCACTGTAGTCTCCTAAGACCTCCCTGAAGACGAAAAGAGGTGTATTTCTAAGACTGAATATTTATTGCGACCATACGGAAGGGCTAGAGAGATTGCTGCCACGATCGCTTAGCGGAAGTTCAAAGGTGGAGCCTTAAGTGCCTGCGAAAGCAAAAGGAAGAGTTAAACGAATAATCAAAGTGGCGAACCCATAGTTTCAAACCGACTACTTACCCTGTTTGTAATGTTCATTGAGAGGTTATAGGTGGCGATTCGTAAGACTCGGCCTCCTATGAAATGCGAGACAAGACGTGTCTTCCCTCCCCCCCCAACTACACAACAAATAAGGCCCAAGGAAAATAAAGTCACATATTCATCGCGTGATTAAAGTGAGACATTTTTTACCTTGCATTTTGTCATGAGGGAGAAAATGAAGAAGGTGACATCAATGAATGCAGAGCTCTAATTACATAACCAAATGTGCAAGAGCAGGGGAAAAGGAGACGAGGGAATTATAACAGGAGGAAGAGGAACTAACAAGGCGATTAGAGGTAAGCAGAGACAGATGGAGCAAGAGGGAAAGCAGTTCTGTCTTCCACATCTCTCCTTCTACTTCTCTGCTACAACAAAATGTCAGTCAAATAAAAGTAGAGACTGCATTGGTTCACATTTTCATGACGAAATGAGTGAAGTCGAAAGGGAGAGAGGGTTGACTAGCCGATTAATCGGAAAGACAGTAGGAAAGGCAACGGAGGTGATAGAGGGGGAGGATTAGATGCGGTCAGCTCCGAGCATTATGCTCTCCGATTCGTAGAGGCTCTCGTGCTTTGCCATGATACGCATCAAAGGGCGCAGATTGAGCCACCAATTGTCACTGGGTACACGACGCTTGAAGTCAGTCACGCGCTTCAAATCAACCACTCGAGAGTACTCATAGGAGCGCTTGATTAATCCCAGAAGCACGGACGTCTCGTCTCCATTTGTGCTCACTACGCCTGTGGCACAGAAAAAAAAGTCGTAACCTAGTGTACTAACCCTATGTCTATCAAATTACCAATTGCCCAGGTTATGTTGAAGCAACTCCTATCCTCGGACACCTAAGAACGTCCTCAGACGCTACTTCGATACCGAGTCCCTACAAGAAGGAAGGGAACTATCGCATCACTTTTAGTAGCTGTACAAATCTCAAGCCTTACACGATGACAAACGGTTGAAGGAAGGGAGATTTGAGAGGTAAGAAGCTCCCCTTAAAGAACTACTAATGGCATCCCTAATAGTGTGGTCTGACAACACACTAGTCCCTCATCCATGCGAATTTTAGGCCGATTTCCTTGAAAAGATGATTGGCGCATAGAATGCCTTCACCGTGGGATGTGATTCCGCTCCCTCGATGTGGTTCACCTAATGCGTGGACGTGACATTGCGGAATTCTATTCCATTCATTCCTACGCTGCAATGGATTATAAACGATCAGGAAATTCGTGAGGACCGGACCGGACAGCGATCATAGGATAAAGGAGGCTCCATAGCTCAATGGAGTGCGTCTTTCTGATCTTCCCCAATACGAATGCTATCCCAGTAGTCTAAGTGTGAGCTGCCAACCTTCAAAATGTTTCAGTTGTAAGACAAACAATCATTTTGGTACACTTAAATATCAATGCAGTGCCACCTAGGAGGATTGTTTTTCTTAGCTAACGACCCAAAAAGCGCCGCATCTCTCAAGGTGACAGTGGACAATGTCTGCAATCAGTGAAGTGATTGAATAACACCGATTAAACGGATGGGAATGGCGCCAACAAATATAAAAGATGAGCAATAACAATTTCAATGGCCAGAAAGAAAAACAGAATGGTCCTAACGTTTTCATGGCATGAAAACAGGAGGAATAAGACCCTACAATTAGTTCCAGTCATAACATTATCCAGCAAGGTTTTAAAATCACCACTGAAACGTGGAAAAAAGTAAAAGTAAGGATTAGTGTTTTATTTGGGGGCAAAATGTCCCCACAAGTAGAATTAGAAGTCTGAACGGAAATGTAGAGTAAAGGCTGAAAAGCGGAACTTACCACTTTCATTGAGGAAGGTACTCATTTGATTGTCCAACCACTCGATAGCAAGAACGCCCAATTTGGTTCCCAGAATACGATCAAAAGGCGAGGGTTCACCACCCTGTTGAATGTGACCCAACACCGTCATTCTGCGAGGAAGAGAGGCGAGAAAGGTTTTTAGAAGTGAGGCGATTCGTGGCATCGACATTCAAAAGGGAAATCGTAGGCTATCAACTGGTCGAGCCCACGCTGCTGAAATACCTTCATGAAGCGGATTTCACTCCGAAATTGACAGGTACCAACAAAACCAAGGTGGTTTGAATAAAAGTCTTGCAGAAACTGATGTAGAGGAACAGAAACTACAGTTTGGTAGGTCTACCATACATAGTAGCTCCCCTCGGGTACTTTAATTTATTAACTTTTCCGCTGCAATTGATAATACAGTGGGAAACCACGACCAAAAATAAACTACAAGGTCTTGATGTGCGATTTCAGAATGATGTACCTGCAATCGAAGATGCCCTGACCTTCCTCCATGTAGAGTTTATGAATAAAATCTGTGGAGTAGTTCTTATTGGCCAACTCAGCACGCAATACCAGACCACGTTGCACGTTGGAGGCCATCTTGGCACGCAGGTGAGTGACGTCCTCGCGCAAGTCATCAATGCCGAAGGCCTCCTCATGGATGTATGCTGCATCAGCGCCTCCTGCAACGGCACCCATTGTTGCCAGATAACCACAGTAGCCACCCATTGTCTCGACCACGAAGACACGACGTTTGGTACCCGTGGCGCTCTGTTTGATTTTGTCAATGGCCTGGAAGCCACAAATACAGGTGAAGAGATAGATTTGATACATAGGTAGAGTAGTATCCAAACAGATAGACAAATGGATATGCTGCCCAGTAGATAGATGAAGGTATGAGCAGGATGACGTAGCCGGATTGAGGAATGAACGAATAGAAGGCGAGTAACTGGACAGGGGAAATTGTCGACCTCAATCAGTTCATTCCTCCCCCTTCGGACTTCTGTGATCGGGCATCTATGACAGAGGCAGAAAGCTCTCTTTGCCTGATCCTATCAAGCCACTTCTAGACTCGTGAGTATGGCGAAGAAAAAAGCGAGTTATTTTGACCTAGCCATAGATTATCTCCTATATAAACTGCATTTACATTCTGTCAGTGAAGGTGGAGGGGTTTTACAAACATTAATTCATGCATAAAAATGAGATGAGATATGAAACAGGAAATTCTCGAAGACAGCAATTTAGGTAACTCACTCACCGTCCCCATACGAACGAACGGCTTCTACTGCTAGTTGGGTAGGTAGTGCAACTGACAAGAGGAAGACAGATAGATTGCTAATTGGTCAGACAAGAGAGGAGGATATCTGTCTGGAAAATCCTCCCCCACATCTAATTTATCCCTTGATTCTTCCATTCGCCTAACCTTCAGGCAAGTGCTTAAATATCAAGCATCAATCACGAATACCCACAGTATCGTGCCCTAGTTTCCTCCTTGAATAAAAGGACAGATCTAGTTACGCACACATGAATAGAAATGAGGAGGAAAATTAGAGGCATTTTCACCTGTCTACCTCGCATCACAGAGCTCGACAATCACACTTAAAGTCATTGACTTTCAGGCATTTCCCTCACTCTTCCATCAGTTTTTGGACCTCTAGACACTCCCAGGATTCCTTCAAATGAAACATACCTTAAACATAAATACGAGGATGTAGATGGGAAGGCATGCAAAATCCAACTAGAGATAGTTTCGATTCAAGTGTTTCACTTCCCCGAGCAGTAACATCAAATCTGGTGAGCTCTAACCCGTAGACATTGTCACAGGCCTTCATTGATAGACAGTTTTAAATCCACCATCGTTTTCACATCTAACAATACCGATTTGCAAATACTTTCAATCATGAATTTTAACGTAAAGTAGCAATACTGAGAGCTAAAAATCCCACCAACACGTTGTATGACAACCAAGTTATGCAGCGGTTTGATGGAGTAACTCCAACCCTTCCCACACCTTCTGTCCATCGAATAAATCACCCAGTGTTAGAAGTCGGTCCGAACAATGCAAAGCATTTGGCGCTATGACTCAGAGACCACAGAGTTTGGAAGTACGTTTTTACAGTGTTTCAACATGAGTTGATCACACTGTGAGATGATGATACAACGATGTAGCCTTTCAAAAAATGACATTGCAATCACGGCCTCATATCAAATACAAAGGCACCACGACAATCGGCTTACATTGATCATGGTTCAGGCAGCAAACGATGGTGTGATGGACTAGTCTGTCTAGCACAGTAAAAAGGTGACCAAACAACCATTTAGTCTGTTTCCTGTACGACTGCAGCTTACAAATCTAAAACTTCATTAACTGCGTTTACAGTGATTTGTGTAGCAATGGTGATCCACTGCATTTTTACGCTTGATCATACAAAATGTGAATATGAATAGAAAAGAGGAGAGATTGCTTGTTTTATCGTAATTCACCATCACTGTGCTTCACATATCACTCTTGAGTCATAACTTTCACACCTATCCAAGTGATCTATTCACCCACTTTTTTTCAACCTGTCACTCACTCACCAATCTACACAGCTATTTGAAATTCACAATTTAGTCATCAATTAAGGCTGATCCAACTTCAATACATGCAAAAAAATTTACGCAAATATAAGCAATCCCATTGCGGTGACTGAGAGGTGAACTTTTAGAGGCGTTGGAAAGAGTCCAGGGTCTGGAGCCAAGGCATAAAGGGTTAGTAAGGAAGATAGGGTCAATTATTCTACCAAAACAAAAGGGTATTTGGGTGTGATACCAACCTCCGAGTTCCCTACGCACATAGTAATGCCACTCACAGAATGGCAAGCCTCGGTGCCTTCCCCAACAGTACCTCACCTGTCGTGTCTTTATTTGATAAGAGAAAAAGTAAAAAGAGGAAGTAGATCCCAAGCACCATTAATCGGTTATGTAAATTTTCTGGGTTCTTGATAGGCAGAAGCAGTTGAAGGCCAAAGTAAATTGCCTTGACATTTGTGACTTCTATAAAAGTCTGTCGCTAACTCAATTCTTGCTGAAGATAATACAGTGACAATACCGTGTTTGTTTCCATAAAAGATAGCAGACCGCTAGGAAGCTTTACAACTAAAGGGACTTTGGAGCCATAAAAACCATCAAAACAGCCAAAAAAAATGGAGAAATTTGTAACCAGTAACAAATAAACAAGCCTAGAGACGGACCGGATTGAATCGCTGTAAATAGCAAACATTTTCTGGTTACAATCAAGCATTAATTTCACCACTGGAGCTAGAACCATTGCCTGAGTGCGTGTGCATAGAACAGGAAACAGTTTGTAAAACAATAAAAACTACAAAGGAGACGAAAGCGAAGAACATTAACGTTTGTTTATACCACTTCCACGGCGCCAGATAATGAAATCTACCAGGCGACAGGCATTGTCGTATCGCTTTACTTCAATACAAGTTGAATAGGTAGGTACACACCGCTCAACAGTTTAAAACTCGCTGCAGCATAGTCGTGGTTCAGTAGAACCAACTCCAGACCAACCACAGTCAAGTTTTAATGAGGAGTGGACCTAAGTACAATCTTGAATTGCAGCAATCAAAGCTAAACCTTTAAATGAACCTCTAAAAGGCTGGAATCAGGCTAGGCGCAGTTTCAAAGACAGAAGAGGGAAAGGAGCGGACCAATCAGATCCCGCTCACTTCATAGGTAGAGAGGAAACCGTCTGCCCAATCCGGCAGTTGCTAGATAGCAACTACATGCAAGAGTCATGAAGCACGAACCAAAAGCTGACTAAAAGGGGAAAAAGAGGATAAACGCACCAGAGTGATCTCATTGAGAGCAGTGTCAGCACCCAAGGAGAAGTCAGTACCAGGCACATTGTTGCTAATTGTGGCCGGAATCATGATCATAGGGATGCAGAGCTCCTTGTGTTCGCTCCTACCCTCTACCAGATCAACCATGCATTCGAAAGCCTCAAAACCACCAATCACCAAGAGGCCACTGATCTTAAATTCGGCCAATCGGGCAGCCACTGCATCCATGCCAACTTCCCTCGGTGTGGGTCTGTGAAGAGATAGAGACAAAAAAATGCCCCTCCAGTTAGTCTTCAAGGTTCCAAGAATAGACGACGTTTCTAATGTAATCAAGGTTCACAAAAAAAAATCTTCTAAATTAGTCCCTTAATAGTTGATTTGGAAATAGAGGTATATCTTGTACAGATTCAGAAAGTGAGATCCATCTACATAAGAAAGTAAGTCATCAAATAAGGTTGCGTAGTCTTCCCCAGGAAAAACTAAGTTGCCTCTTCTCTTTTATTCCAAATGCTGTCGTGAAAGATCAAAAGGATATTGAGAATGAGGCGAGGCAGTATCACTACTCTAAGACTTTGTATGGGTTAAGTTTGCGATATGAGGTGTTCCATCGCCTCCCACATATAGTTTTTGTTCCCACCACCTAAACCAGTTCTGCACATTAGGTTTTTGGCACCTTTCTATTTAGCCTTCAGCGAATGGACAATGCCTACCTAACAATTTCATTTACAATCCACACGTACACACACACAAGCACGAACACGCACAAAGCAACCTTTGCCTTCTAGGAACAAAGTATTCGCTGGATACTGAGTTGATTGACCACCGGAAACACAAAATCCATTTTGTATTACAAGTAATTTAGCAAAAAAAGTGAGGAAGTAGAGAATGAAGTGTTAGTAAATGAATCGCCTTGCCATCTTATAGCGTCTATTAGTGAGATTCATGTGGCTGGCGTCCACCACTTTTCCCTTCGACAGGGTAATCTCTTTAGCATGGTTACTGGATTCTTTCTTGGCAGTGAAATGTTCTATCACTGAATTTTCTCTAGGTACAATGCAACTTTGACAAGAGACTCCTCTCACTATACTCTCACGCAAAACGGGTCGGCAAAACAGATAAGCATGAATGGCTTCTGCTGGGTTCAGTCGAAATTCTATGCATTAGGAGACGAACTAACGAAAGTTGGAAGTATAGACGAGTTGGAGTGAGTCACTGCAATTAGCTACGCAGATATCTAAAGAAGCCTTTTTGGTCATCTGATGTAAAATAAAGAAAACTTAAAACAATTTTTAAGCACCCACTCCTTTTCAAGGCAAAAGCTGGCATGAAGTTCTTTTGGCATTGATTCTTTCTAAAATAAGCCTAGGTTCAAATTTCATTTCAACTGGCAAAAAGCAAATTTCACATGTTCCAGTGATGGTTGGATTGACCAATCCACAGATAGGTCTTGCACAAACAACCATGGTGAGAACAATAGGAAAACCCTATGGTCAATTAAATCACTTTGGCATTCAGGGGGGTGGAGGGTAAAATTTTCAGAGAGGTCACGTACTTTTAAAAGCCTTCACTAACTCAAAGTACTCCCCAAAGTAGTTGTTGTTTTCTTAACACTGTAACCCAGTGATCCAGGCGTTAAAACAAAGGCTAAGTTAATAAAGGAAATGCTGGATTGTATGCATGTTGCAATGGAGTTAAAACCATCTTTTAACAGACATTATCAATAGGTTGATTAATTAAGCAACATCTCCATTTGGACCGAAGCGTGGAGTTTGTGTGATCAAGAAATCATAAACCTACTGGGTGATTCAAACATTGAACTAAAGATTTACGCCTTGTTAAACACCGACAAATACAACTTTGCTTGTCAGAATGTGTCAGCAGTCAGTTGGCACCAACTAACACGTCTTCGTAGCGCCTGAATAATCCATTACAGAGAGGAAATGATTACCAAACTCCAAAGGCATTAAACATTCCAAGTTTTGCCGACTACCGAACAGCTCAAACTGGGGTGGAGGAGCTGGATTGGAGACAAATCTACATCTAGTGGCCAGACTATCCTGCCTTGAAGACAGACAGCCAATGAGGCATTCTGTTGAGCTTTAACCACCTTTGCTGATGCTCTACCCTTGTTATCGTATTACCAGACAGTGAAGAACATCGTACAAACATTTCGGCTGTCGGCACAATCACAAATCTATCGAAAATTCATCTCTTAATCACTTTTTTCCCAAATTTTGGTAAAAAGCCATTCCTTAATGCAAAACAAAACTATGAGAAATGGACGCCTCACCGACGAGTGCCGAGGTTAGAGCCACCTTGAGAGACCCAGCCCCTGACATCGTCCCAGTGGATATCGCGAACCTCGCCATTGACGAGACCCTGGAAGCCCTCAAAGATGCCCACTACATGGTAGCCCTTAGTGATGGCTATACGTGTGAAACTACGCATTGCCGCATTCACTCCACCCGCTGGTGCGCCCACGTTCACCACACCGACACGCAATTTCGCCTGAAAAGTAAATAAGCAAGGTCACCAGCCTACTGGTACAAGAGAGGGCTGATCAGGGAAGGGGAAAGGAGGAGGAGGAGGAGTTGTGCACGAACTTCAAGAACACTTTTGCAGAGCTGTTTGCACAAATCGAAGTGAAAACTTACTTCAAAGAGTAAAGTTGGTGGTCAATGAATACACACGCGACAAGTCAATGAAAACATAGTGGGAAAAGCCAAAACATTAACAACCAACGCACTTTGCACGAGGAAAAGCAGACATCAACATTACAGGATGGTTCAGATGCTAGGATTTGAATTTGACAACTAAAATGTTGATTCCAGCAAAGGCAGTGGAGAATGTGTTTGGTAGAGCCGTTGTAAAGGTAGAGGGAACAGAGGTGGGAGGGTGTGAATAAGGATGGGAGAGTAAAAACTAATGCGCAAAAGATGAACAGAACACAAACTTACGATAAATGATGGCTGTGAAAGAGGCAGGATAGAACAAGACATAAACATGCATAAGTAACAAAGCCAAATATGATAATATGATGCCCATGCTAAGGAGGAATGACACAGTAAACGCAAAGTACTTGACAATCAAATGCGATAAACAAGTAGACAATCAAGGTAGTAGAGAGCGATTGAACAAGACTTTCAATTGCTAGAAGATGAACCATAAACACCTACCCTATTTTCAACAGCTGGAGGATTGATTTTGGACAAGGTGATATACGTGTCCACATTGGTCATGAAACTCCTACGAAAGGAAAAAAAAATTGATGGAAGGAATAGTAAACTATGTAGCATCACATAATTAGGATTATCACTGAAAATAAACGAATGAAATTCGTCAGTAGATTTTGGTGACTGTCACTATTGCATTCGGACCAATCACGTTACTGTGCGGAAAGGAAAGATAGATCTGTTGGTTGTCAAATAATAGCTACTGTAGGTTATCCCAGAAAGGTTTACAGAACATGAAGCGCCTTCTGTTCCTGCATAAGTAATAAAGTAGAAGGGCAACAATAGCGGTTATCCAGAGTCTAGAGGACGAGGCAACAGTACTGACAGTTGAAGTTAAGCAATGGCTTGTTGGACTAAAGCAAGTAAGATCTTTTCCACCTTGTCTGTCCATCGAATAAGTCACATAGTACCAGAAGTCGATCCGAACAATGCAAAGTCCTGGAGCTATGACTCAGTCCACCAAGTTTGGAGGCATGCTTTCACAGCGTTTTACCACTCGGACTGGTGTTCGTGAGAGAACAAGTCCAGCTCCATCAACATAAGTCCATCAACGATGTAGCCTTTCAAGAAGTGACACATTGAAATCACGACCTCGTATCAAATGCATAGTATCAAATGCATAGGCACCACGACAATCGTCTTGCATCCACTACAGTTGAGGCAGCAAACGATGGTGCAATGGACCAGTCTGTCTAATTCAGTAAAAAGGTGGTCAAGCAACCATTTAGCCTATTTCCTCCACGATTGCAGCTTACAAATCTAAAGTTTCGTTAACCGCATTTACAGTGATTTGTGTATCAATTGTGATCCACCGAGTTGGCTCCAAAGGTAATGTGAATCCCTTTTGATTCTGTTTCCACACTATTCGTCTCCGCAGTTGTGTGCATTGTATTAGAGGGAGAGTGACTAAGTCATGACTCACAAAACGGCCTAACAAATGACACATACACACACACTCTCATGATACGTACCGTCCACGGAGGAATACTGCCTGTTCGAAGTCACGCTTTGCAATAGCAACACCCACGGCTCGGGTCTAGGAGGGGAGAGAAATTAAAAAAAGAAAGAAGCAGTAATTTAGCTCACATTTTCTAATTGGATGGTGTTGGCGTAAGTTTGCTAAGTTACACAATTCCTGAGTCATAGTTAAGCACATGTAAAGTGAAATACATAACCATCAAAAAGTAGGTTTCATTATTGTGTTGTTTAGCCCCTTTCCACATGATCGTCACTTTTGGGAATCGTACGCGTTTGATGCAGCCCAGTAATGCCCAATTTCCATCATAATAGATGCAAGATTTAAAAAGGCGGCAGTAACACCTGAGACCTATGCCCATTTCTTTTCTTCAAATTTAAGTGACAATCCAATGTCAAGCAAGTAATAACTGAGATTTAAATAATTTATTAGCCCTAGACCCTTCCATTAAGTGCCTCTCAAGGCTGATAATGATGGAGGCAATGAATAGTACATAAAAGGACGACAACGATAATCCCAACTTGAAGGTGAAGGGAGAAAAGCCTATACGTATCAAACGCATAGTTAGACAAGTGAAAAAAAGAAGGAATATCTGGTGATTTAAACAAAAGATCGCCCCGCTGCTAGATGCAAGGATTGGACAGAAATAATGACGGCCAAATACACGAAAGTGAAAGTGAATACACCAAGATGGTGTAATTTATCAACAGCACAGTGAAAAATTGAATAATGAGTAGGTGATTGGGTGAATGATGCTGTTGTCGAAACACAGTAAAGATTCTGAAAGCAACAAGGCTGTTGTTTCTTAGGGAACGAGACAGAGACTAACCAAGGCCTGGCTCAAAATCACTCAAGCGAGACGAATCCATTTTTGAATGGAGTGAAAGAATAACAGACCCTCTTGATCATATTACATAGGTAGCTGATGAGCTGAACGACTAATGATGGATGATTTTGCAATCTACAAAAGCACCCATTCACCCCACCACTAAACCAAAAATATGATACTGATTCGATTCGAGAGGGAAGGGATCAGTACAACGAAATCACGCAAACCGATTACTTGTTCAAGAATGGATAAGCTACTTACCTTCTCAACGCAGTGCATCAATGGCAGACGAACAGCTTGATTTCCCACAAGAGTGATGACACAAGCGGGGAGGTCGGGATTCTTGTCTGCATCCATGAGAGCCAACACCGCCTCAGCACCCATGCGGATACCGAGAACGCGATCGAAGGCCGAGGGACGACCGCCACGCTGCACGTGTCCCAACACTGTGATACGTGTGTCCAAGCCCAGCTCGTCCACCATCAACTTTTGCACCATCTCGCAGGTAATTTGCTTATTCTCCCGATCCACAGCACCTTCAGCCACCATAATGATGCTCACGCGTTGGCCTCGCTCACGATTCTGTTGGCGAAAGGAAAGGAAGACGAATAGGGAGCTACGTAGAAACGGTAATAGTTGGAAGTAATTTTAGTTAATATGCCCAGAACTTGAGCTAATCCCTCCACAAAACAATGCTCCTAGCTAGACTATACACTAGAACCAGACCACAGACAACTTGTCGCCCATGACATCAGGAAGACATTGAAGTAACCCCAAAACAAACTGCGCAAAACCCCATTGCCATCTAGAGTTTTTTAATACTAGCCGCTAACAACAAGGCTCAGCCAAAATATTGTCGACATTAGTTTGGGCACGTTAGTTGGACTAGCCATACTAGTGAATCTCCTTCGACACGACGTGATGTAATACTTCCTCTCCAGAGCTGCATGAAAAAATCCGTCAAAAAGATACAGGAAGATATACTAAGACAAGGAACTGGAAATTAACAGTTTTACCTACCCTCCGAACCTTCGAACAGAGCAATTCTGGCCAATTGTCTACCGGTGGCACTTCAGGAATGAAGACCCAATCAGCTTCAGAGGCAAGAGCCGAGAGGAGAGCAAGATAGCCACAATTGCGTCCCATAACTTCCAGAATGAAGCAACGTTGATGCGACTGCGCCGTGGTTACAATAGCATCCGCCGCCTCAATTACACGGTGTAGAGCTGAATCCGCGCCAATGGTCATGTCAGTACCACAGAAGTCATTGTCAATGCTGCCCACTATGCCGACTATGTTAAGATGCTCATGATTCGATTTCTCCTCCTCCGTGATTTTCGCTGTGTTAGTTAAGAAAAAAGGTGAACCAGTAGGCAAGCTAGCCCTCATGGTCTATGATTGTTGAGGAAATTTGACAAGTTCACAACAGGACCCACCATTCTCGTAGAGGGAGGCGATAAGAGAGGCCCATTCAACACGAAATTCGTTGGCTCCAGTGAGTGAACCGTCACCACCGATGACAACGAGGTTGTGAATGCCATGTTTTACCAAGTTGAGTGCCGCCTTCTCACGACCTGCCCTTTCGCGAAAGTCCTTACAACGCGCCGAACCAATCACCGTGCCTCCCTAGAAATGAGCGATACAAATGGGTTTAGTAGTTGAATTACTTTTGGTTATTATGTGTGAAATGTCTCATTTCACTAAATAGTTAAATCCTGAATAATCTATCATGCCTCCAATTTATAGGCAAATAAGTAATATTCTCTTGGTCCAATGTGACTCACAGATTTTATATCTGGCACCATCAGAGTGAAGGGATGATAAGCAGTTAATCTAGTTTAAGTCTAGACCCACAGCACAGTTAATTTTCATTGCTAGGACCGAAAATAACAGACGTTTTGATCTATCTGCCCTGAAATTTTACGGCTCATCTTAGGAAAGTGAATTAACACGTATCCTTAAACACTTTTCACATCTACGGGATCAATTCCAAGGTGACACTCAAAACAAGAATCCGATCTTGAAGAGGGACTACTAACTACTGAATTGAATAGCAAATCGTCGTGAGTTTACAGGTAAGTTAATTGTTTCCTCGATTGGATTTATCCGCACAAAAACTTCTGATCTGAAGGGAACGACTGAAGGTGGACCTGGGCCAGTAAATGCTTAAAACGAGTAAAGTATTCCTACGTGCTAGTTAACTTTATTAAAAAAAACGTAAAGTTTATTTTACGATAGTGAAGAAACTTGGGAAACAATCGGCCTCTGAGCAATCCTTTAGTAATGAACACCTTGGTTTAGTACAATCGTAAACTGCTAACGAAAGCATGTCACACTATTATGATATCGATAGCAAAACTGCTAAAATCCACAGCCACAAAAAATAGCGAAAAATCAATAACGGATTACCTAAATGGCTCTCTGAATAATTTAAAAGCAACCAGATCTATAATTTAAATTCAGGTATTATCACCAACAATTCATTCGGAAAACTAGTATCCTGGAAAATAGATCCCATCAAACAAGAGCTTTTACAGTTCGTGAAGGCCTCGGTATTAAGTAAATCATGTTAAACGCAAAAGTAAACATATTAGCCCAAGACCTTACCAGTTGCATAATGCCAGAGACATCAGCCCATGTGGCCTCCTTGAGGTTTTTGCCCCCATCCACAAGGCCCTGATAACCCTCCTTGACGAAGAAGACGCGGCAGCCGCAATAGAGGCCCATTCGCACGACAGCGCGGATGGCCGAGTTCATCCCTTGAGCGTCCCCACCACTGCTCAGCACTGCAATCGACTTGCCCGAGAATTGGCCTTTAGCCACGTACTTACCCTCCATACCCGGGAAAGCAACCGTGGATCGGCGATCGAACCTATGTGAAAAAGGAAAGAGAAGCGGACGCTTGATGCCTCCATACATCTAAAAGGGTGATTTAGCTCATTCGGTGGTGTGCAGTCTAATCGCGCTTAGAGCATTGCAGATCACGAAGAGGAGATGAGTGAAGAAGAGGCGGTGCGAAAATGAGGAAGAGGACAAGCATCGCGAATTACACACACAGAGACACTGATAAAAACTTACAAACGTCGAGATGGATCATCGAAATCCTGACTAAAAAAGGTGAAGGAGCATGCGCATGTGCGTAAAAAAAATTAACGAAAGATATGATTAGGCGTTAAATAAGCTTAACGAGGTTTAAAAGGAAAAAAACGCACCTCTTAGATGCCGCGTCATGAGACGAGTAATCTAAAAACGTAACCATGTGAATGAAAAACAACCACTTAAAGAGATGGTCAGGTTTTCAAGCCCATATAAAATTCGTTGGGCCTCAAAATTTAAAAGTAGAATACAACTCAGGGAGAGTAAACTTGTGCCGGAATTAAATCCATGGCATAAGGTGCAGCTGGACCCTGCTGGACTATGACTATTAAAGGAAAACAATAAACTGGCCTAAGGCTTAAATACCCTAGACTAATGAAATCTCAAATCCAGTACATTATCAGATGGGAGGGCCCTACACACGTAAGTTTCGTATCACAAGGGGAATAAGCATTTATATGTGGGGCTTGAAAAACACCATAAATTAATGAAAATAATGAGAGACGCACCATGCATCGACATTCGAATCGACATGGCGTCTTGGAGTACACGCTAGAAACCTGACAACCCTAAACTACACTGAAGGACGCGCCGAAGTAATCGTCACGTACGAGAAGGCGATTCTCAGTGTGATTTAAGCTAGTAAAGTAAAACAAAAAACTCTTTATGTTAAAAAATTTTGCTTATTACAATTTCAAAAATGCTCGCCAAACTGATATCCATAGTATTGTTCGCAAGCCAACTTGCGCATCAAAATAATTTTATGCTTAGGAGCAAGCGATTAGCAAGTCCTTTGAAATCCACCAATAAGTGTAGAAGATACCTGTGCAAGCTAATTGTATTGTTTTGGTCATTGGACTAGTCTCGTTTGCACTGGATCTTAGACGAGAATGCATAGTAATCCAGATGAGGCATGAATTTAGTAAAATTTCCATGTCACAATTGCTTTGTTAGCGGTCTAAGCATTGGTTTATTGTGAGAAATTCGCGGTTGAAGGCGAGTGCGCTTACAAAGCACATTTGCGGTTAATTTGTACCTGATTGCTTCTAATTTATGAGACATCAAAACCCCTACGTCTGCGCACGCCTTTGCTTTTTACACTTTAACATTTACTTAATAGTCAGATAGTGTAATGCGGTTATATTTATCTTGATTGTTCTCTGAAATTTTATTTAACGAGTCAGCAGAAAACACTACTATAGTCCATTATTTTTCTGTTTTTAACATTTTTGAATGCTATGCACTTTCCTTTGCAGAATTCTATTGACAACTATTTTTCATCCCTAACCTTTTTTAAATGGTCCTACTTCTTTGCCGTACA
Organism: Taenia solium; assembly: GCA_001870725.1. Taxonomy (NCBI): domain Eukaryota; kingdom Metazoa; phylum Platyhelminthes; class Cestoda; order Cyclophyllidea; family Taeniidae; genus Taenia; species Taenia solium. The sequence continues at coordinate 34,752 of MIEF01008228.1, read as the reverse complement.
TTTAAACCAGCGCATTGAGCACTAATGTGATTGGCTGCTATTAAGCAGGGTCAATTCATTCTGCGTCCTGATGGGTGAGGGTTCACCTGAAGTGACTCGTAGACGGCACTCGGTAATCTTTTTATGCCCAAAAATTACTTGTTTCATATCTTCCAACGTGTTATACGGAACCATAGGAAGGTTCAATACTTCCTTTTTTAACTTTTAAACATGGACTAGTCTGTACTGTCGATAAGTGCTCGATTTGACTTCCGCACATGAAGCTTAACTTTCTAAAAGTTTTTTTGTGGTGGCTTTTGGTGCTTTTGGTTGCTTATCCTATTCGAGAGCCACAATTTTTTTCCATACTTATTTTGGTATTTAATGATCGCCTTTTGCACCAGCAGTTAAATGTTACCATCTGTCCTTACCTAGTTTTACTAGCCTGTTTATTGAACGACATATTTGCCTGTGAGTTTTTTCGATTCATCTGAGGGAGGAGTTTGCATCTATTGGAATGACAGGCGATTTCGAGCTGATTTTCCATTTCAGAGGGTTGTAGGTTTTTATGCACTGCAAAATTTTCCACCTTTTTATTGCTTGCGATATGACGTCGCATCATTATCTTTATCCAGGAGCTGTCCTGGCTCGACCTTCATCTAAGCCTTCCTTTCTAGGAAATGTTGCTACCTCTTTCCAATTTTTGACGATATGTTATTGTTGATTGGCTTCTAGTGTTGTGCCTTGATGCTTTTGATGAATATTTCAAACTTTATCGGAAAAAATCTCTGGAATATGCCTTTGGTTCTTTCTACTTTCATAAGATATGATTTTATTTTGAGCTGCTGACGTTTGACAAAGATTTCTGATCGAATCCTGGTTGTTTACGATGTTTTAAGTCTCATACCTATGAAATTGCAGCCTTTCGGTGGTTGTGTAGTTTTTGTAGGTGAATGTCTTCATTAACTACATATTGTGAATGGCGCAATTTGTTCCAATTCTTTTGCTTAAAAAATAGTTCTTCCTTGGCGAAATTTCTACTGGTTCTTTGTAGTTGAATTCGCATACATTGCAATTCAATATGTTTGAATGGCTCATCCTCAGTGGTCCCGAATGAACCATACAGATAAACAGTTGATGCATTCTTTTATGTTTACTTCCATTGTTTGGTAATCCTTGTGGTTATATGATTGTATTTCCTTCATTGGTGGTCGTAATTTTTTTGCTCTATTACAGTGAGAAAAATCACCTCACAACGCACAAAGCTTGGTTTAGACTGACTAAGTTTAAGAAGACTGTTCTTGGAGGAAAATGCATTCCGGTTCATTTACATCACATTCACATTTTGGATATTCCATCTGACTATTGCATTGGCGAGTTTGTGCTTTTCACGAATTCTTCCTTACTGTTAATCTTTTTTATTTATTTCCTTTCCAGTGGTTTATGAAGAGCTCTTACAAATTTGTTAAAAGCAGAAACGCCTTTATTCGAACTTTTTTATTCCATGCCCTCTTCTGTTGTGATCCCTCGTTCCTTCCATTATCACAGAAATAGACATGGCTTGAAGGCAAAATCTCACTTTAAAAGCAAGAATCCATGTGTCCATGATTGAAGCGATGCTGTCAATGCTCACCATTTTGTCACCTGGAGGTAATTGTTGACTTTTACGCACCATTTTGAGCATCGTTGGATCTTAGTGATGGAACGAAGCTTGTTGAAGGACTGGCTTCTGCACATCGTATTCTTCTCCCCTTTGCGTTGGCATTCAGCATGCCAAGTATTGAGTCTCTCAGGGATAGGCCTCAGAGGGAGTTAAGTGGAATGGTTGCCTTTCTCCCTAACATTTCCTTCCTTTTACATTAGCCACACGATGAAGCAAATGCCGAGGCAACCGCCACCAACACCGCTGCCGTCTCCTCCGCGCCACCACGTGCTGGTGATTACTCTTCCGCCGACGAAGCCATAGAGACGCCTCTTGCAAGTGATCTTGACATCGAACCAAATGCAGCAGAGAAGGTGCCTCACGGCTCCGACCACGTGCCCGTCTTCCTCGAGACCTCCGTGGCGGGCCTGTCGCCGCGTCTTACCAATTGTATTGTGCGTCTCTTTATGTCCATCGTCATGATAGGTGGCTTCCTCTTTCTCATCTACCTTGGCCCGCTCGCTCTGGTGCTGCTGGTAAGCTCACGTTAGCCTCCTTTTACACTTCTCAGCCTTTTTATGCAACCAAATACGCTTAGGTATGCAGATTTAAGGACATCGCTTTGTTATGCCTCAGAATGCGAAACAAATTAGCAATTATTCACATTGTCGAGCCAATACTTGAACTGGCAGCTTGAAATTACCAAGTTTTTCTGTTTCCATACCTTGTTGATTAGTATTGGCTTGCCCGTTTTATGTTTAGGGATTGTTGACTACTCATTTAGCTGTTGCTTGTGGGTGGGTACGTAACTTTTAGGATGAAAGGAAATGCATCAATTGATGTACTTTCTCAGTCGCTCTAATTGTTTTGTCTGTGACGAAAGAACGACTTTCTTTTGCCCCTTTAATCTGGTCAGTTGGTTTGTTGATATATTTGCTAATGAAGCAATCTACTTGAGTGGCACTACTTTTTGGACCGATCGTAGATTTTTCTCAGGAGAATTGCTCAGAACACACAATTTCAAAGATGACACTTAAAAATGGAGAATTTTGATTTTTGAAGTAGTGTGGCTGACTCACAGGCACAATTTGGGACACCAACTCTCAAATTACCTAGCGCATCCTATTTATTCTTTCTCGGAAACAATTAAGGCAGGGATAAAGTCTCTCGTAGTGATGGGCTATCCAGCCTTTACAACTTTTGGAAGCTATGATGTAATTTGAGATGGTGTAAAATAGATAGTTTCTATTGGGTGTAACAGGAAATTCAAATCTCATTCATAGTCACACCTTGTTTCAAAACCAACTTTGTGTCCCAAATATCTAGTTGCTTTATTAACAATCTAATGCTTTTCCCAAATGGAATAAATTATAAGCTGTTACTAAGCTCTTATGCCCAGCCTATCTGCTCCAACGTTCTCGATTATTATTAGATTAGTAACCGCTCAACAGCGTTGGTATATGACCTCGGTCAGGCCCGCATACTTCACACCTCTTGTACTCACTAAATCGGTTAACTCTGAAAGACCCGGTTTAAAAACCTTACTTCGTTTTAAGCCATGGAACGGGAACCTCTGGTCGGCTTTTAAGTCGTTCAATTATTGTTGGCTTGGTAACCGTGCACATTATTTTTTTACCGTCAGTTTGGCTTGCCTAGGCAATACCACATTTGAATCTGAACCTTTTCACATGTAAATGACGATGATTGTGGGAGTACTTTCTGCGCATTTTGCAAGGAATGGTAGTAAAGATAGATTAGCCACACTCATTCAAGCGCGTGCTCTTAAAACTGTTGACATGCGTGCGGCTTTGGCTGAGAAATCTGAGGTGAAATTTTAAACCTCGAGTTTACTGCCATCGCAACAAGTTAATCGTTCCGTCTATGTTGGCAGTGTTGCTAAGACAGTTAACTCGTAATCGCCTGACATCAATCCGTTTCCTCACTCAAAAGAGCAGTGTGTTTGGACGTTCATGTGATACCTGAAGAAGTGTTAAAATTTGAATTGTAAGCGCTCTGTTTTTGCATGTTTCGAATCGACTCACTTTTCGTGAATCAATTTGCCTCATTTCGCCATGGGTACTGTCAACGTTCTGATTCAAAAGTTTGGTTTATTGTGCTTTCCATGGGTGCTTAGTTCACCTATTGATACCCCCCCTGACCAAGTGGTTCAAGTTGCAATTTTTTTAGGTAGCTCTTCCATTGACACGCCTACATCGAATATGTTCGTTTAAAATTGAGGTAAAAGTCGTTTCCATTACAGTTCAGAAAGGTGAATCTAATGCCATTTGGGGCTTGAAAGCTGTGTGCCAAGAAAACGTGGCGCCATGTCTGTTGATAAAGGGTTTAGCAAATACTGCGAGTACCTTTTGAAGTCAAAGCAAACTGCTGACTTGTTTGAGTGGCGTTGTGTTTGACTAAGCACTGACTTGTCCGTCTTTTTTTGTGGTTTAAATCTCATCGTTCTTTCGTAGTACTTTTGCCGTCATTAACTTAAAGCTATTCAATGTAGAGCGAGAGCCTAATTTACGAACCTCCACAATAGCAAAGATCATTATGATTTTAGCATTCATTTGATTAGCGGATCCTTTCTTAGAGGTGTAGGCAACGTTTTAGCCTTAGAATCTGTTAGATCCGCGCTATCTGCCTCTGTTGGCTTTATTTTTTTGCGAACACATAATAAACAACTTCACCCTCATAAGGCCTTTGCGAATTCGCCTAGGAACTTCTGCCAACGCCTAGTGCCCTTAAACTAATCCTGGCTCTAACCTTTTTAGAATAATTCGAAATATTTGATCTCTATTAGCAACTATCGAGCCCACTTCTCTAGTTTTTGGGGGTTCATTAGATTTCGACCCATGATAATATGCGAATCTTCTTATCATGGTTGAAGCAAAAATTCAGGCAAGACAGGTCCTTTGGATGCGTGGATTCATTGCACAGGTCAAGTGTTGTTACGGGCCTCAGAGGGGGATAAATTGGGCATTCCCGCATGTGGTGACGCCCTAATCTTATTGGGCTCGTAAGTCACATTTTTGACACATTTATTTGGAAGGAATTCCGCTGTGTTGGTGGGAATAGACTAAAACAAGGTATTTAGTGCCATTATAAGGACAGAACTTTTGGATTATGGCAACAGAATTCCCTCCGAGACAGACTCTTAGAAAAAAAATGTTAAAAGTGCTGGTTGAATATTTCAAACCATCTGGGAGGTTCTTTCGTTGTCCAATTCTCACCACAAAGATGGCTCGGTCGAAACTCCGGTAAAGGCGATTTCAATTTAAATAGCTTCATTCTTTCCTCCATGCGTCATCCAAACGGATTTTAAAAAAACAGTGGGGCAGCAATTTCTTTTAACTGAGTGACATCACAATTGAGCAGAATCGACGAGAAATGGTTTTCCTATCTCTTCTTAACGCCTTTAAAGTGCGATGCTGTCCTCAGAGCTCTCTCTTTCGAATGCCTCGTCCAATCAGCAACAAATGCCGGTGGCAAACTACTTATGTCAAGCTAGACTTCCTCTTGCTTTAGTGTGGCCGTTTTCAAAAGCTCAGGAGGACACCATTCTCTGCTGTTATAATGTTTTGATTGTTCTGATACGACACATATGCTCGGTATTGTTCCACATGCTGGGGTCTGGTTAGAGAACCAGGGTGTCCAATGGGCGTGAAGGAGGTGGTGACGGCTTTGAAGGCCAAAATGGGGTGGATATGAAAGTTTTTTGATCTCGGTTTTTTAAGGCTGACAGTGTGCTTTCCTTTTCTTTCAGGTGCTGTGCCTTCAGTTGGCGTGCTTCAAGGAGCTTATTCACATCGGCCATGTGGTCTACCGAACACACAATCTACCGTGGTTTCGCACACTTTCTTGGATGTTTCTCTTCACTTCCAACTACTTCTTCTTTGGCGAGAGTCTTATTGGACGCTTTCGTATCCTCCTGGCCAAAGAAGTGAGTCCAACATGTCCCTTTGTTCCCACCTCTGCCTCTTGCACCCTATTTACCTAGGTGGAGCAGTTAAACCAAGCTGGGGCCTTTAGTTATGTAGGAGACGAGAAAGAGCGAATTTTACGCAGAATCTGTATCAATTAATGTTATGCCATAGTTTCCTACGTACGTAGCCATGCCTTTAATCAGTAATGGGGAGGCTGTGAGAAAGATTTATCAATCTGCTAAATCATTCAAAAACAGCCTCCAATAACTTTTGGAGTCTCTCCTACCAAAAGATCTGGCTCCCGTTATACTTCGATCAAGTGTTTTGCGCGCTGACCGTCAGTGCTTAGCTGAACTCGACTGTCTACGGAAGTCTTTTGAATTTTTACTGCTGCTGGGCATCTCGTTGTCCATAATCTGCCGTTCGTAGAGTCTTCTACGGTAGTAAAAGGTTTTTAGGTTTTACGTCTCATAAGTGGAAAGTATACAAGACAAATGCACACATTACCACTGTTGCCTGCTGTCTTAATGGATGCCATCTGCTCTGGGCTGATCTACGATAAGTACACTGGCCATCGGGGCTTGTGATAGGGCATTCATGTTATTCATAACCGGTTTTACTATTACTTAGGCAGCATCATTTTTATGCCTTTGAAATCAAACGTCTCGGCTTTATTTTGGCTTCATTCATAGTGTTCTTTATATCAGTAATTGAGCCTGGAGTTACGTTCATTATCAATGGCCAGAGCGACTTAAAGACAATTAGCCCAGATGCAGCTTATCACTCTGTAGAGGGTGGAAGAAGTGGACCATTGTTTTGTAGCGGAAGGGTATGCAAGTTTATACCCACCTTCTCTGGTGTCATGCCGCTAGTCCATTGAGTAAGCCACCTACTCGCGTGATTGCAGGAGTGAATGAGGCCAAGACAATTTCATGCATAAGCCGACTTTGCATTCCTTACTGTCTCCGTCGAAAAGCTAGCCATACCCTCCTCTCTTCGTCTATCTGAGACTTTCGAAGTAACAACTAGCCCGGGCACATCTATATTAACAGGTAATCCCCTCTTTTCCTGTCGACTTGAAGTTTTTGCTGCGGAAGTTCTCTCTCACTCTGTCTTTCTGAAAAAACTGAGAAACTGATTTTTTTGGGAAGATTCCGACTGGGAGTCCAATGATGCTTGTCCGAATTTCTTACCAGGTCAAGGTGTGCTTGACCAAGTCAAAGCGTTGTCTCATTTCAAGAGACTGAGCCTCTTGAATTTGGGTGTTTTATTAACTAACACCGACACTTGCCTATCCTCGCTCGGTCAAATGTAACGATCTAATTACGTCAAGGGAATAGGATTCCGTGTCATCTCTGAAGGCGTTGCTAAACAAACATATGAACTTAGAGGTACGGTAGGACTGCGATCATGGCGGTTAAATTGTAGAAGACTGCAAGGCGTTTGCGTGATTAAACAGATGGTATTCCGTTGGACTCTATTTCTTTGTAAAACCCGTAGTCTCTGTGTCCTTGACCTTAACGGTAGTCAATGGGTGACTTCTCTGGTCTTTTCATGAATGAATTATAAAATTTGTTGCGATCAAATGTTAACAGAAGTGAATACCTTGGTCTTAACTATTATGTGTCCATACGATTGGTGCTTTTCTCTCCCTGCTTGTTTTGCCTTGAAATACTACTACCTACTTGAAGGCACTGTCTTCTTTCTTGTTTTTGGTACAGATTACAGGGTGGCTAATGACTGCATTTATGCCTGTGTGTTCACCTAATTAAAACCCAGTGTTAATGCATATTTACCACGGCAACAAAATATGTTGACAAGCGTAGTGGAGCATCTCTCCCTCCTTCCCTATCCCGCGATTCGTTAATTCCCCGTTTAATGAGAAGTAGCTACACAGCCAAACGGACTCAGATAATTTATCCAAAGTACGTTCGTAGGAGGATAGGTAAACCAATCTTGACTGAAATTTGAATCATTGCTTTGTGAAGGGGCTAGGAAATGTCTCCCTCGCTACTCTTTCATCCTTAACCTCCCCACCCTCTTCAGTGGGACACGGGGAAGAGAGTCAAGGTGGGTGTAACCTTAAACTACAAACATTGAGCACTTCGTACGGAGGACATAAAAGCCTGGGAGTAGCTTTTTTGTAACCCCAAAGTGGTGTTGAGGAACTGGAAGAATCTGCGTGGTAGCATCTGCACCATCACCACTAGTGGCATACCAAAGGGACCATTTCGGTAAAATCTCTCTCTCAACTTTACCTGAATTACAAGTAAAGCGTGGTGGTGGTGATAGACTAATTTAAAGTGTAAAATACTGCTGAGTTTAGGGTCACCTTGAGTTAACCCATGGTTTGGAATTCACTTTTCATTCTTGATTATCTCCTGTAATCTCATCTAATGCTTAAAACAATTTGGCATCGATCACGTAGGGCTGCAGCACTTTCTGGAAGTCTGAATTGCTAATGACGGATTCCGCTTTACTCGTGTTAGCGACGTGGCATAAGAGGCGTGCCTATCACCGGTTGAGCGGGTTCACACACCCATCTTTACTTGTGTCGCCTAAATTGTGCAATCGAGCACAGTTGAATTGCGTGTGCGGGTGATCTCTCAGGCAGCCCAGATTGCGGGAGATTAATTGGCAGCCGAAGTGCTGCATGGTTTGGTGAGAGTAGAGAGGCGTTGTCAGCTTGCATATAATTCGATGACTGCTAAAATTTGTTTCCATCGCTCCTCAAGTTATCCCTGAAGACGTAATGAAGCATACTACGGTGGAGTAATTTATGACTGCCGTGGTTAGGAGTGAAGAAGCTGCAGAAGTGACTGGGTTTCCATGCTACCAAGATTGGTGGTTTAAAGAATTACTCGACACTACTGAGCATAAGGGGTTATTCCAGTAAAATCGGTTTCCGTTCGGCGTAAAGATCGCCTCTCCATCTTTTAACCACTGACATACGTGAAGCACTGACCCATCCAGATGACAATTGTTGTAATCATGCTAACAGGATCTTTTCAAGAAGTTCAACGTGGCCCTCATGCATTTGGGCAAAGGTAAGTTTTAATTCCGATCTGAGAAATGCGCCAGTCCATACGACAATGACCAAGTTTCTAGGTCTTTTTGATCAATTTTACCTGTTGCCGGCCATATCCATGCAATGCTGCATCGTTCAAAAGGATACCAGCGCTCACGAATGCTACAGCATTGTGTTCATTTCTCCAATTCTTCTGCCATAATGGAGACTACTATATTCGGGCTCTGTTAAACCATCTCCTGACCAAATGTTTACAAACGTTCGAAAAGCGGAAGATATCCTCGCTTCTGCTCTACTGTTAGCGCTTTGAGATCCAAACCTGGAAACTTGGGTGGCATTTAACTCTTCTGGCTATGGTATTGATAGTTCCATGTCTTGCGCCTTAGTAGATTGATCACAGAAGTTCTATTGAACACGTAGCTGGATTCCCCTATCCTGCAGAGCGGAACTGGAGCCAGATAAGGAAGGCTTTACCGGTTACTTTTGGACTAAAGGAATTTTACATGATTGTCTATGTACGATAGCTTGCCTTTTTCACTGACCATAAGCTCCTTTTAAATATTTGTGGACCAAAGAAGCGGTGAATCTCGACCTGACTTCCATTGGCCAAGCGAATGTTTTATCATGACCAGTCGGCTTTCAAACCTTCCATAAAGAAAATTCAGCGATAGCTGCTCCCATCGTCAAAAATGGTATCAAGTGAATCATTAGCGACCCTGTTCCTCCATTGTCAATGCTTCTAGTGATGGCTGAAATGGCCATCAGACGGAATTTTATCGTTGGAAAGGTGGTCAGATTTACTCAGACACGGTAGCCCAAGGTTGGTTAAACTCCGCATCTATGTCAGTATGTCAGCCATGGGGCATGCTTTGCAATGACGGGTTGTGGGTTGGGTGGTTGTTCCAAGAGCCTTCCGAAAACAAGAGATCAGACCTAGTAATAATTGGGCTTCACCAGTGATTTAACAACTAAGAAACACATCACCATTCACTAGCCTCATCGTTTATTGAGCCGTTCGATGCAAATCTCCAATGCAGGGAAATATGTGTTGGATGAGTAAATCCCACAGTGGAATTTGTTCGACCACATTCTGTAAAAGTAACGCACTCACTTCATCAAGCTCTGTTGTTTCATCCCTCTCCTCTTGGTAAAAATGTGCTTAGATCAGACCAGCACATTTCAAGAGGGGCACGTTCTAAAGTCATTCACGTCGCTTAAACTACAGTGGTTGACTTGCAGACCTTCCACTTCGTACCATCAGGTCTTGATTCCATCGTTATTTTGACTTCCATTAAAACTGTCCTTGGCGACAGTCGGGGTGTGTATCACTGTGCTGCGCCTTCATGTTGGAGGTCTAAGCAGACTTTTCGTTCATCGTTCTGCAGGACTTTCTGGCTCCACTGGTGGTGCATCATCGTTTCATCTCCTTCACCCTCTACTGCGGTTGCATTGTCGCTTTCGTTTTAAGCCTCGTGCGGCGCCACTACCTTAAACAATTCACCCTGGTGAGTTCTTTTTTTTACTTTTTCTCATTAGGAAAACTTTGTTTCTTCACTTGTGACGGGCCTCTTTCATGCATGAAAGTGGTTAATTTGTCTCTACTTTCAATCTTTTTAACTTTTTTGTTTCCACTCCTAGACGTTTATTTCGGAACCAATTTAATCATTTGAACCTATTCAACTGACCGTCGTCTTATCTCACCCTTCTTTAGAAGCATGAACCGTTATTATGTGTTGGATTACCATAATTTATCTGGTGAATCCAACTGCTTACTTATTTCAGCACTTGATTCAGACTTGTTTTGTCACTTACAAAGCTTTCTGTCTTTCTTACATTTTTGACTTCTCTCAGAAATCAGGATGGTCTCTACCAATAAATTTTCTTTAACTAGGTTTTTGATTCGGGGTTTGCTTTGCTTAATGGCGGATTCAGTCTCTCCCACGAACACAACTTGTATTTGTTACACGTTCGCTGTCATCGTGATGTGTATGCGACGTTCTGATTCCACCACCTGGTCTGAGTGCCATAAATAAGTGAGGTGGGTTTGTACCAGTTTATGATAACTGTGGTTCCATTCAAATGTGTGACGCAGGTGGACTGATGGAGTTGAACCGCTAAAACAACTGTTGAGCGGCGATCTTTAGCAGCCAATGTCTGTATCCGTTAGTTTTTGAGTAGCAGCAGTTGATTTTCCCCTGGGACTTATTCTAGTAGCGAAGTTATGAAACACGCAATACTCGATTGCTTCCTCCGTAGAGTAAGGGCGAATAATGTCGTTGAGGAGCTTTTCCTGGTGAATTGATGGCAAATTCCCCTTAGTGACCCCCTCAACTGTTTACTAACGTGGTTATTGAGGTTAGGTCAAGCGTTGAAAGTTGCCCAAGGTCCAGTGATTTATTGTCAGTTATGTGGAGATTTCGTTACCTTGATTCAAATTTGTGCGTCATTGTTCACATTCCATGGTTTTTAGTCCACCTTATTTCCCCGACTGTAGTAAGCTATCAATTTTTTTTCTGGACCTCCTCATAGGCTTTGCGTGAGTCGACGTTTGAGTGAAGGAAATGGGCTTTTATATTTGAATTTGGGTAATTCTTTCTTGATGTCATCTCCCTAAACACCTTGCCACCTTTCAGATAGTTGATAATCTTGGTAAGTAGTCATCACTCATTTATCCCTTTTCCAGGTTTCAACTGATGCATGAGTGTTGTGCGGATGGCCTTGGTATGCTCTGGTTTGTGCGAACTGGACCTCCTTTAAGGCTTGCTTCCATTCAACATGCTTTATCCATTCCCTCGGTAGCATGGATTATCTCAGTTAGTGGCTTTTTGTGACGTCTTTTACTCAGCAGTGATTTTTGGCATTTAATTCATTCATTTGGCTGACTTTTTGGGTCTTCTCAGCCACATCGATAGATGTATTCCCAACAGTCTTGTATGTGACAGAGGCCACGACTCACATTGAAGTTCTTTCATCAAATGTCCATATATTGAAAGCCTTTTCAGTGGCATGAATGGTCTTATTAAGTGGAGTTTTTCCTGTGCCAAAGACTAGCCATTCGTTCATAAGTTCGAAGCGTTCTCTACTCATTTCAGCCCTCCTCAATCACCGTTTTTTTGCCGCATTGCTACCGTCTCATACCACTCCCTATTAGCTTGGCGCATGCAGTCTCTGTACGGTCTACTGGCAATACCTTACCAACTCCTTCGTCGGCCGTCATTGTCCTCTTGAAATGAATCCTCCTTCTCCATATGAAATTCCAGTTTTCACTTCATTTATTTTTTCCTGACTTTACCCCAAAACCAGCATTCCTCTGTGCTGTATTCCTTCACACTCCTTATCGCGATCTTCACATGAAAGTTTTTGTGCTTCTAAACTTCCCGCTAGTGAGTTTTTATTCAAGAGCTGTTGTGACTCTTCCATCTTTCTCACATTGGTCCAATTTGGAAGCACTCGGTAAATGCCTTCGAGAGCTATAATTGGCTGTCATTTCAGGACGATGCCAGCTGAAGAGGTGCTTATTCATGATGCTTATGTATGCACTTTCCATTTTATGTATCATCTGCAAACTAGATCTTTTCCCTGCTCTACCGGAAGTAACTAGATTCTTCGTCTGATACTTTGAAAGGCAGGCATTGGTTACGTATTAATGTAGGCTATTTCTGGTCGAGAGTTTCACACAAACCTTTCTCAGTCAAAGCCTGGTTTTTGTTTTCTTTTCGCTTTTCCCCTATTAAAGCTAATCCAAACCAGTGATTTTTCATGCTCTGTCTTGGTAAAGCCTATCTATCCCCCCACTAGCCTTTTATTAGGAATGTTTCTACCTCCTCCTTTTTTGTTTTCACTTGTCTACGGAATTAAGTAGATACTTTCGGGGTTAAGGTTTTCACAAATGCCACATCCCTTGTTTAGATTGAGAGCTTCGTGGGGGGCTTTCTCAAGTGCAAATCAGACCGATCTTGTCAAACCTGCCATTTCTTACACATGTATTAGCCAAGTTGGATATAGTTGACATCCTAAAGATGCGTTTATTGAGTTAAGCACCGTTTTCATTGTCTTTCAGTTCGGATGGACGCATGTCTCCCTCCTCATCATCGTCTCTTCTTCCCACTTCATGATTCAAAGCATTTTCGACGGTCTCATTTGGTAAGTCACACTCTTCGGTGATAAACTCAGCTCACTTGAGTTCTTTCAAATCATCCCTTCACATCATTTTGTCTGTCCCTTCCCTTCCAAGGGTACAGACGCCTCACCACTGCAGAGTGTCATCGATAGATCCATTTTCTATACCTGACTTCTCATTTGGTAGTCAAGGTGTTCGATTGTCATTGGCACGAGGCCTTTTGTTCATCTGCATAAAGGCAAGCTTCAGACTCATTTCTCTCACAATTACTAAGCCAGCAAGGAAGTGTCAAATCTCATTACGTGGATTTGTTTCGGCTCATCAAAAACTAGCAACACCGCCTTGACCGCCTGACGTTTTTTGAGCTATAAATTGAATTGGAAGTGAGGCTAAAGATAGTCTTTTCAATTTATGGATTCGAACCATGCGATAGTGTAGCAACCATGGTGATTCCTGAATACGTAATGAGGCATGGCATTGGAGACTGGTTTACTTCTGGCTCATTAAAGACCCCTGGGGGGAGGTCTAGAGGCATGCAAATCAAGGCTATGTGCCCGTTTTCAAGGTTGAAACTGCTTGTGTAGTGTGATTTGCCATTGCCTCCTCGCATTGCATGAAATTCATCAAGTTCCTTCAATGAAGTTCCAGACAGCTCTCTTGTCCAAATCCTCTTGGCTATTGGGAATTTGTACAAATTCTGGTTCGGTATAGGCAATATTTCATTGTTTTTGATGCGACTTCAGTTATTTATTGTTTGTTGTGTGCATTCCTTTCTAAATGCTAATGACCAGTGCACAATCGGGCCCGATATCAAGAAAATTGTTTTATTGTCCCACCTGCGATTTCTCCAGCAAAAGCTTTTCACAATGTTTTATTCATTAAAATGCGCACTCTGATAGTGTGTACAATTCATTATTATTTCTAAATTTGATACAGTCTTGAGCATTCAATTTTAATTCCACTTCCCATCATGTATGTCACACGTAATTGGCTACTGCTAGAGGTGGAGCAAATGCCTCTACCTTCAGGGAAATATGAGGGATGAGGGCGACGAGGTGAAAATGCCTCCCTCCATTATGAAAGTACAATTCTGTAGAAAAGAAAGTTTTGAAGTACGATGTCTTTTGTGGCTTTCCGAGAACACTCCTTCCACCGGATTTACCAGTTTTTAAATGCTTCTGTTCATTGGGCTTTTCTTGTCCAACTTCAAGTTGTGTTGAGGTCTCAGTCCTAAATTATTTGGCAGCCAGCGAGTGGCCAATTCGGCATGGACATTTTAGCCTGTACACGCGCACACATACAGTTGTGTATCCCTTAGAATTATGAGGTGGATAGTAAGAGGTGTCTAAACGTAATCACTGCTGTATTCGTTAATCCAATAGCTTGACTACATTCCCACTTGCTAATTGGCGGCTCGTACTGAAAGCATCAAAGAAATCCCGTACAATAAACAAATTATGAAGACTTTAGTTAACTTGACTATATTTTATGTTTTTGTGGGTGCTTCTTGTTATGTCTCGCTACACAATTGCACAAATGGCACTGATCTTATCTCAAGGGGATTAGCCTCTTGCCTCCAATCACTGACATTTGTCTTTGCTTAGTGTCTAGAGTTATTTTAGGTCGGCTAAAATACAAAACAAAAAGATAAAAGCCACTTAACAGACGAAAAAAATGTCGAGGATAATGCATTGGAAGCTTAAAGCATGACATTCTCGAAATAAAACGATCTGACGGGAGGCAAGCCTTAAATCTTAGCCAGTTCACATATTGTCTGTTGAGGGGGAGGGGGGGGGGGGGAAAGGAGGGATGGGTATGGATCCTGTCGGGATTACAATCCGTGTTTTCCATACCGCCGCCTGTCTCCGGCCCCGTATGAGACAGTGAGGCGTACATGATAGCTGGGCAGATGGCGAAGGGTGTTGGAAAAGTAGAGTAGCTTCTAGCCTGGCTTGTTTATGTTATTCGCTTGACCTTGTCGTCATGGTTATTACTAGCAGCCTTAATGTACATCCGTAAGTAGTGCTTTAACCAATCAGAGTGAAGTGAGCGGGAATGTTCCATAATGGTCTTCAGGTAGTCACAAAAATAAGAGCCGCTAGAAAATCGAGTGAAAATTGCTTTATGGGATTCCAGAAGGTCGCAGCGCTGCCTAAAACACTTTAATTACAACAAAATTATTGAAATGTTTAACATACTTCAAGGGTGTACATCTGGCTAGGGAATGAGCTTGAAATAGCAGTTTTTTGAAATCACTGCAAGACACAGAAGTGCCTTTTCACCTCTCTTAGGAGGTTGAACTCTAAATCACACGAAACTGTGCAGTGAAAAACTAAGCTAGCTTTGTTGATTTGGCAGAAAGAAGCACACAACTTGCTTGGGCTGACGACTGAACAGTTATAGGCGACAAGTGCACACACACGGACTTTTTATAATCCACTTGTATGTGAAACTTAGAGCATTTCACACAGAAATTGTACTTTTGGGAAGTTTTTTTTTTCGAATAGAGAGGAGTGGCGGGAAATTTTCGCAATGAATGGAGCGTTGTTGTTGTTCAATCTTTAAGGCAAAACATTGAAACCGAGTGCTTCCTATTTAACCCGATGAGGTTTTGCTCATCAACTGACATATAAGACGCAACGGTGAAGCAAGAACCATGCAGTACAAGACCCTTAGTCTTCTTTATTTGTTCAATGGAGAGGCGAGTCCCATGCTTATGATGTGAGTAGTTACTGGACCTCCTGGATCTCACGCACTACTACTACCACTACTACTACTAACTATAAAAGCAGAATTTGATTCCAACTTCTTTCCTGGGGATGAAATCCTGGTGACGGTTGTAGCGTCCCGAGACTTCCTTGAAGGTAACAGAAGGCACAATACTATAAACAGCGAGAGTGGGGCTGCTGGCATGGCCCAGAGGTCAGCCAGCCGGGCCCATACAATATGGTCACCCAAATGACCGAAACCGGCAGTCTGAACAAACAGTCATCACAACGTAATCAGCGCTGGAGAGACACCCACGAGCTTACCGTGCCAGTCATTGAAGAGATGCTTCACCACCGCATCAATGATCCCTCCCGGCAGTTTGAATGGACTCGGAGTCTCGTTCGGTTTGGAAACTAAGTTCAGAGTAAGGGGTTCTGCCGAGCGTCACCTTGCCCGTAGGGAGACGTTAGGACACGGATCTCCTTAAGCTGATATGTTAGGTGGTTCACGGCTAGTGTCGCTTCAGTTGCTAATGGCTTTCTTGCAGAATGCGGAGACAGAGGAAATGCCGAAGGTAGACGTCGTTCTTAGCTTTTCTCTTCCGCAACACACACAAATCTTTCGCACCGCTACAGTTTGTCACCAGCGGTATAGATCGAGATGCAAATTCATTAAAATCGAGTTTGCCTTCCGCTGCCACCATTGTGGTGACCCGAGACTTCCTTGAGGGCAAAAGAAGGCATAATAGTAGGACAGAATGTATGTGTTCAGCTCGGAGGCTAGCCGATCCGACTAGGACAATGTTGCCACCCAAGTGACCGAAACCGGAACCGGCTCTCAGGACAAACAAAGTATTATAATGGATGGACAAAAAACTCGAGAATGAAATCACTCGGTGACCTTGACAGCCACTGGATATGTATGCCGAAGGTTTACTCATGCTGGTGGGCAGTACAGACCTCCGTATCGAAGTCTGTACCCCTTGAATTGCTCGAGTCGGAAACTAGGCAGGAGCCATGTTCGCACCCAATGGTTTGTAGATATAGCATCGACATCAAGCACTCGGCGATGATGAATCAGGATTCATTACCGTCAACACACACACACACACACAAACATGAACAGGAGGCTGTGCAGTGATAAATAAGATTGGCATCGCTGTGACTATTGGCATGTGTTTATCATCTTTCGGAAGACACTTTTTAAGTTGATTTAGGTGATGAAGATGGTTTTCTAAAATATAGTCAAGCGAATCATTAGAACATCCATAGCTCACATCCGTCTGGCCGTTCATCATTTGTGGTAAGAAATAAGGCAGGCGAATGAATGGCGCATAGAGAGTTTGGCCACAAATCACTTCTATGGATGATGGGTGAGTATGCAAAAGAAACGCCTCAGCGATTGCTGAACTATCTTGTGGATGGATTGACACTCCTACTACTACGCTTCGCAGACCCTGGCATTTGGCCATGATTGACAGGTCCTGAAATGCATTTGAGTCAATCCTGTGCAAATCCCTTTTATCAGTTCCGTCACTCAAAAACTTCATTCTTACTGACTGACAGTGTCTCAATAGATTGAGTCTTGCTACTTAATTTTAAGAAGTAGTGTTAAGTGGCTTTAACTTGGGAATTAATTCTGACAAAAGAGGACATCATTTTAAACCAAACCTTTCTTTATCATCGCTGAACATCTAATGTATTTTGTCCGAGGGATATATGAGCTAATGAATTCGTATACTGATTTTAATGCAACGCAACTCTTATGATTTACCGCACCTCTTTATTCGGAAGGCACTGTTTAACCTTTATTTTTGATATCGTGTCAGGATAAAAGCTTAAAGGCAGACGACCTATTTTCAATGTTTGGCCCTCAGTGATGAGTCACCAACGCTACCACTTCATTTGTTTGATATGTATGATGATTCGACCAATCACACCCACTGACCATTTTCAGTGAAAATTTTTACGATTTTTATCCCTGAACCAGCTATTTTTAGATCTTTTGCCGTCTGCTCTTCTCCAGGTTTCTTGTGCCTGTTGCCATGGTCATATCCAACGATATTTTTGCCTACGTTTTTGGGATGCTTTTCGGCAAGACACCGCTGATCAAGGTGTCTCCGAAGAAGACCTGGGAGGGCTTTATTGGAGGCGGAATCTCATCCCTTCTGCTTGGACTCCTCGTGGCTTGGAGCATGATCGATAAGAAGCATTTTATCTGCCCCATCGAATATGACGATCGAATGGGCGCTCTTTCTATGGATTGCGTGCCTGATGCCATTTTCATCCCACGTATGTACAACGTCTCTCGATGGCTGGTAAGAAGACGGACACTTTTACCTCCATAAAGTATTATATGGAAACCGGAATTCGTCGCACCTGTCTATCACCATTGTAGTTCTTCGTGCCAGTGAAGCAAGTGGCTTGGTATCCCTACTTCTTCCACTGCGCCCTCATTGGCGCCTTTGTCTCCATCATTGGACCATTTGGCGGCTTCTTCGCGAGTGGCTTTAAGCGAGCCTTCAAGATTAAGGACTTTGGTGATGTTATCCCCGGTCATGGGGGTATACTCGATCGATTTGATTGCCAGATCTTTGTGGGGTGGTTCATCTTCTTCTACTACAACTCGTTTGTAAAGTAGGCCACCCCGCTTTCTTGTTTGAAGATGCTACTTATTGTTTGCTTGTTAATTCAGTAGCTTGCTGTCGACCCGTGTATTAGAATGAATACTATTGGTTTCTTTCTGAACTCCGTACCTCCCGGGGAACTTTATAATCTTAGGCTGGTTTAATCGTCAAACTCGTTGTTGTTTTATTCGTTTTTCTGCTTTCCCTAGGACAACTCAACGTCACTTAAGAAGAGTTTTTATCGCCACGTAATCCTTTTAGCACCAGCTATTTCTTCTAATCAGCATGAAGTAGGGATCCTTTTAGAATTGTTATAAATTCCAGAGTCTATAAGAAATCTAGTGGCTGAGAAAATTGAGACCGGATACTGCTCATTCTCTTAGTCCTGATCATCTTCTCCGCAAATCTTCAGCCTGTTTAACGAATCTATCGACATGAGTCTCTCTGATCATAAAACGAATTCTTTCCATATTTTTTTACTGATCTGAGTGTCACCAGCTCGTGATGAACCCGATTTCACCAAATCGTAGGTTGTAAACAAACCCGTAGCTACGAACAATTTAGGTGAGCTTGAACCGATGATCTTTATCTGGGGACACTTGCATCCTAATTTAGTTGAGTGAGAGCATTTGAGTGGGTCAATGAGGTAGTATATTTTGAGGTGTCATATTTGACCACTGTAACGTTTAGGTTGCAGTAGTTGACCTTTCTTTGAGGTGTGCTTCGGCAATGGACGTTTAGTGCTGGCATAGCCTGTTGGATGTGATTATTGCGTAAACATTTTGCTTTCTCTACCACGGTGTGACAGGCCACTGACGCCGGGTAGTCTGCTGCAGCAGGTGTTTGTGCTTCCCCGACACGAACAGTTGGCGGTGCTGAACCTCTTCCTCGACGGCCTACTTCGACGCGGCCACGTGCCACGTGAGTTGGCGGAACCATTGATCGCCTACGGCGAGGAGGTGAGGGCTGTCGAGGCACCCTGATCGTCTCTGTTTCAGTCATCATTGACGTATTTTGTGATTCACCTCCACTTTTATTTTAACTCCTCCAATGCAATTCGTCTACCCGTTCGAGCGAATGGCTGCCTTCGTGCCGTTGGTTGTCGCCATGGCTGTCACCATGTGCTGTTGTTGTTTACCTTATTCGACTCGTTCTCAGTGTGTTTTGTATGTGTGGATGGATATCTAAGACCGTCATTTCCTCCTCACCACTGCTTTTAAGTTGTACGCACACTTTTTGATCGAATAGAAGCACATGATTCATCTTCACGTCGTTGAGGCATCTTGGGTTCATTGGCTCTGTCTTGGTTACGTTATATGAATAAATGAGTTTGGTACAGTCTCCATACTTGTGACGTAAAGTTCTTCTCATGCTGTGCATGCTACGAGTCTTCATCAATTCAATCTAATTCAATACTGCCTGATTTTTTGTGAAGTTCCTGTTTCATGGAGCAGAACCACCGTCCGTGTAGATGTGGAAAGGTCAAGGTCACTGTCTCGGAACTCTATTTGAAGACCAGTATCCTCAATAACCTCAACTCTGTGCTTAGATGGTCAGCTAAGGATGATGATTTGTGAATCCAAGTCGTGTGCGTGACTGTTTCAGGTCGATCGACTACATGTGTTTGGTTAGCTGTCCAGTGTGCTGTCTACAGTTAACGAGCGCGCACCCTTGTGCAGTTGCTAGGCTCGTTCTAACAGGTCATGCTTTGAAAGATCGACATCTGTCCAGTTCTGGCGTTTGCTCCCCTGCACATCCGACCTCTTGAGCCTTCTCAGTCCGACCTCAGAGTTGAGGTCATGGAGGACTGCCAGTCGGTGAATGGAGCGGGTAGGCGCGACACCTCTGCGCCAGCGACAGGTGTCCGAGTCACCTAACTTACAATTATCTGGAAGTCCCCTTCCCCAGCAGCTACTGATTAGGGTGTGGAAGTAAAGCCAATTGCTGGATGAGTCGACGTAGGCGTGACGCACCCGCGACTGTCCTATCTCCAAGGCTAGGGGTAAGTGTCCAAATGCATTGTCACCTCATTATGCAGTGTGCGCTCTTGCTGCTACTTGTGAAGTTTTTACCCTTCATCTGATTGCCACACCTTAATCAGCAAAGATGATGCAGTTGCACACTTTATATAACAACACTTGGTTACAAATAGATGAGCGTAGAAGTCAAGCAAAACTTTGCGAATAAGGGCCAAGTTTTCAAAATAAAAAGGGTGAATTTGACTTTTACAAGGTGGCCGTAATGGATTTGAGCAGTTGCATTGCACATCCCATGCTCATTGTAACAGGATTGGGAAGTTGTCACTATTAAAAGTCCTTGCCAATGTGTCAATATGGTGGTAGGGGTCTCTGCACGAGTTAATTGTCAGGTCGGTGGCGGTGGTGTTCAAATATGCGACTTCCAGCGCTCAGCGACCCAACAAACACCCTCCACAATGGTTCAATTACCCAGTATTATTCAAGTTTACAATTGCCCTGTGACCTAATCTCCCAAGTAGCGTTATTACAAATGGGTAGAAAAATTTAGGAAATGAAAAGTCCTTACTAGACTAACAACTGATTGAAGGGACTGCGCAAAGTTGTCCCAGGAGCAGTCTTCAGGTAGAGTGGGACATTTTAGACTGGATAGCTCCTGTAACCTTCTCAATGGTTTCAAGAGAATATACGCAAGCAGAAGATCCATTGAAGCGAAAACGTTAAGCTAGTTATAACAATAACAAAAGTTTTTATAAGTGGAACTGGTGTTACTGAGAATGAGCCAATGAACGGGCTCAAACTTTGCTGAAGGTACCTTTAGCAATTACCAAGGCACTGAGGCCAATGCAGCCGTTTCGCTGCCGATGGAAGACCACAACCACTTCCAATGAACAGCTTTGAAGTCCTCAGCGCGCAGCTGATTCATGTCACCGACAGCGACGGAAGAGAACTTCGTGAGTTGCTGATAAAGTGCGCGTACACAGTTCCATGGCGATGCTAGGCCCGTCTTGCAACCACACAGCCACATACCACCTCCACTGCTGGAAGAAGCAAACTATCCAATTGCAGTGGTGATTCAAGAAGATATCGAAAGGCCATCAAAGTCGCCACGAGCCTCTCTAATCGCAATGACATAGAAGAACAACGGAAGTCTACGATTGTGTGTCGACTATGGGAGGTTGAACGCATTAACGGAGAAAGGCGCATTTTTATCATCCCACAGCAACGACTTGTAAGAACCGCTGCATAGGTCAAAGTGGTTCTCCACACCAAATTTAAAACCAAGACCCTGGCAAGTGGAGGTGGAAGAAACAGAGCGGAAAACATGCGATGCCTTTTGGACTCTGTAATGCAGCAACTACCCTTGAATCCAGATGTTGGTCTCGTCCTCAGTTGAGATATTTGACAGCATAACTTCAACCTGAAACTAGTGCTTGATCATCTGCAAGACGCAGGGTTGATCCTGGACCCCAAGGAAGCCCTCTCCAACAGCGTTTGATCAACTTCATGGGATGGCCAGTCTTATCTGAAGACTATGCAAATTAGGATGCGATCATAACTGATAAAAAAATAACTGCGGGAGTTGCATTAACCACAAAAGCAGGCAAAAAGTCATTTTGAGTGGCAAATTGAGTATGACGACACGTTTAAAGAGCTGCAGCGAGTGTCATTTCTCACGTCGATTCTAGCATTACCAGATTTCGAAGCGAGCAGTGGAGTTGTGGATTGTAGACTCTCATAAAAGGACAAAGAAGGGAAGATGTCATTGCTTGTGCTAATATCAGACTCGGCAATAGAATGAGACAGACGTCTTCACAATGATTTGACAGCTAAGTTTACTTGGTAGCGGGGACGTATATTGGTAAGAAGGGATCATCAAGCCCTCCCTTGGTTAGAAACAAAGCAAGAGGTGGCTCATTTTGTACGCTGGTGCAAAGACCTGCAGCTGTACGATTGTACAGGATGGCATTGAGAAGGAACTACGCATAGCGATGTGGATGCTGTGTCTCACAGACCAGCCGTGGCAGAACCAGGCAACGTTGTACAGCCCATCATTAATTTGAGCAAAATAACTAAGCAGAATTGAGTAGGGTACCGGTTATGGCATACGAGAGTTTCCCATCATCCTCTTACAAACTCCCAGCGGAAGAAATGATCTCGTCAAGCATGGCAGCCCAGTCATTCCTCCGGAGGGCTGGGTTTGATAACACAATTAGACGTGGGGAAACTGATTGCCTTTTAACTTTAGGCTCATTGGCATAAACAGTTTTTCAAGGGTTACATGAGTAATTGAGCCATGTGGGTGTGAAGAAGAAGCCCCAAGACACTGAAGACCTTCGCTTTACCTAGACGTACATGATTCCTGCTGAATCTGCGTCATTTGTAGCCGTAGCCTGTAGTAATGTGATACGTGAGAGTAAAGCGATGCCATCGGTGTGCATGTGGCTTCCACAGCTCCTTCTTCTGTGGAGAGTCTCCTACCTCCAAATTCGGTTTTTCGTAGTAGATGCCTTCCTTATGTGCTGAGCATGTTTTATAATGAGCTAAAGAAATCCGTGTAGCTGATTTCTTGAAGAAGACCATGGTCATTTCTATCCCGCACCGTCCATCCTATTTGACGGTATCACAGGAAGCTATGGAATCACCATAAGATGCATGAGACTGACGCAGCATTACTCTTCCTTCCACTTCGATATGGGAGTTAATAGTCGTCTGATTTAGAGCAAATACATGTTCCCAAACCCTTCAGTGGACAAAACCAAAACTTGTGCCCAATAATGGAATGCTTGCGAATTGATTTCATTGATAAACTACGCATTGCTGCTTGTAGAGCTAAATTGGGTTCTAGAGGTCGCTGAACCACTTCGCCACTATCAAGTATTCCACGCTCATTAAGTTGTCAGAATCCACACTTAATAAACCACGAAGGCAGAATTTGATTCCATCTTTTAATTAATAATTTGGAGAAGAAGATAGGCACTCAGATGACCCAAATTCAGAGTGGAAGCAGGTGAACGGGGGGAAGTAATCTGTCTCCAAGTCGCTAAATGGATCGCAAGACGTATAATAGACTGAATGAATTATTTAACTAGTTGCGAAATCTCCTACTTCCATAAGAGATACCAAATAGGAGGGTCGATTTCATCTGCCATTTTCCACTTCCATCAATGTCCAGAAGGCGTTCCACTATTACCTTGAGCGCTGGTAAGAATATCAGTGAACCAAAAAACCCTTTCTTCCTAGCTCTTCCAGAAGTGACGTTTAAACCTTCTAAGGTGTTTTGAAACTCGCACCCTCGTCCAGTTCTCCTGATTGTCCGGTATCACGTACAGGTAGGCACTGTAAGTACGGATGTAGCATCCCAAGACTTCCTTGAAAGCCAAGGAAGGCATAAAGCTAGAGTAAACATGTATATGTCTGTACACATTTTAGCAAACAGAGGGGTTGGAGCTGCTGACATGGTCTGGAGGTCAGCTAACCTGACTAGGACAATGTTGCCACCCAAGTGACCGAAACCGGAACCGGCTCTCAGGACAAACAAAGTATTATAATGGATGGACAAAAAACTCGAGAATGAAATCACTCGGTGACCTTGACAGCCACTGGATATGTATGCCGAAGGTTTACTCATGCTGGTGGGCAGTACAGACCTCCGTATCGAAGTCTGTACCCCTTGAATTGCTCGAGTCGGAAACTAGGCAGGAGCCATGTTCGCATACAACAGTGGGTACTTGCTTCTCAATGAAATGAATGCACCTCAAACCCTATTTCACGTCCATCCTCTGAATGCAGTCTCGTAATTCACTGGTAGGTTTGGTGGGATTCCTTCTCAGGCGTGTTTGCACTAACATTGAAGGTTTATTTCCAGCTACACCTTACTTGAGGTCGAAGTGTTGCTTCATGCAATGACTGTTATATTCACATATCTACATCGAAATGACCACTTCGATGAGTTGTCAATCTAAAGCCAGATCACAACCACTTCTTTCAACCACTGAGTTGAATCCACCTGTGACTGCTTTGTATGGATTTTGAATTGATATGCCTCTCTATCGGTCACTTTCCCTTCGGTACCACAACTGCTTGTAATTTCCACCCCAACTGTCGGCTGTTGGTAATCTAATTGTTAATAGCAGCCTATGGAAACCGAATCCAATTACTTATAAATTGAAAATGTGTTCGCTCAATTAATAAAGATTTTTTTCTCCAACACATGCCCGGTTGAAGAGCCTCATTTCATCCTTGCCAACGTTTACGATGTATTTAAAACTATCTCCCTCCACACCAATGCTATGCAAGCTCATCCCTTGCAGCTTCATTCATTCCCTACATATTTTACATTGTCTTTAGGTTAGTATAATGTAGCATTTCCAAATGTGTAAAAATGGGAGAAAGTGTTGAAGTTGGGAAGGCTGTGGAAGGTGTGGACGAGTTGGACAAGGATATGCTTTACTAAGTAGCGTTAAACGAAGGGCTACGAAGGTATTGCATTTTAGCGTGTTCATTGTGCCTTTTTTTCCTCGAACGCATACGGCCTTCGATTTGTGGCCAAGTGTGTGTCCACTGACCACCTCTCGCCTAGAAGGTACAATCAAAGAAATAGTCCCTTCAACCGGGAGCACCGTTGGGCAGAAAATACGAGTGCGCCGGAATTTCAACTTGTGTGCTTTACTTGGTCACAAGGAACACCATGATGTGAATTTGTGGGATGAAGATAGCGTCGGGCCCGCAATCTATGCAAAGTATGTCCATTCGATTGTCATTTGCAATGGACAGGTAAAATGCTCCTTGTTCACAATGCTTCAAGTTGCGATTGGGTCAAGTGGGCGGGACCAGATGTCACCGCTGGCGAAGCCTTCTTGGGCATTCCAATCCCTAACATGAGCACTGCCCTGCTTCTTTATAAAGGTTTGTTTAAATCTTGCTTGCTTCAAGGTATCTTATTGTAGTAGAAGAGAGGTTACCTCACATTCAGGAATGGTCGGCTTTCGCTGACGCACAGCGACATGAACAGAAATTGTAGTTTGGATGATTAAATGGAACTGACCTCTCCCTACGTACCCTCCATTCAAGAGGCAGTTCAAGATAACGATGCATAACGGAAACCTCCTGAAGAGGGAGAGGTCTCTACATGAAAGCAAGAAATGGATTGGAAAGGCTACACGAAGTAATGTTGATTTGATTTCTATCTGCTACAAAAGATTTCCGAATATTACAAATGGAGCTTTTGCAAGTCGAAGCTTTCTTCTCATTACTATGTAATATATCTGAGCACCTCAATTAGGCTTGATGTAAAATAGTTCCTTTGCTCTATTTTCTTATCCCTTAAATTTTACTTCATTTGAGACTATATTGACAGCGTGTCATTTCCGAGAGTCTACTGCGACGGGGTACTTGTTTAAAATGCAACAGCTCATTAGATTATAAGGGATGGATACGAATAAAGGTCAAAAATATTCGAAATCAGGTCTTTTCTTCAATGAATCACTGCAGGTAGAGGCTTATTACTCATTTGATTTTTAATCGCTATTACATAATTTGCGGCATAGCTCGCGAGCCAATCAGAAGCAAGCTCTTAACTGATTCGTTTATAAAATATTAACCAATCAGAAGATAGTAAAAGAGAATCCAACCTCTTAGGGTAGGTCATAATAAGCCACGAAAATAAAGCCTGATTAAAGTTCGATGCGACCAGTTTTCTTAGGCTCCTGCCAGCTCTAAGTCCTGGCTAAAGCAAAAGTGACTTACACACTTCAAGAATTAGCACTTTGCTCGTGAATTAGTGTATGAATGAGCTTACAGCCATTCAATCTTAAGGCAAATCCTTAAGCTGTTTAACACCAAACTCAACAATATATTATGAGCTAAACGTATCTACGTTTTCCTTTGTATAATTACAAATGCAATGATGTATACCACATTTTAACTACGATTTTCAAATACACATTTACTGCAATTTGTGTTTTAACCAACACTGACTAAGCGCTCAATTCGCGAACTTTTAAAATAGCGATTTTCATTTTCCTACTTCTAACTACGCGATGGGTTCAGTGCCTCTGTCGTCTGTGCCAATGCCGCGTTCAGCTGCTCTTGGCGCATTATCCTCACTCACTGTTGCAGCTCTCGCCTTCCCTTCCCAGGTGGCACCGCAATGCTGGTGGCGCCCAGCCTCGTCCATAATCCACTGCTTCAACGTATCTGCGGTTTGTTCTTCCAATGACCCTGTCGGGATGTGATGCAGCAACACCCTCATAGTTGACCCCGTACGAGCAAGTGATTTGTCTCTTATACAAGACCGCGTCTGATTTTTTTTCCTTCTACATACGCGAAGCCGTACCAAACGGTTTTGAATCGTACTTTCTGATGCTTCTAGTTAGAAGTAATCCTGCCACTTTGCAGTAGATAATGTTGGCATGTTGTAGAAATAAGTGGGGAGACAATGCTTGTGCCAATCAGTTTGTTTTCTGCTGTGCAGTGTTTAATGCAAGACTTTTGTGTGGGTAGAGTGTCCATGAACAAGTCTGGAAACTTAGAGACGATAGCTATTTTTGCCGAAAATGTGGCTGCTGGTCAGGGCCTAATTGCCGATTCTTTGATTCCTTTCTCACACATCCTGCATTTGAATGCAAAAGTATGTTTTCAGTTGTTGAAATGTGTAAAGACAAGATTGTCTTTAGTCTCCTGTCACAAACGCGCAACCTTTGCATACAGATACCTCCAGTGGAGCCCTTGTTTACTGAGTGCCCTGGCTGGAGGCTCTTTCTGCCATCCAGATCATGCTCACATCTATTAAATCAGCATGTAACTACACTGTAGCTCACCATCATCACAAATCTTGCTTTTATTAGGAATAGATCCGCCCAGTGCTCTTCTTACAATGACCCATGATATGAATGGACCCGGCTTATGGAGATGACATTGATGTCATTCCAGCCACAATCTACCGTCCACATTGTCGTCACTTCCCATCAACGCGACGTCTACTTACGTAAATTTCTAACGTTCGATGGCTAGGATGGCTGAGACGCATGAGTTGTGATTGCTGCGGTACAGTTGAGGCTGGAAATGATATTAACTATTCAACAAGACGGCGAATGTGGTGATGTTCGCGAAGCGTGGTCTAACTGTTGGTCAATGCCAATTGGTATAGGCCAATCAAAAGAGAGCTATCCTCTGATTGGCTCAAAAGTAGGGGAGAATCCGTCAGCCGATTCAAGTGGGAATGAAGTGAGAGGCGTCGTGCCAAGTTAACTATGGTTAGCCTGCCTACTTCACACTGGTGACAATTGTGGAGGCTACAGATATGCACTGAAATTAGGATCTTTTTTTAACGCTTTTTAGTCAGTACTCCTTCACTGAGGACTTCTAAATTGATACCCCCTCCTTTGAAGTCGTTTAATTAAAGATCCTCATCTTAAACTGCTTTCTTATGTAGAATTAATTGGGGATTTGTCGGTCCGTCATTGGAAGCTGACGGATGGCAGACCATGCCTTATTGTGAGGCAGCCTCCTCGCCCACTGAATGAGGTCCCACACGGCAGGCTCCAAATGAACCTAATGGAGAAGCAAGATTTGGATCATTTTGAGAGCTTTATAAATCTTTATGATCATGAGGGAATGAAAGAAAAGGAAACAATTCCCTGGGCATTTGAAGCGCACAAGCTAAACTAAGGATCTGAATCGGCATCAGCCATAGTGAAGCTTACATTGACAAGAATGCCTACTTGAAATCAAGACGAAATGCGGTTAGAGGGGTTATCAACCCAAATTGCTTTGTTCATAGTACACCTATTCAATGGGAAGTGTTTCGGATGAGGCGCAGTGAGCTACCAGGTAGGTGAGAGTCGAGCAGTTGTTGCCTGCTCAGTGATGCGCATTGAGTTGCTGGATGTCGTCTCGGTGACTTCCATAGTTGCACATGGTAGAGCATGAGACGAGTGGTGGAACAAGAGTGAAGTGAAAGACGAGTGTCTCCTAGTGACAAGAGGGAGAAGCAGTGGACCGTACAATGCGCATTGTAGGGACCATTGGTAACATCACTCGAAAGAGTCTGAGCTGAGTTAGCACTAATAGCATTGAGGAAGTGGATAGGGAAAATGTAAGAACTTCCGTTGAAATGACCACCACTAGATCATTGACAGACCAAGTGGCGGACTTCGAGAATTGGGCCATTCCCACTCTCTAACCAACAAGACGCAAAAAAATTCCTGTATGCACTTCACCTCTTCTTCTCGAGCACTGACACACATGAAGAACATCTTGATGACATTGTGGTTAAAGTGTGATTCGAATGTCGACTGTCTTTGTCTTCAGAGCTGCATAAAGCCCAATAACAAAAGATTTACCAGCTTTTCAAATTACAACGAGCTAAGGTAAATGGAATCAGCTTGGTGGTTTGAGCGAAGTTAGCTGGGTAAAAATGTCTTGCCTTGGATTATAAATAAGCTATTTCGAGCTCATCCATACACCGATCCCCCAGCAAAGTGTAAATTCTTGAGGTGCATTGACAATTTTTGCTTTTTGACATCGCGAAAACTTTAGTAGAGGATAAGAGCCGGCAGGAACCTAAGAACATGAACCTGCACTTAACTTCAAACACTCATTATTTTCTTGGTTAATGAAAGCCTGCTCTGAGAGATCGGACTTTCTCTTACTGTCTTCTGATTGGTCTTTATTGTATGGACAAATCAGTTAAGAGCTTACTTCTGATTGGCTCGAGAGAGGAATCGCAAGTTTTGCAATGTGGATTAAGAAGGAAGCGGTGACAAGCATCGACGGACCAATTGCGTAGCAGATGTGAGATAATGGTTGGTACAGCCATTTTACAGTGATGCACTGAAGTCAGCATTTGTTTTTGACTATTTTCTACCTTAATTCTTACTTGTGCCATTGAAATAAAATGAGCTGCAGTGTTTTAGACTAGTATTCCGTCGGAGAAGGCTCCTAAAAATGACGTGTTGTTATTACAATCCACATAGTATGTAAAGAAAAAGGAAACAGATCAATGCAGCTTTTATATGTTAGACAAAGCAGAGGTGCCCAGACACATTAAAGAGCTGTGAGTAAAAGGCTCCAAATTACAAAAGATCTATTTGCAATATTTGAAGTTCTTTTGCGTCCGGTAGAGCTTAAATTAGCATCACTTTATGTAGCCTTCCTAATGCACTTCGTGTTTTCACTTAGAGACTTCTCCCTTTCAATTGTTTCCATCATGCGTCGTTACATTTAAATGTTGCACTAATGAAGGGTGTGTAGGGAGACGTCAGTTCTAGTTACTCATCGGAATCACAATTTCTGTTCATGTTGCTCTACGTTAGCGAGAGTTGACCACACCTACACGTAGTGTAGCTTCCTTGTCTAGTTCAGTAAGGTGCCTTGAAGAGAGCAAGATTCAAACAAACCTTCGTGAGGCAGCAGGACAGTGCTCATGTTGGGGATAGAAATGCCCAAGAAGGCTTCGCCAGTGGCGGCATCTGTTCCTGTCTAGTTGCTTTACTAGCGAATTAAGCATGATCGACAAGAAGCATTTCACCTGCGCACCGTATATTATGGTCCAATGGGCTTACGCCGCGTGGATTGCATGTCCAACGCTATCTTCATCCCATATGTGAACATCGTGATGTCCTGTGCGACTAAATAAACCAAAAATTTTGCGATTCCAATGCACTCATCTTTTGCTTACTCAAGCGGTGCTACTGACAGAAGGGACTACTGCTTTGAATTTACCTTTTAGGTTTGGGGACTCAGTCGATACAAACCTGACAATGAAGCGGCCGTCATTTGCTTTCGAGGGAGAATAGTACACTATGCACACTGTTATGCGGTACCTCTGTAGCTCATTATTTATCCCCACTCAGAAAGACATATTCTTGTCCAGCTCGTTCGCTTCATCCAAGAAGATCAAGGTTGAGGATGTGCCTTGAAGGTAGTGCAAATGCCTACTCGGGTTGTGGTCACCGTTAGACTACCATTTGGGTGGCATCTCTTAACCTTGCATTCACTTGCCAACTTGTGTCCCTTGTCGTCTCACCATACAATGCAGATCGCTGCTAGGCTCGATTGTTTTAATCCATTCGCTTATATTACTCGTTGCGTGTCAATAGCAAGTAGTCTGAGCAAGTGAACATTGTGGACAAGGGGATGGCGTGCGAAGTAGGGACAAATGCAACTAGATGTGGGATTGCAAGTCTGCCTTCAACTTGCACACTACTAGCATCGGAGAGGTTCACTAGGTGTAACAGTTTGACATTTTATTGGAAATGTTTTCAAGCTGCAACACATTGAACAAGTGATGTGGTTGACTGCCATGTTGGCTTAAAATTGCCAGTGAACGGATCCTGATGCATCACACACCTGAAGTTTAGGACCGTAGAGTGTGTGGGGACAGATAATTTGGTTTGTAATGGTAAAGCGTGGCATATAAGACTAGAAACAAAAGGATTCGCTACCGTGAAGAGACCCGATGCCTTACCCAACCAGCGAGCACGGGTGGCTTGACAGGCACACTTCTGTGCAATATCGTATGAGTTTACAGTGCTTTGGCATGCAACTTTCATTAGATGTAGTCTGTTTGCACGATTCGATTGGCGCCAGTGTATTTTGAGATGTGGGAGTGTGGATGGATGTTGAGGTACGCATAGGGAGTAGGTGGTTCGTGTCGGCATTGGGGTTGGGCTACGTCATGATCGCGCATAAACCCTTTGAATCATCGTGTGAGCTCCAGTAACCCACTCTGTCGACACCTGTATTTCGGCAGGCTTGCTTTCACTGTGGCACTTTTACCCCACACCAGTTCACTACTGAGTGCTATGCCACCGTCGCGTGACCACCCTACTACAGCCTGCATCCACGGTGCTCAATGACTGTGCTGTGAATGTCTGCATTTGTCCACGCAGCATGACATGTTGCATGCACCAAGTGAGTGAAGTACAGTCTCGCACTATCTTTCGACCTAAAGCTGACGGTCTCCAAGGCGGGCTCCTTGTTGTCAACTGCACCGATTTTGTATTGATGCACATCATGACACATCAAATCGCACGCAGTTGTACTTCGCTTATGGATGGAATGGATTAGCTGGAACTTGGATTTGAAGTGGTGGCTGTGGTAGAGGAGGGCCTCGTGTTCCCAGTTCAATTTACCTTTTCTACATGCCGTTGCACTAGAAACGATGAATTAAGCATTGCGCCTTTCCAGATTCCTCATCTTGAGCTGCCTCTTTCATCAACCTTTGGCTGGTAGTGGCAGCATCGACTCGCTTCACTGTTTGCTGACAGATGGTAGAGCATGACGATACAAGGGGCAAACGCCTTGTCTGTTTGCATACCATTCCTCACAGTAAACTTGCGGAAGCTAATGGGTGAGTGAGAACGCGTTCACGAAGCACTCGCCTTTTCACCATTCAAAATATGAAGTGGTTGTTTTGGCGGTATGCAGACAACAAGGATGGCACTTCATTGGAAGAAAAGCTGAGAAGGATTGCTTGGTCCTTATCAAAGTGGAACTGAGTTCCAACCCGGCATCAACAAGAGGATGGCACACACCATTGGGATACGATTCTCGCGATCGAAATCGACTCGCTTGAAGACATGAATTTGTATTATGGGCAAGCTTTTGGCAAGCTACAACTATTCAACATGTGTTGCCTCATGCTGTGCGATGTTTAGACACTGCTGCTTATTGTCCTCTCCCTCACTGGCAAGGCGACCGAAACCGTTTCACTTGGTGGTGCACGATGCACACTAGGCGAGTAGAGAGGCCGTGGTGCAGCAAAAGGCGAATGTGCTTAAGTGGCACTACTTTCTCGCACAAACCCAACATGTGATCATTAAATGCCATTTGCGTATGCAGAGGTAAATTTTTAGGCTGTGTACGTGTGTGCGTGTGTTTGCAAATGCAACAGAATATACGTCCCCGCATCGGACAGCTAGGTAGGCAAGAGTGTCCGAGAGCAAGACAACCTCACAGTTACCCAATCTGAGGTAGGAATGCTTAGTATTTGGGAAAATGATGGCAGTAGTCTCATTAACTTGACTATCGGTATAACAGGAGAGCTTCTCGTGTCTCTGTGGAAAGTAGATCATAGGCCTATTAGCAATGTGGCAAGATGCAGGGAAGTAGTAGTGGTAGTCTAATGTTAGACAAAGAGGATAAACTTCAACTTTTACTAAGAGATTGCAAAAGACGTGCATAATTATCTGAAAGCTGGTTTTATCACACATTTGGAGCTTAACGAGAATTGAGAACTTTTGTTATTGTACGTGGATTGCAAGCAAACCATGCATTGGCAATAAAATCTGATTGCATGACCTCAGTTGTATGTCATGAGCAATCAAGTCCTGCAACTGAATGAGGTCTAATTTACGAGTTCGAGACCACTGACATTCCTCGCCAGTGATTCGGCATTATGGTAGCAAAATGCCACAAGTGTAGAGAGCTGGAGGCATCAAAATAAATTCGACTGAAGACTGGAATTAACACCAATTTCGAATGCATGGATATCTAGTTCAAACCTTAGTCAACTACTCAGTAAATGCCATTTGTAGGTACGATGCCATTCAGCACATTACTCTAGACTTAGTCCAACTAGGTAAGTGGGGCCTCGAAAATTGGGAGTAAAATTGTAGCAAGTGAATGTGCCCACCAGGAGGACATCTTTGCCTGCGGTCTGGATTAAGACGATGAGTGAATTTGGTTTTGGTGATGGAAGCGGTTGCAATCTGTGACATTCCAAAGGCGTACTCGTGTCAGCTTTTAGGTTGGTGAGATGGCAAGTTTAACTTGAGAAAGTGGTTTACGAGTGAAGTGGAACATTCTCGAATAGCAATTTCTTGTTTAAACAGGATACCTGCTGGAAAGTCTATCAAAGCCAATCAAAAGGATTTACCTATAACAATAAACTAAGTTGAACTAGTTGACGATTTGTTGACATTAAAGCCGACGTCTCTCATTCCGATATGTGTGACAGTCGGAAGAAACAGTATTAATGCATGTCACGGTTTATGAGAGGTCTTCTTGGACACCCGTGGTGGGTGACGAATGTTGTTAGCGTTTCTTCGCTTTCGGCAGGACCAGATGCCACGCCTTCTGACTGCCTCGAATATCGCCATTGGTAAGCTTTGAAGCAAATAATGAGCAATTAAACAGGTTATTTTAAGGAAGAGAAAAGCTCCGTCTTCTATAGACGCCCTTCGATACAAGTCAATCAGTTGGATTGGATGACCTCTTCTACATGGTGCTTGCCATTCAACAAAATGCGGAGCTTTGAATCTGGACTAAGAGCTTGCGTCAAGTCAGAAGCAAAATTAGTCTTTCTTTCTAAGTCAATGTGTTGTTTTTCCAAGCCATTAAAACAGAATCGAGAAATTTCACATTGTTTCCATTCACCGTCGCCATCTTGAACGGCTTCCTCGATGAGGCGCAGGCGTAAAGCTATGGATTCTCTCTTCACACATATAAACCGTCAACATCCTGTCACCGTTTGGGCTAATGAGAAACTGGCAGGTGACAGGCCACGCCTAAGGCTAGGCTAGCATTCTCTCCTCCCTCTGTACAGTAATTAAGAGCAGGCAATAAACGAGCCTACTGAATAAGTGAGAATGTAACCCTGTACCAAATCTAAAACAGCTTTTGATCCAAAGCGTTGACATTTTGTCAACAAACACTCCCGTGGTTATGAATCCAAAGCAAAAAGGTTTAAATTAAGATCACTTCTAAAAGGAACACATGATATGACGTCTAGAAGCACTGCTGCCAAATACTTAGTCCACCATGAATGTCTGCCTCATCATTCATCTCGCTGGGTTGTGGTCATCACAAGACTACCATTTTGGGTGGCATCTCTTAACCTTGCATTCACTTGCCAACTTGTACCACTTGTCGACACACCTCACCATGTAAATGCTAATGGCTCAGTTATTTTAATATATTTGCTTATACTACTCGTTGCGTGTCAGTAGCAAGTAGTGTGAGCAGGAGGAGATTGTGGACTGCCTCGGATATCACCATTGGTAAGCTTTAAAGCAAGTAATGAGCAATTAAACAGGTTCAAAATCGGCGCGCAAAGTCTGCCCCTTTGTTGGCTAAATTTCCGCATCAAAACATATGGCAGCAGCATTTTACACTGTGGAACTCACTCCTCTCTTCACTCCCATTGTCCATCAAGCATTGTATCCGCGATGCAGGGTTGATGTTGCATCTAATAGTGAAGTGCTGCAGAGTTGAGAGTAGGTGATTAGCAGCAAGTCTTAGGGGACAGAAGTGTAGGTTAAGGGATGGGTAGTGCTCTAGGACACGGATGCCCTCACCTTCTTGCAAAATTACTTAACTTCCAAACTTACGTGCGTTCACAGCATCGCAAGCACACTTCAGCTGGATCCAGTCGACCTCGTAGGTAGTTAAAGAACTGCAATGAAAACGCCGAGGTGGACTAAATAATTGTAAACCATCGGTGTGAAACGTAGTTGTCATAAGTCCACATTGACTCACATTTGCCTATTTCCTCTTCCTTTCGATTTAGGACAAGGAGGCAATAGCTGGTGAATTTAATGAGAGAATAAGTATCTGCAGACACTTACCGAGTACCCATGGTTGTGGTTCTATGACTGTCGAAACGTACATAGAGAGAGAGCAATGGGAATGTCTAGAAGGTATGTTAACTGCATCCTTAGATGCATCGAAGGCAATGAGATCTGCTGGAAACCAGAAAATGCTCCCGAACCATAATGCCATCCGCCTTGAGATGTGAGAA
>MIEF01008227.1:0-16578 GCA_001870725.1 Taenia solium | reverse complement strand
GAAATGGTTGTAGGATTGTTATGAACAGGCCTCAGAAATCGTGTTATAGAAAGTGCATTCTAGAACACTACCCTAATAGCGAATGCCACAAATTTTAGAAAAAAATTGAGTGTAGTCTACTTTGTGAATTATGGAAGAGGAAATGTCGAAATCAACATATTAAAATTGCGCGTAGGTGAATTTTTATAACCGGGTAGGTCAAACCGATGTTAGTGTGGATGCCGCAGTCCACTGACATCATCAAACAGCCATTTGGCCATGCAGATCCCAATTTTCCACCCTTTTGGTCCGATTTCTGAAGCAACTGCTTGTGAGTATCCCCCACATCTTTTGACTGGCTCATTCCATCAGCTTCGGTGGAATTGTGCCTCGCAAAACGCCTCGGTACCATAGTCAATCAGATGGAAGGAGAAGGGCCGATAAAATAGCCCACACCACCGCCTTGCAAAAGCGATGAGTCAGCTGTGATATCCATACCACAGATACTAGTGGATTTCGAAGTCCAGCTGTCGACGTGCTTACGTTATACGATTCAAGCCTTTGTAACAGTGCGGACTAGGGCGTCCTCGAAGCGGCACTAGCTTGTTGCTTTCCAACTACACGCAGTTTGTTGTATATGTCAGCAAACGACCTCTCGCATTCACTTTCGCCTCTGTCAATTAGGGCAGCCTCTGAGCTTCTGCAATCGTGGTGGAAAGAGGGTGCCACATTTTGTCATGGCTTTCCATTTGGGATCACTTTGTTGCGCGATAGATCTTCTTGCAACATTTCCAGGGTGTTCAAGAGCGGACTTTGTTTCGAAGACAGGCATGGTCACCAGAAAGCATGTCGTATTGTCGCTGGAGATCGCACAGTCTCTTGCGATCACTACCTCATCCTGGTCCCCTTCCTTAACTGCAAGCAATAATCGTTCCTCCTTAACCCCAAATAATCGTGGTCTGAAGTGGAATAGTTTTCTAACGTCTAGGGATAAACCTACCATCAAAATGGAGTCCCTCCAGCCTACACCTCCTCTACACTGTCCGTTGAATATGTTGGACATATAGCCCTCTTTTGTCATTAAATCAGAACTTCGGCCATGTTGGCATGGTCATAGATATGTCGACATGCTGCGCGAGAGATGAATCTGCTCTGATCAAGACGCACTCAGTGTTTGGCATAGCATGACCGACTGTTTGGTTGTTTGGCTCCTCTGATTCGTACCGTTTTTGATGAGAGTCATTGGAGTCGAATCGTTGCAACAATGGGCTCGCGACCAACTCTATCAGCGCTATCGGAGGTCAGGTTGCAAGTGCCTGTGTAAACAACTGTGTGGGTTAGCTGTGTGGTTGGTTTTTTGAGTAGGGTCGTTGGAATGGGAAGAACAGAGTCTATATATTGCTTTCCGTAGGTGGC
The DNA here is from genome assembly GCA_001870725.1 of Taenia solium. Lineage (NCBI taxonomy): Eukaryota > Metazoa > Platyhelminthes > Cestoda > Cyclophyllidea > Taeniidae > Taenia > Taenia solium. The sequence goes on along the minus strand of MIEF01008227.1, from coordinate 15,183 downwards.
AAGGATGCTGCGTAGTACCCGATTAGTGAGTGTAATACCCAGCTCTCACCCAACCATCTGCCTTGAATTTACTTCCTCGAGATGACAAATGCTTTAAAGCCAAATCTTCACGTGCTTCAGGACAAGACGAAGGATCAAGGGCTGCATAACTGACGCGAAGACCAGCGGTGGTCTTAGGGACTACAAAATTGAAACAAAGATTTGTAGTGGGACAGCTGCTGTTACAGACTTCCCTCTGTTGAGTAAAACGCCGTTCCTTATGAGATAAACCATGGTTTGGTTCAACGTACTCCGACTTTCCCAAATATTCCTTTAAAAGAAGAGGTGACGATTTCTGTTAATTGGTAAAATATTTCACCTTTGTTGCAAGCCTCCCTCAAGACACGTGGTAGATGACCCCTAAGCAGCCACTGGGGGTCGCAAACATTCGCCATTGTGCGGAGAGCATGCGTACACGCATGAACCAATTGGCTCTAATTCCCACTCGTGCCGCGTATTGGCGTGCCTTCTGTGCACTGGCTCAACGGCGTTCACGCCTTCCAATTCATTTGATAGTCAACAAAAAGGGATTCATGTTGCGACCACCATCCAAAGTACATCAGTATTGTCAATTACAGTGGCGGCAAGTAGTCAAAGTACAGAACATTTCAAGTGGATTCTGCGTCGCTGCCTTGCCGCAACTCATCAAAGTGGTACCTTCACGCATTGTCCCCATTTCATGAAGGAATTACTCTCCCCATTGCACCGGGTACTTTCACCTCCCTCAAATTTAAGGCTTCCCTTCTAGACCATTCGTTTTTTCCCAGCTTGCAAACACATGTCTCCTTTTTGGTCTCCTTAAGTTAGTTTCAACCTCTAACATCTGACACGAGGTGCCTGCAATAAATTGACGGTGCTAAGACACCAATGCACACACCGCTTATTTCCACATTAGGCTTCAGCTAGCAAACACGATTCTATAATTCTTTAATGGCTGAGCAAACTGGGCTGCTTACTCTCCCATGAACACACTTTCTCTTGTGCACTCCGACCTCTCTTCGATTTATCGGTCTATCCGTCCATCTTTCCAAACTAACGGCAGCTCAAATTCGTTTGGATGATACGTCGAGCACCAGTGTTGTAACGGAAGTGTTGCAAGTGATTTCTGTGGTCCGCCTCCATCAAATTAGTGTATCATCGACTGCGGCTACAATTCAAGATGCGTTTTCTTGCCCTCCCTTCTCTTTTGCTCATGTTTGTTATTCCATTTGGTGGCCTGCAATGCATTCCGCAGATGCCATCTCTACAACACTGTTTCGTGACATTGAAGCCGAGGATGGCAGAATACAAGACTGAAAAATGCATTGCCGGCGTTGAAATTGGGCCAAATGTCACCGACATGAACTAGAGGTCTCGTCACATTGCCGAAGAACATGGTCAGTTGTCATGAAGCGGGTGATGCTGGGTAGTACTGTAAGGTAAATCATTTTTACAAATTACTCGCGCCACTCATCAAAATCCAGGCGCAGCCGAAAAGATATCGAAATGTCATGCACTATTCCCCCTTTGCAATCTTAGCGAGCTTGAGTTTAAGCCATCTGATGTCACAGTGATGGGTGGAAGAGGGGATGGTTGTGCGCCCGCCTCTCATTCTAAGACCGCCGACCCTAAGGGGTAGCCGATTTAGTACAAGTGATGGCGATTCGCAGGAGTAGGCTGTCGTTTGTCCATTTAACGTGAAATTCATTTGCCCTGTGGAAGCGGCTATGCATTGTTGGCTGGTGGTGGTTGATTGAGGCCACTTCCGTACTCCGGTTACATCTCAACGTGACCTCAGATCCAACACCTAGAAGGCGTTTACCTTGTAGGTAAAAACTTTGACACCAGAGTTTAAAGCATGTAGTTTACGGTGTTGATGGCCTCATCTGCCCGAACGAAAAGCAAAATCACGCTCGAAATGTTGCAGCCGAGTTATGGATAAGTTGGGGGAGAAAGTGGGTTTTGAGAACGTGTGGAACGTGTTTCATGTCCCGTGTCTGGGGCTGGTTTACACTTTGGATGAATAAACGCGAAACTATGGAGGGCCGTGGCTTTCGTTCTCCCGACAACCTTATTGGCTGCCTCGGTCTTTTCCTCATTTGGCTGGACCCAGTTAGGCTAACTCGTTTTAATGCAATTGGTGTCCAAATATGAGAAGGGTTATGTAATATGTTTGTGGAGTTGATTTTGACGTTCCAATCGAGCTATTTCGTTAGCACAAAAGGGATTTTAGGAGGTGAACTGATCTGTAGGCCTTATAAGTGGCATGCAGGGTGTGTTTAACTTTGATAATCACCACCTCCAACCACTTGCACGGGTTGAGCGTAGTCGTCGTTTATGCCTGTGATGCATCGCCTTACGTGAACTCTCACTTCCATTACGATGGAAGCGAGGAAGTACGCTGCACTATCAGAAGGAGAATATGAAAAGGAGGACATTTGACGATGCTGAAGTGATTGAGTTATGTCCCATGACTCTGATGGGAAGGCGCAACACCCAATCTCCTCATTTTAATCGCGGGCACATCTGTCTTCTGTGGAAATATATTTAAATGTTGGTAGCATAACTAAAATAGAATTGACCATCTGACCTTTGATTGGCTACAATCCGAACATCCAGATCAATGTCTACTCGCGATAGAGATCTGTGCCTTACATCCGACCTGAACGTTTTTGCTGTTTTATCCGAGCTGTGAAGCTGATGGAAGTGAATTGCGATCACATAGTTCGACCGTACTTGCTTTAAAATGATAGCTGGCCTTTCATGCTAACTGGATGGTTTTATCTGCTGTAGAGTCCTATCACCCAACCGCAGGCCGTTTTCGTTCCGCTCTACAGCTCAAAGCATTTACGGGCCCTGGACTTTGTGTGCCTCCGGAACATTCCGTTCCATCAACTTCTACCTTCACGCGCTGCTTCCCAAGAGGTGATCTTTTAAAAGACGTCAATTTATTTACTTATTTTTATTAAAATGGAGGACTGCATAGCGGCTGTCATTAATGCACACTACCAGGACATCAGAACAGTAAGAACGGCGAAACGCTAAGGGCATAGGCACTCCTCGAAAGACAGCCAAGTTTAGTTCGCAGACGTTTCGTAGGGAAGTGCAATAACTCACTTTGTCAGCTCCAAACACTTTTTCTTTTCCTTATCTTCAGCGTCCCGCTTTATGTCTGTTTCGGTATTAAGCTTATTTTCTAACAACTGAGCCAGCGATTTGAATTGATACTTTTGCCTTGCCAAAATATAAGCACCTTGCCGTACAGGGGTTTGCGCCGGCTGTGATACTGTTTGCTTGGGGTTCTGTTGTGAGTGCATGCTCTCAGCAGTTCCGTAGCCTTCAGTGGGACTGCTGTCCCACGAGTCGGCTGATGGCACGCTTCCCTCCACGGCACGAACCTTTGGCTGTGTTACAGACGCCTCTTTGTCGGAAAGCTTTCCACCAGCCCCCTTCGTTTTGTAGCGGTGATTCTGGAACCATATCTTTACCTAACAGAAAGGTCACAAATGTGACGAGTTTTGACCACTCGCTCATAAACATTTGATTATCGCACACCAATAACTGTCCAATATTCTGTTGTGAGTGCATGCTCTCAGCAGTTCCATAGCCTTCACTAGGACTGCTGTCCCACGAGTCGGCTGATGGCACGCTTCCCTCCACGGCACGAATCTTTGGCTGTGTTACAGCCCTTTGGCTGTGTTACAGACGCCTCTTTGTCGGAAAGCTTTCCACCAGCCCCCTTCGTTTTGTAGCGGTGATTCTGGAACCATATCTTTACCTAACAGAAAGGTCACAAATGTGACGAGTTTTGACCACTCACTCATAAACATTTGATTACCACACACTAATAACTTCCAATAAACAAGTTCCTTTAACATTTTAATGCTTAGCAAACCTGTGTCTCCGTCAAGTTGATGCGACGCACCAGCTCTTTGCGTTCAGTCGGAGTGATGTAGTTTTTCTTATTATAGCATTTGAGCAATTCACCAAATTGGTACAGGGTAAAGAGGATCCTGCGTCTGCCTTGTCCTTGTGCCTCAGATAATGCCTGGTTTACCTGAAGTTGTTCTGCATTCACCGGTGTAAGGTAGGGTACTGCATTGGGCATAGGAAATGTGGCGGCAAGTTGTTGAAGGAAAGAGTAGCTTGGAAATGCGAAGGTATTTGCCGGAAGTTGTTGACACGTACCTGGTGGTAAGACCGGTTGCTGCACTTGTGGCTGTAGCATCTGTTGACGTAAATTTGACGAATTGTTCAGTGCCAGTGAATTCGATGCCGGGTTGATCGGCAACGTAGTGGTAGTTTGAGGTTGAGCTGAGCTCCCACCTTGCTTTGGATGCAAAGACAAGTCGATGCAAGATATCTGTTCTGCCACAGCCTTTGGAGTGCTAGTCGATGGATGACTGCGTGGAGGATATACAGGCATTTTCTCTGAGATATCCGCTTTATCGGATGCAGCCTCATTAATTTTTAGCTGTTTTGGCGGCGAAGCATTCAATTGCATTTGTTTGCCTCCATCCTTTTTCTGTGGCAAAAACATAAGAAGGGAATTGGATCTTGGAAACACTGGAGGGTTAGCCAGAGCAGAGATCGTCTCTTCAGCCTTGTTTGGTGTAGGAGGTGTTGCTTGCTGAACCTGCTGCTGCAAGCTTGGTAACAAAGCTAATAAGGCTAATTGTTGAGGACTCAGATTTGTCCCTCCATCGGGTTCAATCGGGTGTTCCTCACTTGATGCACCTGCAAAAACAAAACGACTGGAATTAGAACGTGTACATCTGCATCCAACTAGATGCTATCTCCGCATTCAGTTAAGTCAAGGGCTTATTCATGTCGAATGTGCTACTTTGAGTATCCCATTGGTTCCTGACTGACCTCAACACTGTTGGCTCGACTTGGTGTCAATGCGTGGTTGTTGAGACGGATTCGAGATGTCATCAATGTAAAGCATTGTGGAAAGTTTGCATATAAGATATAATGAGCGTGGAGGATTGATGTAGAACTACTTCTATCGTGAGCGTGTTAGGCAGGCCACTATGGCTGCAGAGAATGCCAGCTGGAAAGGAGTCCAGCTTCAACTCATGATGACCGACAAACGGAAAATGGAAGTAAAAGAATATAAGCTTGAGGCAGAGAGGTAAGCAAACAGGAAGGCGCATGAAATGCGATAGCGTAATATGATCGCCAGTACCGTTGGCTTGCAATATTGCCCGATTGTGGAGGCGTTCAGGATCGATGAGATCCAAAAGGCTTTTTCACCGCGAAATTGGACACCATGAAATTTCGACCACACAGTTCTCAGTTGCTTCTACGGCTGAGCTGCTTACTGTATTTATAGACTATACGAGCCAATAGAAACCAAATTACGAGTCAGACCAATAGGATTTGAGTGGTTTAAGTCGCAACAATTTATTGGGGGGACGGGTTACGTGATTTTTTTTATTTTTGTTTGGGGGGACACTGTATTATGACTGGAAAAATCACTCGTTCCCGGTCCTCCCGATGGAAGTCGCCTTGAAGTTGCAACGAACAGAGGTCGTAAGCAGATGTACCCACTAATAAATAGGCCGTGACGTTGTGAATTAATTGAGTTGTCACCCGAACGGTTTAAATAATTTTTTGGTTACACATGAACTCAAATCGGATCGGCCTTCTACTGTGCTAGAGTCTTGTAGAGTTTTCTATATAGTCCTTGTTTCTAGAGTGTCAAAGGTCTATAGACAGATGCGGCTAGATAGATGATTTTCTAAAAATCCGTCTTCTAGTAATGCCAATGCTTTGGTGAAACACATTTAAGACGATTTGCTGTGGTTAAACCTCTTGACAATTAGGGCCGGTAACTTCGCAATTGTGCTCCTTCCCCGTGCGAAGTTGAAAAGTAAAGAAGGGAAAATTACAACACTTTGTGATATTTTGCTAAAGAATTATCAGATTTTTGCAAAATATCTTGCAATAAAATTTCGCATGGCTGAAGGGATGGTTTGAATGTGCTTGAAGAGAATGTCCTTTTCAGGAGTTATTAAAAACCCTTGTCGAAGTACCAAAGCTATGTGTCTCAATGAATTAGGCTGAATTATACTTAGATTCCAAACATTTATATCAATTTAAGACTTATTTTAATCCATTAGTTTTGTTATTTTTGGGAGTATTAGAAACAAAAGAGCAGCTCCTCACTTTCAGCCAGTTACTGTGGACATCAACCTTTATTATGGGTGAAAAATGGAATTTTAATAGTATATTTTAGACAGAGGATATTGGAATCATTTTGAACGGGACAGAAAACCAGTTCACTTGTGAATAGCATTGGTTTGGGGATGTACATAATCATCTCAAAACAGACAGGGGCTGATGCAAACCTATGAATTATGAATCAATTTGGGGCAATCCCCAGATCGAACTCAAGGACATGCTGGCATTTGGTCGTGGATGTCAAGGGTGGGAGGATCTCCTCTCTTCGGTGAGGCAGCTCGATGCTCGTTTCTCTGTCTCAAGCTTGAACAAAATATTAGTATCTTTGGGAAACTGTTGAAGGTAAGCCCTTTACTACTGACGTCTCTAGGCTGGAAGTAATGCCTTCGTGGAGACCAGGTTGAAGTGGTTGTCATCCTGGCGGCTGGGTACATTTGGGTGCTAGAGTAATTTCTATTCTATCACGTTTTATAGCTATGTGTTCATTTTCCGGGTTTCGCACCTTCCATTCTTCCTCTCATATGTTTCACTGAATCACTTTGTAGTTTTCCGTTATTTTTCAACGAAATGCTTTTAAATTCCGCCACTCTGTTCCACCTAGAGCCATTCAGTTACAGTAATGTCGAAATCAATCTCCACAAATTCCCTCTTGAAAGTCGAGTTCATTACCATCTGGCGAACCGAAATGGCGTTAATTTACGTTGTGATTTATGCCTCATCTCACAGAACTTTGCACCTTCTGATTGAACGCACTTGTTCGAATCCATTCTGACCTGTGAAGATGCTATAGAACTGCAAACCCCATCCGTGGAACCACGATCTCCCTTTTCCCAAAGGTGATATTTGCTCTGGAAGTGGTCATAGAATTTCACACCGACATCTGCCCAACAGGCAGCTTGGGCCCTAATCGCGACTTGTGGACTCCTGGTCCCATTTCGAGAGGGCGGAAGTAGACGGTCACATCAGCCTTCCTAAATAGTAACCCCACTAAGCGCTGAAATAAACCCCCAGCCCCTACTCGATTTCGATAAAAAGGAAAACATTTTACCAAGATTAAGTAATGAGTGTATTTTCCCAGATGGGAGGCGTAAAGCAGACCAATGATTAAAAAATTGAGCAGGGGAAAGGAAAAAGGCGAGAAGCCAATTCAAAAGTAGTTTGATGGGACGAAATGTTACTCTCTACTACATTAATTTTCTGTGTGAGACGGCAAGTGTAAATGAAAAAACGAACAAAGTGTTGTTTCGAAAGGTAGTATCTGAAGATCTGGGTGTGGAGGCAATCCTCGCTCCTACTTCACTTGATATTTCTCTTCGTACTGCTTGCGGAAACAGTTTCCGATGGGGAAGAAATGCAGACAGTGTTGTTGGTAGGGCTCCCACACGTTTGTCTCCTAAAGAACTCAAAAAAACTTGAGAAATCGTCAATCGTTTAAAAATAATTACTCTCAACAATGTCATGTCATACTCAACCGTTTGACATGAATTTGACTAATGAGGAACTAAAGCCTGTGCGGTTCTAAGTGATCATCCATCACGAAATTCGGGGGCTAAGCAATGAGGATGCTTTTACGCAGCCAGTTTTTAAACCATCCATTCTGGGGCTTCGCACGCTTCGCCTTTCAAAATCTACTCTATCTGCTGCTTCGTCATCCTGTAACACGCAGAATCGGACACCTCTGGGCTCATGACACAGCGGTCAGAGTCATGCGAATACACAGCAACAAATGCAACACCTCTGGCACAACAAGAAAAGGAGTACACAAAGATAACAACATTTCACTTGTAAATCCACCTAATCGGTGAATCCGGTGTCAGGTTTTTTGATGATATGCATGAGGAAGTACCTACAAAAGGTAGATATGTCTCCATAACTCGGTAAACATGGATTGCAACGCGCACCCCTTCATGTGACACAATTAACTGTGTGGTCAAAAATAAAACACGTCAATTCAAAACCTACCTAATTGGCAAAGAATCTAACACGCATCGAATGTTAAGAACACGAGGCTAATAACACTCCAAAGTGCAAGACACTTGCTGTCAACGGCCCCACTCTTCTTTCCCCATTAGTTTCGGTGGCAACTAGACAGGGAGGAGGTCTGAGTATCTCTCCATTCAAAAAATGTGCGAGTCGATCATCAGCAATGCTGATCCTGATGAGGTGGAGCTTAGACGGATTAGACTGAAAAGGTGGTTCGATCCTTGCCTGTTGTAGCCCACGTGTTCAGTCAAAATGGCTGGGCCTCGATTTGGCCACTCGCCGAGTCAAATGAACTTACATGTAGCTGACGAAGTTGTGTTCGCGTTCCACGTGTCGATCGAGCCATGTAGAATGGCATCAGAGTACTCCTCCCCGATACCACAGATGAAACACTTGGACTCCAAGTCCTCCCGCACCTGCTCTAACTGATCTCTCAGGTCGCCAAAGGCGTCGATGATGAGACCTATTTAAAAAAAGTACAAATTAGTACACTCAACCTGAAAAGTTGTTACATCGTCTAGCATTATTGCCATTTCCACAAACTCGACGTTGGGCACTTTCGGTCATCGACCTCTCCAATTTTCAGCAATGACTGTCAATCCTTCCATGCATCTACAGAGGTCCTATTTAAGCTCATTCACGTCTTGCTATGCTTGTAGAAGCAAAAAGGCTTGGATTCATCTGCGGGGACCCAAGCTAAATCCTAACGGAAGGACGATCTCGAGGATGGGTGGGTGAACATAGGCAAATACGTTCCGACGGCCAGCGGGTCCATCCTTGTAGTCGGTCTACCTGAAATCAACCAGCAAAACCGATGCGTCAAAGAGGTTCTGATGAATGTTAACCCTTCAAGTGAAAGGTTTCAATAGGGCATTCGGATGCGCCTACTTACCGAAGACCACACCGAATGGCGACTTATTAAGACAGGGTATTGTCTTGCCCCGGAAGAAGGCATTCTAAGTTAGCCAAGAGGTTTAAACACTCCCAACTTGTTGGTTTGTGTACGCATTCTTGCGGTAAAAGCTCCACAGCTCTCGTAGCACCAGAGCAGAAGAAAACGCCTTCCGACACAATTTCCAAATGGCGAGGCCATATTGCCTCGTGAAAAAGGCGACTTCAGTGGACAATTTTCCACTCAATTAAATGTGCGATTGAAGCCAAACTCCCGCCTCCACATAAGATGAGGAATTAGTTGTAAATAAGAAAGAAAGCAAGACATCCAACAAGTTTAAACCAAAGTGGATTAGGCGGTGGAAAGGCGCTTCATGTGGTGAAAATTCGTGGGGAAAGGTCAAGGAAACCATGCCAGACCTGGATAGATAACAAAGCCAAATCTTCGAAGGTCTAACACTTCCTCTTAACACTCCAAATGATCGGTTCCAATCAAGAGAATAGGGAGGAGGTACACACCTTGAAGGATCGCAAGGAGGGTGACAATGACAAAGAAGAAGAATGACATGTCAAAGAGGATCCGTAGCGCTTCATGTGCGTCTCCATCGGGTGGTTCAATCTCATCTCCAATTCCACCACCCGCTCGCAGACCCATGTGGAGGTGGAAGACGAAACACCGGAGGGGAAGCAAAGGGAGAGAGCAAATAGCGTTTGCTACGTCGGGAGAAAGAGGAAAGGGGAGGGATGATAGAGAAATTGCTCACACTCAACATGTCAATGCACTTGTATTCCTTCTCTCCATCCTCCACTTCGGTGAGGAATTTGCGGAAGAAGTTGAATACGATGATAGTGCAAAGGTAGATCACAACTGAAGTCAACATGACCGCCAACACGAGCTGAAACAGGCGAAAGTTGGTTACGTTAACGCCCATCCGAATCAGGGATTCATCGAAAGGCCCAGAAGGGCAAAAGTAGTAGACGGCCCCTCAATCGCTTTCAAGTTGAGTTTCCTCGCTGTAGCACCCTCAGACTCGGCATTTCTTCCTATCAGCAGCTACCAACGAACCAAATTCAAAGAGTGTTAGGTAACTCGACACGAATCCGCTAGGCTCATGGACCGAAGTCTGCCTCGCTCAATCAATGGAAGTATCAATCTCACTCCCTGACCACCGCTGTTACGCCCCAAATGCTGAAGCCTCAGGCTCAGACATTTTAAATGGATTAGTGCCCTAATCACATGGCCCCCAATTCCATCAGCTTTGTACCTCGAGAACATCCGAACCCATGTCTGTCAAACCCACACCCGCATGGCTGGATTTGCATTGCCACGTAATGACCCAGTCACGTCGGAAATGGTAAACGAGTTTTAATAAAAAACTAGCGTTAGCCTTAGGTCATCATCTGCTACGCTCACACATCCGTGGATGTAGCACGACGGGCTCCGATATGGCACCACGTGGCCATTGCACCTGGGATGGTAGGTGTAAAAACACGGATGCGCTCGTAACCACCATTTCCAAGTGAACAAAGTCCAACAGATCGCGGCTGCCATTACATACGATAGACAAAGCAAAGCATAGCTGGATTAGAATCTTGTGCATAGGTGTACTGGGAAGCTACAAAATGTCTTAGCCAACCATAATTCTTTTAAATTGCAAGTTAGAGGTTTAAAGGATAGCTCTTCCCTTAAACCAATTCGTCTATGCCAATGACTACTTAAATGAAAGAAGGCTACTCAACGTTGGTTGCAAAGGTTGTAGAGAATGTACATCCACAGTAGATTAGCGAAAATAGTTTGGTTTCAGTGTTAGTCACATATTGAAATGATTAAGCCCAATGGTCGATTCAAAATACGCCTCAAAACAGTTGGAATCTCACCAAGCTAGTCACGTCCACATGATGGAGGGGTCGGTGAAACAGGATGTTAGACGCGACCTACACCAGGCCACAACGTGATGCACCAAGCTACCAGAATGCAATAAAGTTCGACCTGCCTGTTTTCCGTTGTGTGTAACCGATTGTACAATGGTGGTCAGTGTTTTAAATGAAATATCCACATCCAGCAGGTGGCATGAAAAGAAGTAGTCTGCATTTCCCAGCAGAGAGACAATAAAATAGACCACAAGGTACAGGAACAACTAAATAGATAAAAAATGTGTGAGCATTTTCTCCTTTGCGTAGACTGATTTTTGAATCACTGGAAACCTACATTATCTGTAAAGATGACAACCCCCTTCCAAAGCGGGTATTGTAGATCCATCTCCTGAGGCCACGTTAAATAGAACCAGCTGTTCGAGACCTCCTCAAGGCATCCGTTGCCACTGCCAGTCTTCATTCCATGAAGTCGCTTTATCTGCTGTTGGTCGTACTGCTCTCGATACTTTTTGAGGACTATCTTCTTAACAAACTTTTCCCAGTGCATGTGGGGAAGCTGGAAGTGGGAAGTACCACTTTGTCCCATTGAGCTCCTAGCCCCTCATCAGAGGGCTGTTCAGCTATCCAAATGCCTTCGAATTCAAGCACTAAAGATAATTCCTCCCCCCATTTGAATATAACGAGGGAACCTAGCAGCAAAGAGAGGGGGCCAGTTAAGTTTGGGAATTCGACGGTTGAGAAATCGATTGTTGGATTACTCGTCTTCAAGAAGTAGTAAGCAACAAGCATGCTCATGGAGAGGATTGGGTGAGCAATAGCAAGTGTCTTGAGCAATGGACCCAAATACGAGGCTGACTCGGCTGACGCAATCCACTTCTCTTCCTCCTCTAGACTCACGTCGATTTCCATGCCTTGAAGGAGTCCGCGATGCTGGAGACGTTGTCAGTGAGTGATGTGACAAACGAAACACCAATTGCGGTCTCCTCTGCAGCCCCTTCTGCACCAGGTCCTCGTTTTTCAATCTAGCGGTGCAAACCCTAGTTAGTAGAACTTTGAATAAGAATGGCATGTAGTGTGAAAAAGGGAACTGGAATTCACCCTGTAGAAGAGGAGGAGGAAGTTGATCATGAAGGCAAGGACAGGAGCGCTCAACTTGAACCGATAAGAGTTGCTCGCGAAAATCGAGATAAGGAAAGTGGAGATTGGAATAAACTTCTGTTCCACGACTGTGGGCTTCTCCATGCTCTCTCGCTCCAGTATTTGAGGCTTTGATCCAGCAGCAAAGACGAGTACTACGTAGAACTCATGGTTACTGAAAAGAGCATGCCTGTAGTTGTCTACTGATTAAAATCAAAGAGAATTCACTTCAATGACAAAAACAAGATAAAAATGACTTTTACAACTCAAGTGAATGGCACACGCGATACCAAACTTAAGGCACTACTTTAAGGAGAGCAGGATCAGGACACCTCTAGCGCCAGTTATTTAAGCCTACAGTCTCATCGGGTGGTCAATGTTAATATAAAGCTTCACAGCCGTATCAATTCTTAACCTGCTACTGAAATTACAAATAAGTATGCTGAAAATTAAGACTATCGAGAGGGTGAAGGACACCGCAGACACGAGCACATGCGGTGATTCTAAATTGTAAGGTTAGCAAAAGTTATCATCGCACGGCAAGAAATTTGGCCGAATGAGAGGGATACTTATTGAAAGCATTCAGCAGTCAACATGATGGGATGGAAAAGCCCTGCTTTAGCACACTCGAATGGCACTCACCTCGCCGTCCTTGTCTAGGGCGAGTCGAAGCTACTCTATGACGTCAACTTCCACCTCATGCTGAGAATGGACAAGAAGGTAAAGTCGGTGAGCAATCCGCCCAGTCTGATGGGAGGACATCTAGCAATAGCAACTTTAACCAATTGAAATGCAGCTAGGGGAGAGAAAGAGGAGGGGACAGGAAAACACACAAAATAACTAATTAGGAGGCTATAAAATAAAAATCCAACTTGGCCACGCAAATATGGCTACCGCCAGCACCAGTCGCTACATCACCTGTCGATGAGAATCAGCAAAATACGTACTTATTTCGCCTTTGGTGTCGGTATGCTGAATGGATAATAGTGAGTAGTACATACATGGGGATAAGAAATTTTTCACTTACCTACCTGCCTACTTCCCCCGATGTTTCGACGCCCCATCAATTATCATTTTAACTTTCCCGCAAGCCTCATATCACCCCAGACCCTTGCTGTGGTACCATCATCACGAGGTCATCGACAATCGCTTCGCCATCTCTGCGTCCCTTACCTGTCGCAGTATCGCACAAAGTGGCTGCGCAGCTGACGTCTCCTGCATGGATGCGTACAACTGCTGCGTCTTCAGGCGCGTATCTCTCCGTGGGTCTATTCTACTAATTCCTCACCGCAGTGATGACATCCACTTGCGAACTTGGTACCTCATGCTTTCTGGTGTAGGTGGCACGAGTCTAGAATGCCTTTTAGTGGTCGATCAAAACAGCTACGGTTGATGATTTTGCTACCGTTTCTGCTCCCTTGGTGCCTATGGATGATGTTATCGGTTGTGTGACGCGGTCCAGTTGTGTGATATCGAGAGCCCCGGCGCTGGAGGTGGCAGAGCCGAGTCAGCATATGGGGATGGCAAAATTTGGCGCACAAGTTGTTCTTGCTGCTCATTGATGCCTTGAGGAAGGGGAAGGGGGAGGAGTTTGAGACTCTCCGCTTGTCAGAAATGCGAGTATTCGCTTTCTTGCTACACATGTTGATCGAATTACTTTCGACCACCTTTCTCCTTATTTTTTTGGTTTAGCCAAAATGTAATGAAGGATCTTAGTTGTCGGCCGTTACTTAGATATGGCTTCAAATTTCCCTTTGTTAATGCTGCCTTGTTCACTACCTAGACAATGCAGAAACGACCACAGCTGACTACAACTCTTTGTTTGCTTGAAGGGGCACAATATGAGGATGTTATGGTTAGCCGTCTTCTGGGCGTGACGCTTAATGGAAGCGAACTTGACTTGGCGCCTAAGAGAGTTGATCTCATTGACAGAGACAATTGTTTCCTTATTCCAGGCATACATATGGTTGTTTACAAAGCTCAGAATCGGAAGTTGGGGTAGCTTAAGGTCATGAAAATCAATGAGCTAAAATGTCGAGTTCAGAGAATCCATTCGACTGCGTTGAAGAGTTTATCTTAAGCAACCTATAGCATTGGCCAACAATAGGAGCAGCTGCTTTGAGGCGGTTGGGGTGGGTGGCACAGCTGTTTCAGATGGGCAATTTGCCACTTGTGCTCGCATTCACGTCATATTGCGCTTTGCCCAAAACAAAGCAGAATCACAACACCACTGTGCTGGCACTCCCCTCTGCTTCTGCTATGCGTTGGGTCAGGCCTTCACGATCCCCAAGTTTGGAAAACCAGGACAAACAGACGCTCCTATTTGATCAGTGATAAGTTGTCAAGTCCACCCTAGACTTCTGTCTTATCTTTTTGAAACTCTCATCGTTCCACCGTCAATATCAGATTTAGTGGAATAAAGTACAAGCTCAAACGGAAGATAGTTGGTTGGGAAAACGTTGTGCATTGGTCCTTACTCAGGATCATATCTTCCCCCATTTAATGACATCCTAAAAAATACCAGATGCTTTTCCCATCCTTATCACAGTTGCAAGAGCGACATTTGGCGCCCACTCCAGCGTAGACTGCATTGAGAGCTGAAGCAGCAACATGATCAAACATTTTAAGAATAATTATTCCCATGGTCTTCAGCTGTCTCGTCACTCGATCGTGACTGTTATAAACAATCTCCTATGGGCCTAGAACAGTAAGGAAGTTGCTTTTGCTGGATTCTTCCAGTAAATCAGTCAGAAACCGTCCGAAGAGACGTGATTGACACCGCCGCGAAATAACCAGAAAGAAGTTTGAGGCAACTCAGGTTGTGACTAGCTATTCAAAGATCGTCCGTCCCATATTTCAAGCGCTGGTAATCCCGAAAACTGCTTAAATTTGCTCAAATGAATAACGAATAGTGGAGTTGGATAAGCAAAATTATTTTCATGGGCGATTTGCAGCACCATCGTCGCCCACGTCCTTTTTACTACGACCACTCTGAGAACGAACAGACCGACTAATTTGGGGTAGTCGTAGCATTTAGACTACTTCGTAACAATGAGGGATCAAGAACACGGACGTCTGAGGGAAACCTGTTCT
>MIEF01008223.1:0-97626 GCA_001870725.1 Taenia solium | reverse complement strand
AAGTATAACTTTTAGGTTCTTTTATTAGGGGTTGGGATACACCTATTAGATAACAATTTCGTGCGCCTGCTCAGTGCATGATTTGGCTAAGAGACTGCTCAGTCATGGACTTTTAGCGCTTACTCTGCGAAGGCGAGTCAACGGTTGGCTAAGAGGATCTATAAAAAGGTTATTTTTCCAGTGGAAGAGGCTAATTTGTAGAAGTGGATGTTTTGCTGTAGTATTCGAACTTAACGAGTATGCACATTAGGTGGGTTGGCCGACTGACTGGAGAGGAATGTGTTTCATGCTCTTTGATGAAAACTGGTTCATGATTACTACTATCATTGTTGTCATCATAGGATTTAGTATTAGCTTAGCTCTCCAGAAGAGCAACTTAAATGAGCAAGACAAAGTATGGATATACACTTGTACATTTACTTAGCTAATGCTACTCTTCCCCATTTAGACCTTCCTGGTATACTCTACATTCGTATTCTTCAACTCGCCATTTTGCCATTGATTGTGATCAACATTATCACAAGTATGATTTCATTTGTTTCGTGATTACTCTGCGGCTCTGTTTGCGTCATCCCTCTTCCAGGGTTTGCCAGTTTGAACCCAAGAATGAATAAGAAGATGAGTGGTGCTACGCTTGCCTACATTTTTGCCTTCAATTGCATCTCCTCTCTTATTGGACTAACCTACACCCTCTTGATTAAACCAGCTAATAAGGCATGTAGTTCTTTTACTTTCAATTTTACTAACTCAACATGTGGAGACGGCAATTGAAATTTTGAAAAGTACAATGCTCCTTTAGTACCTCTTTGGCTCATCAAGTCCTTCGAAATCATCAAACCTTCGTTTAAAACCTGGTTTATCTTTTTCAAAACAAAGGTGCACATATGTGGCTTGGGGACTTCGTGGGACCTCGGTCAATGAGGCTACTGTGGTATCCTGTATTTTCCGCCACCGCCTACTGTGAGTTGTCTTGCCTCGAGGCCTAAAAGTCTGTCTAGGTAGCATTCTGCATTGTCAAAATTTGCGTACCTCCTTTCTGACTTTAGGAATACTTTCCTGTACAGCCTTATTAGCCTAACTCTCTCTCAGGTAATCAGTGAATCCTATCACCTGACCACTGACCGTCACACTCTCCACATCCTTTATTTCACCAAGCCTGAAAGGTATGAGAATTATTTGCAGATGCGGCTGGTACTGATTTTGATCATGCAAGAGTGAATAGTAAAATCAAACCTACTGCATCAGTATTTCTATCAGTGGTACCAACATGATTGGTAAGTTCACTCTAGCTGTCACTAATTTCGTGATAGTCATATTCACCCATTTATTTTCTAATACTCAAGAACTGGAAGAAAATTGTGTCTCCCTGGTTGAATCGAGACATAATTTCCTCTCATTCGGTTCCTAGGTGTTCTCTTCTGCTCAGTTGCTTTCAGTTTGACCACCAATGCAGCCAAGGCGAAGGGCACTCCCTTCAGGGATTTTTTTGCCTCACTTGGTGAGGTTGTTATACGTCGTATGCAGAAATTCCTTCCGTGAGACAATTAGCAAATCAGCAATCATACAGGATTACTGAAATCCCCTAATTTCACTTCCTTTTTCGTGTCTGGCTTTACAATCACTCCCGTCTGTGTGATGTTCATGGTCATGAGCGCCATCTCATATGTAGACAATTTGTGAGACACTTTTAGGTCTCTAGGAATCTTTGTCACTCTCAATTTCGTAGGACAATTCACTCGCTTCATCTTTGTCGTCCTTTCCCTTTGGAATCCTCCTTTTCTCCCTTCTACCTTACTTTGTCGATTTTGCAACCACATCGACGTAAGCAGTTGTGAACAGACTAATAGGCGTTTAGTGCTCCATTTTATACCGTGGTTCTCCTCACCCCTTAGCATTATACACCTTCCAAAGTGCTACGATGCCTGCGACTTCTATGGCATACCAAAAGCTATTTCATGGTTCGTATTCTTCATAGTTGGCACCATGAAGAATGACGCCTCGGCTATTTTAATCGTGGGTGCGGTGTTCTACGTTGCTCAAGCAATAAGTATGACTCTTGATATTGGCAAAGCTGTAAGTGCAAAACGCTTTTTTTTCCAAACAAATGTTGAGACGTTATCAAGACTACTTTCCTCTACATTGTAGCATTTTGGCAACTGCCTATGTCGCCGCTTCGCCAAACATTCCCAGTGCCATTGTGGCTGCTGCCATCACGATTCTGACCTCCATCGGTGTGGATCCGAGGGCGGTTTCTCTTCTCTACGCTGTTGAATGGCCTAGTGAGTAATTTACGCATCAGTTTACCTCGCCTTGATTTATTTACACTTGTAGTGATCATTTGAGTTCAGGAAACATTGTATTATGTTTGTGAAAAGGACTTCAAGCATAGTGAAGAGGCCGATGAGGAGTTTGAAATTGTAGATAAGACGCATTTCACAGCCTTTTGAGAAAAGTTTCAGTTAATAATCCCTTTCAGCTCTGTACATTTGCCCTACACATTTGTTAATAGCTGCACCAAAGGTTGGATAAAATGTTTTTATTTTTTTTCAAAAATTCCACTGTTTTTACAAATTCAAAAGGCGTCACATGTCATGCATCAAACAGGCGATTGACAAGTGCCTGTTTACCAAATGGGAAGGCTGGGATGAAGCAACCATTTCGATCTCCAACTGCAAATTTCGACGTTGAAAGAGCCCAGCGTACTGGGGGAGAGGGTGAGTGAGTAAGTGCTCACGTGTTTGACTTCTTTTTTTTTGTTTTCTTGGTGGATAAAACGATTGACACTCATGCACTAGTTGGCATGCCTTAACCGGATGATGCTTAAGTTAGGAATTTTTATTTTATATAGACTGGTAACTAAGGTACATACCTCTTTGTCAAAGTTACGTGGTTTTGCAATTGCCGACCCCTGCTTGGTGCACTACCTACCGTGACTCAATGCAATGAAACTGTATTGTCAGGGTAATTTAGAATTCGCAAGACTTCGATCCGATCTCATAGTACTAATGGCGTGTCTAGCAGTGATTCACCTGTCAAACAAATGCGTGGGCGTTAAATATCAACCCGATGCCTTAAAAGTGCATGATGCTGATCGAGTTTTCATCTCTCCCTTTCTCCATAAGTCAGGCTTACTCAATGTAAAGGCGTCTGCAAAGCTCTGTAGGTTCTAATGAACCGCCCCAGAGACACAATACTGGAGCAGAATGTGACCTGTGGACGCGCAGAAGGGCTATGGGGACGCCCAGAGATCATAGCGCCCAGCTTTAAGTGCCCTCGAAACCAGAACGAAGAATTAAATAAACAGTCAAAGCATTATATTTTGTACAATTGGGTCATGTAGTTGGGATTTTTTTAACAAGCAAAAATTATGGGCCTACAGCAGTGAGTGTTGTGCGCTGTTTGCCTCGTGGGTGTGTGTGTGTGTGTGTGTGCGCGTGTGTGTGATTTGGTACTCACTCCCCAATCCGTGGCAGTGCTGCAGCTGACTCGTGCAACTGCAGGTGAGGGCGTGTTTTGGGATTTGGAAGCAATAATTTTCCAAGCTTGACTAACATTCCGTCGCCAAGCTTAAACTGTTATTACCAAGGTAATTGACGTATTAAAGCAATACTTTTGAGAGTGTGGATGCATGAAGGAATGAATGAATGAAGGAGGTAAGCGTGTGGTGGTCCTTTCAAGAGGTGAATGAGCGACTCTTAACTCATCTTGTTCTCATGCGGAATGAATGAAGCTAATTCATTTGTCGAGACCACCTTCTTTGCCCTCAAAACTTGTACAGTTAATCTTCGGTCGAAGGCTTCGTTGGATGTAGACATCAAAATCAAATCGAGTCATGTTGACACGTTATCGAGGCAACTGTGGATTCAAGTCAGTCTTAATTCTGGAGGCAAAAGTGAATGCTCAAATGGAACGGTTCTGTACATTGAAGAACCGGAAAGAAATGGTTTAAAACACCGCCTGCATCGTAACGAGCATGAGTGTGGTGATCACGCCTTCCACCCCACAGTGACGATGCGCCATCACGAGCCATGCACGCACACACACAATGTGAAGAGCAATTAAAGTTTCTACTTGTTCATTGCTCATTCCCGCCAAACTGGGTGCTTCAACGTTCCTCGGCGCACTATAATTCAACGCTCTTATCAATTCGCAAATATTTTAGTGCCATTTTAATAAGTTGGCTGTCAAAAGTTTTGTAAAAGTAAATTCTGTAGGCTGTAAGTGAATACCAACCAAACGGGAGAAATTGCCTCACCACCCACGGCGGCTGGAGCAGACATGCCCCCACAACAGCCCCACCAGTGCACGTGCCCTTTGCATTCACCTCCAATTTGTTGAAGCATAAACGTGACCTTAATTTGCTGTTGTCTAGATATTAAAACATCTATCGCATCGATACAAGAAAAGGCAGTCTAAACGTGTGACTCAGCTTGGCAGATAGCTGTGCAACAAGGAAAAAATCAAGTACAATTTGGGTGTAGTTCGTGAGGTGTGGAGAGCATGTCGCCTTGGGTGGATACGAAACCAGAGTCACGACAACTATCACTGTGGTGGTTCCAAAATTCCTTCATCTTCAATTCGATTTATCACAAAGTAAGTGGAAGTTTTATGAGGCGGGAAGTTGTAATTGTCCCAACTAGCCTTCTTCTAGGTGCTGGACTGGCAGTTTCACCTCCAGACAAAAAGAAACACACTTATGAAAGGACCGTGCCCACCATACTGGGAGAAAAGTGATTCGGTTAACCCAAAATCAACATTTTTCACAATGAAGATGTCAACTCAAAAATAGGTAGGTAGGTAGGTAGGTAGGTAGGTAGGCAGGCAGGCAGGCAGGCAGGCAAGCAGGCAGGCAGGCAGGCAGGTAGGTAGGTAGGTAGGCAGGTAGGTAGGTAGGTAGGTAGGTAGGTAGGTAGGTAGGTAGGTAGGTAGGTAGGTAGGTAGGTAGGTAGGTAGGTAGGTAGGTAGGTAGGTAGGTAGGTAGGTAGGTAGGTAGGTAGGTAGGTAAAGCTGTTATTGTAATGTAAGTGCGAAACACTTTTTTCAAGCTAATGTTGAGGTATTATCAAGACTACTTTCGTCTTTATATTAAACATTCAGCATCAAATTAAAAAACCATTCATAATTTTTAGTTATCTTGTAAATAAAAAGGGGTCATTCATTGCTGATTTCACATTTCATTTTGCTTTGCTGAAGTGCTCCAATCAATTGATGGCACTGGTGGGACTGATGTTTGCTTTGCTTTGATTGATGTGTGGTTGTGTCGACAAAACGCACTTTAAGTCTCCAAGACGAGGAACGAACTGGCACGTGGCAAAATCAGCCCCCTCTTACCCAAACCTGTCTTCTCCAAGTGTTCCTGCAGGTTTAAGCAACCGCTCTCACATCGACGTGAACGTTTAGAGCATTCGACCCAACTCAACGCTGTCTTACTAGTCGTTGAGCCTATGATCACACCATCATACCCAACTCTAGCCACACAAAACTCCAACAACCGATCATGTCCTTCCTCGAAACGCGCACGAATTAACACCGGGTGTGCGTCGGTGGATAGCCTTTAGAACCACAAAAGCCGACACCTATCAGTGCGTAAAAAACGAATCCACCATGTTTATTAACTTGCCTACTTGAAGCTAAAATATCGTGAGAGTCCAGGCGTTCCGTCTGCTGTCACCCTTGACCTCACATTCACCACAGGTCATCAGACTGCAGGATCTAACCCGCCAGAACTCAGGACACCACCACTCATCACCACGCCCATTAGTCTCTTAATAGTCCTTCAGCCAAGTTTTTGAAACAAGATCTGCTTTTAAAATAATTTTTGAAAAAGCAGTAATGTATCGAGTAAAAAGAAAATACAAGGTAGTGGTAAAAAATAATCTAGAGTCACATGAATGTGGGGGAGACTTAATAGGTCTTCGTAACCCTAAGCCGAAAGTAGCACAGGAAGAAGGCCATGAAGGCGATGACAAAGAGGGCCAGTAGATTGCTCCATACCTGCCAAGAGCTGTCAAATGTCATTCCTCGTGACCGCAAAAACTCGTTGCCACTAACACTAGAAAGGAAAGCAATTGCACATGTGTACTGTCCCCAAACAAGCGTCTAGAAAGGCACCTACTTGCAAAATAAAAGTAGAAATGATATGAGCAAAACGCACCATGCGGACGACTTGGTGAGATTGCTTCCGGCAAAGGGGCTTGTGAATGCCTCATGGGGTAGGAGGGGTAAAGTGGTCACCTTGGGACAAAATTGTAGCCCTTGCATCTCGTTGATAGACATTGCGGAGAGGGTGTACCAGAAGATTGAGAAGTAGCGACACCAACCCAACCACCACGCCGAGACGACATTCAAGAGGAAACCGCCAAACGTCTGAGGTGAAAAAATTTCTGTCACTTTAGGCAATCAGCATTGCAATACGGGGATGGTTAAACAGACACACGAACAAAGAACCTACCATCATAAAAGACAAAAGAATTCCCGAAACCGCATAGCCCAAGGCTACATGGTTGAATAAGAGGATGCAAAAGATGACAAGAGCAGTCGACGCCGCTCCCATACAGAGGCAAGCAGCTTCCCAGAAAAGCATGGCCGTGAAGCTGCGTCGAAGACCTGTCATCGCGTAGAGTATTGGGAAGAAGAATAAAATGGGACCCAACTTTATCGGCAACACCTCACACACCACCTTGGCCAAGAAATACATCGAGGTGCAGTAGAATCCGCACGCACGTTCGTGTCTGAAGGCAAAAGAAAAATACCGCGTATTTATTCGTGAGTGGATGGGAGGATGCTAATTCACTAGAGAAGGGAGCATACTTGAATCGAGCCTGGTCCCGAATAAAAATGTCCACGGCGTTGCCATTGAAGTAGGCCAACTCAAGACAGACAAAGTAGAATAGACCGGTTCGATTTTGGATACCTGCTTCACTTGAAAAATCCAATTGATAGTAGACAGTTCCAAGAATGAGAGTGAAAATTGCAACACCAATAAAGGGCACAGCGACTCCGTTTGGGTTTCTAGACAAACATGATCAGATAGAGAATGCCATTTCTGTTCGCTTTGACGCGGCACATCTGGAACCCACCTCAATGTGTCGAGGAATCCACGACATGCAAGGACTCCAAACTGTTGATGCATTGGTACGGGCTTGTACCACTTTTTGCCCCACCTCTCCACATCATAGTCTCTTCTCTCTCCGCTCACATTTGACGATTGCTGATCTCTTGTGCAGGTCACAAACATGTCGTCAAAGAAGGCTGAATAGACTCTGGGTATGTTTTGGATCTCTTGATCACACGGCTGAGCCACTTCTCTCTCCACTGTCCTAAAATACAACACGAGTGGCGACAATCTGAGCAATGAAGGTGTACGTTCGAATTATGCAGTAATATGCCAGCAATCATGTCATTTCTTTTAGTGGCATGCGGTTTGATTTATTTGGATAGTCAAAACTTGGATGACTCCCTGTATGCGAAACTTGGAAGCAAGAAGCAGTCGAATTGAACCAAAATCTATGTCAAATCACCAAAAGAAAAGTAACCCTGATTACTCAGGGTAGTGGCAATTGTCAAACCTTCGGTCGTCACAATGCTACTAACAAAGTTGTGAGTAGCGAAGTCAGGTTGGCACAGGCACGTACTTGAGTTTGCTCGCGTTGATCATCAGTGGACTTAATTCAGCCTCACTGCCGCTGATGCTGTGAAAGTGGCTGGAGGAGCACTCACGAGACATTTGCTTGGGTGGCTTGCGAAGGCTACGCCACATAGAGAAAATGGCTCTCGCCTCGTTAATCCACCTTTGAGTTGAGAGATAGGAGTAAATGTAAAGGGTTATTTCAAGGCTATTGCAAAGGTATTCAACACCTGAAAGACATGATAGTACCTCTAATCCTGTAGTTGGTTTAACACGTCCTCTACCGAGGTCTAGTATACGTAAAAGGACCCGATTTTCTTGCTTCACCCTGAAGTCACAACTACGTGACATGATAACCAACTGCAACAAATCGTAGTTCAATCGATTTAAAACGATACAATATATGTAAGATGGTCTTATTGTGAGTAGTATAGACTTGTTACAGGCATTTCATATTCGCAATGAAGAGGCATTTCGGCAAACCTAGGGTTGTAACGCTCCTACTTACATGCTGTTCATTAGGAAAGGGTATAGAGACTTTGAAAAATTGTGTCAACATTTAAACTTAAAGGGGTAAAGGAAGAATAAACTGCTTTCAGATTTACATATCAGTGCAGCTTAAATCCTTGTAAAGAGACGCACAACTTTGGAGAGTCAATTCTGTTAACAGAGAAGCAGTAGGGACCAAACATTTCACAGTCTATGGAGCGGAATTTGTGGCAGTAGAAGTGAGAATGAGCTCCAACCTACGTGTGGCCCAAGCGCGTCAAATGAGATACAACAGCTTGGACAGGCAAGGCAAATGAGGTGTGAAAATAAAATGGGCGATCTCACGACAACCATTAAAAGCTGCCTATTGAAGAGGAAGAAGAAGTCAGACATTTTCCTCTAAAAGTTGTTGAACGTCTGTGCTTCTTCTTTGTGAAAATTATGGCAACTCAAAAAGCTACCCTAGCCTAATTCTTGACACTTTATGATCGACTTCAAGTTACGTGCAGGCTGGCGCAAAGAGGTGTCGAGACGGTTGGAAAAAAAAAGAAAGAAGTGGAATACCGATTAAGCCAATCATATGATTAATGGAAGTTTTCATGCACGAGACTCCAAAGAATGGTATTTAGGACACCCTCAAACCAATGAGCAACTGGGAGGGATGAAAGATGTAATTGGAGAGTAGAGGGATGAATTCGGGAGCCGACGTGTGAGACACTGACGAAGCAGTGAGGTGTGAACCAGAAGTAATCAGGTTGCCTTATTTATTTTGCTTCACCGAGTTGGGCACTGTGATACTGAGTTTTTGCCGCTCCCGACTTCGGACTAATTGTGTAGTCCGGTTTAAAAGACAAAAATGTAAGCGCTCCTTCATATTTGTGAGTAAAGAGCGTTTTCAAACACCAGGCTTTATCTAGACATAGCTATACCACTTCAAAATTGGTAACTTCACACAGACCTATTCCAGCCAATAGAAAACGCGGATGAAATACCGAGCCGCAAATTGAGGAGAAAAAAATAAAATTTTGCATTCACTTTAACCCTCTGTCACCACTATCGAATCACAAAAAACCAAAGAAATACAAATAAGCTACTTAGCTACTTATTAAGGATATTTAGGTATGCTAGGTAAAACAGAAGGATGGGAATGAAAGTCTTCCGTTGCAGGTCCCAAAGTAGATCTCCAAATGCTCAGCTACAATATTAATTGTTTCAAAAAAGTTAGAAGCTGAAAAGACAACTGATTCAATTACACTCAAGTGAAGTTTAAACCATTACAAGTCAACTGATTACACTACAGACACTCTAGCTGACAAATTTCCCACTCAGTAGTGACAAGTTAAGAGGTGGGTGTCACCTTCTGGACTAGGAAGCTAAGTCAAGTTAGAAGGTTAAATTTAAATCTCTGGAGTTCTCTAATAGAGACTGTGTGTAGTTGGCAGGGATTGTCATGATCATCCCTACCACCGTCTGAATAATATCTCACACCTCTGTGCAAGACAAATCTGCACGGATCACATGTGTATCACCCAAGCTCCCACTAATTGCTCACCGTCCATTCGCTGAGGCAAAGCAATGCAAATCGTGTAACCATTCTAAACTAAAATAAGAAAGAACTATCATATCCCTAAATCTAATCCTGTTGTTCCAAAAGATACGCAGGAAACGGAGGAACGAAGAACAATTGAACGAGGGTCTGATGATTGTGTTAGACCGTGTCAACAATTTCACAGGTGATAATTTTATGGCCCGTCAACATTGGTGACTGAAAAGGCACCATTGAGCGCTACCCTCGATCCACTCCGAGACACTTGTGAGGGCGAAATTCACTCCTATCGCCAAGTAAACATGCCTAAGGCGATTACTCTGTGCTCCCAGTACACACACACACACACAAACACAGTGAGAGTCACTTACACCTCATAGTGGCAACCCTTTTAGCTAGATGTGCAAGTAATTTCAACACGTAACATCAACTTTTCCTACTCATTCAAGCTAATTGCATCTAATAGACGACAAGTCTGGTTACCACATCCAAGTTGAGAAATATGAGAACAATGCCTACTTACGAGGACCACTCCGCGGACGCCTCAAAGATCCGTTGAAGTTGTTGACTTCGTGCTGGACTAATTGACATCGGTTTTGGATCATCAACAGCTGTAGTGCAAGATGAAGAAGGGACTTCAATCATGACAATCAAGGAGCGAGATCAGCAAACGCGTTGAAGAAAAGGGGCCTACAACTGCTCTTTCGACTGATACTACCATTCAAGCGCATGGATGACACACTTCCAAGGGAATGTGAGTCTCTGTGAGATTTTGTGATCATTTAAATAATCCACTGAACCTATCTGTGTGTGTTGGTCAGTAGTCCGTGAGCAATACCTAGGTGCATTACCATAAAGAAGCCCTCTTGAACTGTCCAGGATGAGGTAGTGGTCTATTGATGAGACACTCTGGTACTTGTTGAAGATGACGCTATCTCTAGATTTGTATGCCTCGTAACTACTCCAAGGGAAACTAAAGCATCACATTGGTGACAGCATTGGCGAACCACTTTCAAAGGAACTGCAGTTCCATTTTCTCCGACTAACTGTCACACAAGGAGGGGACTTGTCGTAGACAATCGAATTTCCGAGGAGTCACAGCAAAAGGGCTATCAAGACTACTCCCAGTCTTAAAAACTACCCCCATCTTGAATGAGTAAAAGTTGTCCCCAAATGAGTGCTTTTAAAAAGACCCACATCCTATTCCAACGCCAAAGTTAACTCAGATCCTGTTTCTAAAAAAGCACTGACATGTGAAAGGACGCCCACTCGTCCAACACTTGCCTGTGAGGGATTCCTCTGGCACTGGTTCGCCTTCTGCTAGTGGAAGACGATCTCTGGCCTTGGAAGGAAGGTCCTCATGCAACAGGTCGATGAAGAAGTCTGCGGGATTCTCGCGTGAACTCACCTTGTAACCTGCAATCGAAATAGACGCAAAATGGTAAGCACACAGCCATCTGGATATTGGTCAAGTTCTCTTAGAAGCATTCGGATGCAAGTTCACATT
This sequence comes from Taenia solium, assembly GCA_001870725.1. Taxonomy (NCBI): domain Eukaryota; kingdom Metazoa; phylum Platyhelminthes; class Cestoda; order Cyclophyllidea; family Taeniidae; genus Taenia; species Taenia solium. The sequence goes on along the minus strand of MIEF01008223.1, from coordinate 86,457 downwards.
CATTCTCGACAGACAGCAAGCTTAGTACCAGCTAACGGTTAAATTTACTTGGGTATGCCTAAAATGAGGCATTTGTAGGCGAAAAAAAGGAAGAACTAGCAGAAAGAATGCAGAACCAAAAAAACTTGTTGGTTCGAGTAGGCAGAAACGGAGGTCATAAATCGTGATAACCTACAGAGGTCGAGCCACGAAGACCCTATGTTCCTTCCTTGCCTGCATTCCATTCAAAATTTGCAACACATTGCTTTACTTCTTAAGTCCATGAAATTGGAGCCAGGTCGCTGTAGCAAATAAGCACTTTCACGATGATTGTATGGAATACATCAAAGTACTTTCAAAGCCTCCATTAGTTGCCTTGGCAACTGTAAACAGTCGTATCTGAGTGTGTGACATGTGACTAGTTGTCTCCCAAACGAAGTGAGAACTGCCATCCAAGGTCGACGGTGGGTGCTAAGCCTATACGCAAATTCTTCAAGGGGAAGGAAGAATTTGTACATGCTACCGCATAGCCTAGGTGATGTCGATAGAGGTACTCTCGACCGTCTGCTGAGTGACTTGAAACGATGCAAAGGTACCTTCACCTACACGATGGATGCAAAACACCCCAGCAGAGGCCCCAACCAAGTTGGATCTTAATGAGTGGACAGGAATACACACAGTGGTGATGAATTCCACATTAGCTAATTTTAAATACAAAATCGGTGAAATAGAGAAGCTAGATAGCCGAGCCAGCAGTCCCAAATACATTCAAACGTTGGAGGCGGGGGAGGCACTCCTCGTCCTCACCGGTTGTTTGCTTTTAAAGCCAAAGTGAGACCCACGACACGACTTTGTCTCATCGAAAATGGAGTATCTAAGGCATAAAGGTGGTTATTTCAAAGGCCTCTAATTTAGTTACTTCTTAATTATAAACCATACCAGACTGGTAAGATAAAGAGGGTGGGTAAATAAGCTCCATTTGATTGATAAAATTATCACCGTGAGAGGAATGTTGGCAGTTCTTATCTACAGATAGGGGAAGGACCTACCCAAACCACCGAAGTATTTCAGCGGTGCATCATCCGCCACTGGCCCATGGTAGATCGCTCGACCGTTGCAGAGAAGGGTGAGTGAATCAAAAAGTTTGTAGATGGACGAGTTGGGCTGATGAATCGAGGCGATAATTGTCTTCCCGTCAATTGTCAGTCTACAGTGATATCATTGTGTTATGGATAAACACATTAAATTGATGACCACATAAAGTAATCGAAAAACTAACAACCATGAGCTTGAATCGAAGGAATCCGTTTGTTAAACAAATGCAAATTTAGTTATACTGAGACCCTTCCCCTTGGAGCAATTTTCAAGCGTCATCGAGTTGCACTTTCTCAAATTATCAACTCGTCTAGGAGACTACAAATAGCGTCGGGCACCTCGACACTCAAGCATTTGGCCAGTTCGATATCAGACCAACATAGAAACGCAAGTAGTTGAACTAGAATTTCAAATGGGGAGGGAGTTGGAGCAATCCCAGTCATAATAAACTTCCATTGGCTCGCCCTTTTGCCTGCAACCACTCCCATCGTATGTTAAAAACCTGGTCGATTTTGACACTGAAAGGTTTTTACGACCTAGTGTTGTGGGGCTTCACAATGAACCCATTCCCACTTTCTTGAACCACGTTTTAGGAAAAAAAAGAGAACCTTCAACCGTTTACATCAAGGGGACTCTTAATCATACCCATTTCATGCTTTGAATGTCGATTCGATGCATAGCTTACTATTAGTAGTTTCTGTAAACCTTACCTACCCTCTTTGATCTAACATGGTCCTTTGGGTCTACAGCCTGGAAGGCATAAGTACATTCGTGCGTAGTCGTAAGCAATTCCAACTTATTTGCCTCAATGTGGCAGCTAAACCCCGTGTCTCAGCATGTAATGCAAATTTTAGCTCGATTGAAATAAACAAGTCGTCACCGTGCTACTAGAGTTTAAAATGAGCTCTGTTAATTTCATACTTTTCAATGATAATAAGAAATGATGAGTGGACCCACCGTTTGAGCAGTTTCATCAGCTTGGAGGCGGTGTGGGTGTCCAAACCGGTGGTGGGCTCATCAAGAAATATCACAGATGGATCGATTATCAACTCGATGCCAATGTTCGTCCGTTTTCTTTCGCCTCCCGAAATTCCACGCGTCATCTCCGTACCAACCTGAAAAAATCATGTCAAAGCTTTTCATGTGTTTAGATTGGAAAATTTAACCCCTAGCGACCCCTCTTGAATGGCCTCTTTCCTCAAAGTCAACAGTTCTACTCTCCAGGCATTCAAATAAGGCCCTTTTGCTGGTCAAGAGAATCGGCATGGCTTAAGTGGAACCGAAACACATGGACAAGTGTAAGTTAAATGTGCAAGCCTCCACTCACCCGCATCCGGACACCTGGTCAAAAGCAAATGAGCTCTTTCCCATGATAAAAAAATGTAAGCATGCTGTGGCCAGCCACACGGTCGGCTAGATTACTAAGGTGCCGACCCATTAACCGACAAATAAACACAAAAAAGCTCACAAATCGTGGCCACTCTAGGGACCACATAGTTCGATTTGGCTATTGAGATGTTGCATCATTGTTGAGATTCAAGTCTACACAGTGTATACAATAGTGACCTCTGATAGTATGTGAGGTAAGTGTAATAAAACTAGGCAATTAATTAGACGATTGGTTGGAGCGTTAGCTGGGTACTCGCCTCAACATTACTATTTGCCAGTCATTGCTAGTGAAACTTATGAAAGTGACCAATAATAAACATGAATGGCTAAGGAACCTTAATGGAGTTCTCAAGATCTAATTGTACTAAACCTAGCTAATAAGAAGGGTATATTACTATACTAACGTTTACACTTGTTTACACGTGTAAATTGAGAGGGTATTCCAAAATTTGAATTTGTGCCATTCATGCGGTAAAGCAAGTCAAGCAGAAAAAAAATGAAAAACAGCACGACAACTGACAACTTAGGGCCCTTAAGAATGGGGCGCTAGAGGGAGAAAACAATGCCTCTTCAAAAATACTAAAGGCTTGGCGGCTATTTCGTACAAAATATGGTCGGAATAGTGAGTGAAGAGATTGATTTTTTTAATAAAAAATTTCGATAAAAAAACTGCACCAAGTAGTGATCTTAAACAACCTGGCCACCCTTCAACGCGAAACATCCAATCGGCGCGCGAGATTGATGCTGAGAGTCCAGGAACATCAATTCGACACCATGATCAAGAGTTGGACATCTCGAGAAGCTCTCTACAGCACAATTTTATGAAATGCTCGAGAAATGAAGCCCACTGACCATGTACAGCGAGCACACCTCGTTGAATGGATGCTGATTTCTTCGAGTAAAATCATCTTCAACGGTGAGGCTGCTCATTGCCATCTTGATGGTATTTGGATTTCGGGGGCTCCACAAGTGATTATTTGGAAACAATTGCATCCACAATATGTCACTTTTTGGCACGGATTTTGGACTAGACGCATCATCATCGGACCATTCTTCTTCAAAAATACAGCTGGTTAGACGACAACAATTAATGGTTCATGCTATCCCGAAAGGATAATCCCGTCTTTTATGCCTAAATTGCAAGGTATGGATGTGGACGTCATGTGGTTTCACCAATACGGTATCACATGCCATACAATCCGGAAAACAATTCAATCGCTGTATGACTCGTCGACTGGTCGTGCAACTTTCCGTCTTGGTGGTAAAAATTGACTGCCCAGATCATGCAGTTTAACGCCGTTGGAATTTTTTGAAGTCTAGGTCTCATGCTAACAAGTCCACGACCACTCGCATCTTGAGGGAGGGAATCGAGTGATGTATCAAAGAAATTCAGCCACATTTATGCAAAATGGCCATGGAAAAGTTCAACAAGAGAGTGCGTAGAGATCTCTCATCTCATTTGCTATTTCTTACAAAAAATCCATAATTATTGACTACAAACCTGTGTTTTCTATCAAAATTTCGATGCATTTTCTACCTTTCTTCAATGGGGCTAGGAATTTTGACTCTTCACACAGCCCTTCATCCGAATGAGTTTGGAAGGGTTCCAGCTTACTTAATTAGGATGTCCACCATCCCAAAAACCATCCAAATGATGATCAATGTGTGATCAGAGTGGCTAACAAACATGGATGGATTACAAATACTTCATGAAACGTATAGCTTGACTGAATTCGTAAAGGGCTTCATAAACGTTGAATTAGAGGACCACCTATAAATAGAGCGCGTCCATTAGCTGAGTACCATGAAACCAGTAATTATAGACTTCCCGACCTCCAAAATACAAAACATGCTTGGTCCCAAAGTAGCCTTATTCACTCACTTTGACATCAGCAACAGAGTTGAGGCCCAATTTCGCTAGGAGAGTGGTCACACGAGATTCGCGCTCCTTGCGCGAAACCCAGGCAGGTAGACGGAGGGCTGCTGAGAAGTAGAGATTCTCGCGGACAGTAAGTGATCCTACTGCAAAGTTGCTCTGAAAAACACGAATGAAGCCAAAAAGGAGCGTTTTGCTGCAACCTACAAGGCTTGAGAATTGACCTGTGTTAAACTCTCAGTGGTAATCTTTCTCGCTACGAAAATTCCCAACGTTACATTCTAAAATTACAAGTGAAGAGTTTCGAAAACTTTCTGTGTAATTGCCAATGATGCACCGCGACTGAATGCGCCAAATTCCATGCTGCGATTGGATATGACAATTTTAAATAATTATTAGGACCACATTTGTAACCCCTCAATATTTACATGGCCACAGATTATAAGATTTACACATTCCTCGCATGGTAAAATCGCAAAATCATCTGTCATGCAAAGGAGGTGACTAGTCTTGGTAGCGTTGGTGACGCCGAGAAAGACTATAACGAAAACATTAACAGCTCCCGCAATTTCTGAAATCACACCTGTTCTCACGCAACTCGTGCCAATCAGATAATTAGCTAGAGTAAGCTGCCCCACATTTTAAATCATTTCACAACACCAAGTAAACAAATCATAGAAGAGATTTGTGCGGTGTGATAAGATCGGTTGGCTTTGTGCCTCGGATTTTGTAAGAAAATCCGAAAGCCTTTCCCACCCTCCAAAACTGGAGCAACTTCGAATCGCCATTATTCATCCAACGAGGAAGAACAGACGAAGATGTATAAAAGATGGAAAAAGTTCGTTTGCGAAGGAGTTCAACTAATGCGAGACAGCATTGCATACCTGACTAACATAAGCCGAAGTGCGTTTGAAGTTAGACGGTCGATCTTTGCCGTTTATGAGAACCACTCCCGATACCAAAGAAGGATCACTGCGCCCAGCTAACACATCTAAAAATCTGGAGAAAACGTATAATTATAGATGCTTATTTGAGTCTGCTCAACTCAGTTACGCATGCAATTACGTGGTTTTGCCGCAACCCGTTGGTCCGATGATAACATTAATTCCAGGTTTCATAATTCCTCTGAAAATTAAGAAAGCAGGGCAGTAATGAGTGGTTTTCATTGTATATTAGCAATGTTAAAAGAGAACTGATAGCAGTGACATATTCAAAACAAATGCAGTGGAGACGTAATGTAAAATGCACAGAGTCACGCAATATACACGTGGAAATAATGTCAGAGCTTATAATATTTTACTAGGTCTATGAGGAAAGAAGCTAGAAATCGACTGTATACCAAAGCGAAAAAGAGCATCTACACATCAAAGAATTCTGAAAACAGTAAAGTGCAGGCACTATCCTCAGCTGCCAAAAATAAGTTTACGGTCCTAAAAAATACAAAAGTGAGTAAAGAAATGACTTGAAGTATCACACGAACAAATCTTCAAACTCGTACACAAACAAGAAATAACCTCAAAATAAAACAACAGCAAAATCTCGACATACGTTAAGTTATGCAGAATCTTTACATAGCCAGACGGATAAACGTAAAATTTGTAAGTCCTAGCGGAGTATGACACATCATGGAATGATATGTGTTGCTCAATCTTCTCACTCGCCATCAAATAAGCCCACACCAGGAACTACTCAAAAAAGTGCCGCGGTTGCGGAATCTTATAACAATGGATTGAGTAACACAATTAATCCTAAACAAGTGTCTTTATAATTTTTAATGCATTTAATTGAAGCTTTCACCACGTTCTTAATGAATGGTGAATATCATTTTATTCAAACACGAGACGGAGATTTCACACATGCTGGCAGATATTCGTGATATATTTAGCACGGATTCCGCTGCTTTAAAAAACACCTCCCACTTTATCAGACCTTAAAAGACTCTCGCCCATCCCAGAATTCAAGGTGATTACACTACGTCGTGTCCATTAACTTTTAGTTTATTAAGCATTTCATATCGTTTAGTACGTAGCGTTCTTGTAAGTTTAAAGGAAACGTAACGCGTTTTAAATTCTTGTAGTATGTACTAATGGGTAGATGTTTGTGGTATTTGGTTTTCAATAATAGCTATAAATATCATCCAAGTGTCTGATTTCAGCTTTCAATATGTTTTTTTTCTCTGTATGGCTGCGACGCGTTGTTTCATGCGTTATCACAAGCACCCATTAGTAGGATTAGTGTCTTGCCTTTCATTTGATGTTTTCAGCAGAAATTGTACAATTTTTTTCTTCCGTTGCATTATTATTATTTTTCTATGTCTACCCTAAACACTTCCCGAATCTCACTTCGATTCGATCAAAACATGTTAGTATCTTGCGTAAATATCACTATTTCCATCAGTTAAATTCTTTGTTCTTACCATTACTATCAGCACTATGCTATTACCACGTCCATATTTTAAAGTTCGTTACACTAAAAAGCCCTTAAAATAAATGACGGTTAATGCTATCCACGGGATTTGACACTTGATATTTAAGCAGAGACCTGCTGTCAAAATGAGGAGAGTATCTTGTAGTCCCTTCGAATTCCCTGAGGCTAATAGAAGACATGATGCTCGCGCAGAATATATTCGGCAAGTGGAAAGGATTGGCCCTTCTGACATGGCCCAGATGCCAGCTCAGTCGGCGAAGGCAAAATGGCCATCAACGCGCCCGTAACCGAAACCGAGAGCGATGCAGACAACAAACGTGCTACAGCTGTTTTGTTTTTGACTCCACCTCTGTGTTTTTTAATACTCCATTTAATACCACTTCTGTCGATCGCTTCGCAAATGTGCTATTTTTATGCTTGAGGATCTTCGCGGTCCTAAACTAGGATAATAAGTTACTTTTCAAGTACTTCGGTGTTTGTGTTCCTGTCTGCTCACAGCCGCCCTCCCTCCCTCCCGTCCCTCCATTCCGAGTCACAAGGTCATTTGACCCATTCGAAACACCTGCCAGTGCCCCCTCCGGCTTAATCCCTAAATGCTGGCATCAAATCCTGGGATTAAGGTGGTTTCTCATTGATTCTATGCTCGATAATCCAAATGCAGAACACGTCGCTACGCCATTCATATATTGGCAGTCATAATTATTTACTTCTGGAAATAAATTTTATTGCCGAGACATCACCTCAAGAAAGTGGCTGCCTTTATTCACAAAGTTTCAGCAGCATGGAAACTCAACTTAAGTTGATGTATTTCCGCCTAGAAACGCTGCAAAATGTTCAAAAAACGCACTATGCATAGCCTTCGAGGAGGCAGGTTATCTCCCTGTAATTTGAGTGTGTGAGAATTTTCCAAAACATTTGAATGTACTCAAAGTGCCCACAAATGTCTGCGAACTTCGAGGAATGCGCGAATCCATCTTGATTGTGAGCCCTCGTAATTCACATCTAACTTTCACGCATTTCTGGCCAATTACGCATAGCCTGTGTAACCTTTTATGTTCCGAAAGTAATTTATACCAGAAGAATTCCGAGGGGAAGTCAAACAATTATTCTGGAGGTTCCTTAAAAGCCACTGCCGTAAATCAAGCCAATTATAAGTGCCTTCAAATTATGATGTGAAAATTCAGAGTGCTCATAAAATAAAAACCATTTCTTCAAGTTTCTGACAGGGGGATACCTCGCATGAGAATAATTTCCACAAGATAAAGTAAGGAAAATCCTGCTTTAGAGTTGCCTTGATTACCGCCAAGCCTCGTTAGCCCACCATCGTGTAAATCAACACTATTCTACCCTTTTTATTGGCTGGCCCAAACCCACTTCTGAAGGCTTGGTCCTGATTGGCCACTTCCACTTCCAGACGTGTACATCTTCGTCATTGGTTAACCTGTAGCCAATTAAATCCGAGTCCTTTCAAATTACGGACCAACCACCTCACGATTAACTTTCCAGCCAAGTATGAACTAAAACCCTCTTTTCACGTGGTAGCTCTTGTGAAGCACCATCGACCTTGTCCACTTTCCAGTTCACCACTGCTCATTCCACCTACTCCTACTTATGCGTACGGACAACGAGGTGAATTTTTTCCTTCCTACACGTCTCTAACACGCCATGCCAACTCGAATTTGACCTGCAAAGTCAATGCAAGGCTGTCAAAGTTAAGGTACTACATGTAACTTAATTCGCCACAAAATTACACAAGTTGCTGCGCAATACCCCACTGGTTCACTGGCTGTTCTAGCTCTGCATTCATTCCATTTCGTGCCATGTTACTTTACACCCTTCCCCCCCTACACCCGACTGTAACATTTGGCTTTGTGGTCAGAGCTTTAGGCAATCGTCGGTCCCACCAAAGGCCTTTTAAACACGCAATTCGAAAGTCTAGATAAAATAAACGCCAACTTGCCTTATTAACCTTGCGTACTTTAATGCCCCTTCTGATGTCACATATTGCGAGCAGCTTGAATGACTGGCTATTGCAGTGAGGTCCTAAAACTGTCAACGCATTATGCAACAGAGCACAAAGCAGTCTCGTCTCCAGCCTCATAAAGCTCAAAGTCCACTTATAACCGCATACCACATTGAGTCAACACGCATCTTCTAAAACACAATCTTATTGAGGAACTATTGTCACACCTATTGCAGGGAGGGTAGGGAACAAATGTACAGCAGAGGCGAAGGCGGAAGTAGTTATGAGGAATACACTGTTGAGAGAGGTGAATTGAATTGATTGCTTTTAAACGCAGCAACAAAGCAATCGTCAAATATTTACACTCACGTGTCAGAACCACCAGCATCTTCATCATTGACGGCAGTTATCCAACACTCCTCGACTCGACACGAGCCTGAAGCAGCTGCAGATGTTTGATACGGTCACAAATTTTTATTGCCGGACCCATTTTTATTCCAACACCGGTGAGAAGGTTCATACTCTTCAGTAGCAACAGAGAGGTACCGTCAATATCCTGATGTCGGAACGCCTCCGCTTCCTTCTCGAAGCCGCCCTGTTCACGCAACCAGTCAGCCACATGGTCTACGGTCCAGAGACGAACGTCCTCTGGACGACCACTGCCTGTTTGGGGAAGAGGTGTCTCAGATGCAGGCGAGTCGTGATGCGGTGTGCCCAAGTTTGGTGGCATACTATCATCCTCCTCTGCGTCCTCTCCCACCTCCTCTTCCTCTCCTCCGGCTTTCTCTCCCACTTCCATCGGTGGAGGTTCTGTAAGATCTGTAGTAGTGAGGGTAGAGCTCTGTTTGGCAGAGACGTTTGTTTCCGGCTCCTTTACTTGTACGGGTACATCCAAATTCTCTGGAACAGCATCTCTAAAATCGTCCAATAGAGACGCATCATTCGCTCTGTAAGTGGACGAGTTGTAGATACCTTCTGACGAGTACGGCTAGTTTCTTAGCTGGATCTTTTTTCAAGCAAATTATTCGACATTTCTTTCAAGTCTCAAGCACAACTAATGGATGGCAAAATTTGGCGTTCCTTAACTCTCCACAATGGTAAATATGAGGATGTTGAAAGTGTCAATCCGTGGATCACACAAACAAGACAGGATTCACCATACAGTTCACTAATCCCTTTGTCGCACCGCCTACGCTACGTGGACCATGGCCAATCCCAAGCCGGCTCTTGTCACGTCCGGCTCATGACGATCATGATGGTGTGATATGCAACTCGACGTGATTAGGCCCGGAAACAGATACGAAAGACACATACTCAGTCGATTCAGCTAATGGAGGATCTACAGGACCAGATGTGGACGTCATCGGCGTTGTAGTGGGGGGCTGATCTGCCTTGGAAGTCACAGACGACGTACTCACAACACCTTCTGATGTTGAAATGACCAAAGAAGACACTCCCGAATCGGCCGAAGATGGTGTGGACACTGGAGCAGAGACGGAGACATTTCCAACGCGGACGCGGTAACCCTCAGCTCGACACTCAGAGCAAATCCAGGGGGCCGTTTGATCCGCGCTCTTCTCCGGCACAACAGGACTGTGGCAATTGCCATGGAAACCCTTGTCACATGCGTCGCATATTAAGATCACACTCTACAAGGGTGCATGCAAAAAAAATAATCCCTTTCTGCCTTAATACACAGTTATTTTGACAGTTAAACTACTCTTTAATGTGATCACCGCCTACACAAGACAGGAAAAGGACACTCGTAATTATCGAGTCAAAGGAGTATACTCACTAGGGCCTAACAACACAATTTGGGGTAGCATGACCATCTAGAATGGAAAACAGGCATCTAAGGCCTGCTATGCAGATGGCCAGACAAGGCTCTGAATTGAAGCATCAAATCCCCTCCCCCCTCTCTTTAATAATAAATAATGACACCGCATTGAGATTGTGCCTTAGAGGAGGTGCAATTGGGAGCAGGTAAACACAAAATCTCACCTCGCCCTTCTTGTTTTTGCAGACACTGCAGGATTTGCAATCAGTACATTGCCAAACTCCTCCGTGTCTTGCACGCTCGGCAACTTCTGGCCAAAAGTCGAGGCATTTGGGATGGGCTAAAATGGCAAGAGGGTAAAAAGGAAGCCTAATCAGACTGGTTTGAAGACGCACACATTCACACGAAAAGGAGGAGGAGGAGGAGGAGGAGAAGGAAGCAAAGGGGAAGAACACGGACTCGAGGGTGGAGATTAAATGCTCCAACAGCAAAAGAACTCGTTACCTCGTCCTCGAACACTGAGGTCCAGTGGGGCACTACACTCCTCCTCACACACAGCTAGTATCGGTCTACTCTGGTGTGGTAAGGACGCCTTAAATTGTTGACCATGAGTAAAGTAACTCCATAAATTGGTCTCCAAAGGGAAGGATCCACGTTGCATGTACCGCTGAAGGCTCGTTAAAAGCACCCGGATGTCGTGAACAATTGTAGTGAGAGCTACATCGCTGAGTGGATCGGTAAGGAACCTCGATGAGGGTGAACTGTCCGCCCATGAGAGGAAGTAGTCGTCCATCCTCAAGGCGCGTTTCGAGCTGCGTGGATATGGGAGTCAGTTCAAGGCCATGCTTCTCCCTCCACTTTCGGTAAAAGAGACAAACAAGACTTTGACCGTGGGATGACTTACCAGCTTCGTCTCTGCAACAGCAAGGCGTGCAAACAGACTAGACACTTCTGGTGATTATTTTTAACACTGTGCTTAATCACGAAACCCTTCTGCGTTTTGACGAGAATATGGTCCAGTATGACTATAAACCGATTGCCCCTAGCGCGTTCGCTGAGTGAGAGGAGTCTTTTGCTGTTCTCGTACAGCGCTGGAGGAGGCACGGGAGGATCAGGCGGTAGAGTGTAGTGCAACTCGTACTCCATGACAACCTTCTGATTGTGCTGCGGAAGTTTATGCATGGGAAACAACTTGAGGGTGTTCCATAGATGCATCGCTCGCAACTCCGCCCCAGATCGGATGCACAAAATCTTTCCCAACAAGTAGACCAGCGTGTAGGTCAGCTGGGAAACCGAAGAATGACCAAAAAAATTTGCACTCCAGAGGTACTCTTCAGATGGGCTACTTTCCGGGTGAAAGTAGCCAACCAGCCCGTCAGTTGAAGGCTCTGGCGCCTGAACTTTCCTTCGTCCATGAGGTGAAAGAGGAGTTGAAGTGTTGATACTTGGGGTCCGGTTGCTTGACATAGCTACCCTTGGATGCAAGGGCGTGCTATACGGATGAAATCGTTGTGTGGACAATGTTCTTGATTGGAGAACGCATAAGGAGTTATTTACTCGAGACGGAACACTAGCAGGGCAGGCAGTAAACGCGCTGGATGTGGACGAGGCGATAGGAGGCGGAGCAGGTGGAATTTTTGCCGCTTGTTGAGTCAACTGCACCACTGGTGAGGAGGATACAGACAGCGGCGATATGTGAGTCTGCCTGCCCTGCCCCTGCCGCAAAAGCAAATTAAGCGCCTGTATGTGATTCCGTTCGATGGCGTTTATCAACTCAACTCGAGGGGAGGGCGCAGGAGGCTTTGTTTTCACGCCTGTCGGTATAATGGGCGCAACAGACCGAGGTTGATTTGTGCCATCAAAAATGGGGGCCATCCCAGCCTCCTCCTGCCTCCCACTAGTGTCCGACCTGCCCAGCGCACCAGCCACCGTTTTGTTGGTAAAAACGACATGACAATGACGTGTCGACGACTGTGCGTTTTGTTCTAGGCCAAGCATTAGCTGTTTGATTCGTCTAATCACAGCCATCAATCGATTAGGTCAGATTCAAATTTTAAAGCGGATCGATATACACTTCACGCGTGTGCTGACAAGGCGGTCATATTGATTCCACTGAAGAGGAGGGGGAAACAGGGCGAAAAAAAAACGGTCTAACGCAAGGAGGGATGTGACAGGTCTGAGGTAAGCTTAAGTCTATTTCTTTATTAAAAAAGTGGTCTCATAGAGAAGCGAAAAATAATTTAATTTTAAGTTTTAATTTAAATTCATTTAAAAGACTTTTTCGCAATCCTTCCAACTCTCAAAATTAGTAACATGTGATTTTTTTTACAATTTACCTGTTTACGATCTGATTTTCAAATGTTTTAACATGACTTGCGGATAACCCGATCATGTAAACAGTAAAAACTAACAACCTCCTATGACTGATCCATCTAACGTGCATTGGAGGGAGTATCTTGATCGCCTTCGTGTTAAATAATTTACTTTTTCTCTCCTAAAATGGCCCTAATTAAAGAGTAAAATTTGGCAAGGACAAACGGAGCTGCCAAGAGAATTTCTGGCTATTCAAATATAGTTGTCACGTTGTTCAAACACGTCACGTGTTCCATCTGATCAATAAAGAACGAGATTGGTACACAGTTGAATTCGAGGGGCATCAGGTGCCCACTGGAGCTCTCTCTGCCGCCATACTTTACACACACACACACACACACAAACTCTACTTATCCATCCTGTCCTGTAAAAGATCTGACAAAATCCAAAGGAGAAAAGTCACCTTTCAGTCCACAGTCGCTGCAGACCAAGAACTTGTCATCCTCATTCTCCGACGCCTTTTTATGGCAACGACAACAGACGTCAGTTTCAGTCAAAGTGGTCTCATCAACCCGTTCCTTTTTAGGCGTCTCCGGGGCAGATTTGGAACTGGAATTAACAGCACCGGTGGTTGCTGGAGGGGTGGATGTGACCGAGGCCTCTGTTACACCATCAACAGGGGTTGCGACAATGCCAGCTGTCCCCACAGTGGTGGTGACAGCTACAGCAGGTGTTGGCATTGCAACCGTTCCTGCTGCTGCTGCCGCCGCTGCTGCTGATACTGCGCTCGTATCTGGTTGGAAGGTGGTCGTCACCATCGTGTCAGGAGCCACAGCGAATACCGTGGGATTGTAGAGTCCCGGATACATCATCATGGCGGCCGGGGCGCCTGTTGCACCCCCTGAAGAGGCCGGCGGTGGTGGTGGTGGTGCCAGCGAAAGAGTCGGCATCGGAGTTGCGGACACCATGACTGTCCCATCTAGTGGGACAAACGTGGTCGTCGGTGTTGCCCCTGGAACCGTTTCGATCTTCAAACGCTAAACGGAGACATAGGAATGGATTATTCATGAAACCTGTGTAGAATTGTTTTAGTAGCAATCGCATTGTTTGCAAAATAAGCATGTTTGTGACTGAATGAATGAATGAATAAATAAATGAGCATCGGTGTTTACAGAGCAAAGCGGCCTTAAACCCAACTTGCCAACTGAATATCTCTCGCCCCCCATTGGTTTATTGCATCATTAGGTAGTGAGAAAGGGAACTGCGGTTTACCAAAAAGTATTCGAAGTGTTACACTTGAACCGTGCGCATATAAATTTACGTTACAGCTTTCAACTAGGCTGAAAAAACACATGGGTTCAGTGGACAAAAAGTAACTACACGAGCTAGTATGCCGTCTGTAGGCCGATTAGCGACGCGATGGTAAGGTCAGATATGAATCGGCCATAATTAGGTGCTAAAACATGCAATCATGCGCCTAATACCAACGTATTGATAAGAATTTTAGAGACATGAGGCAGGAAGCTTCAAAAATCGCTTGTCATACAATAAAGCGTTATAAAAAGCTGTTATTTTATGCTTTTTAAAGGGAAAATTGGCTTTACATGTAGCTTAAAAACAACATATTGTGGCAAGGCTTTTTACCGGCAAATTTTGATCAAAATAAAATGGACACTTCGCATGGGGAGGTCCATTAGGACAGTCACGCTCTAAACCTCCTTCTCTCGTCACGCGCCTCAGGCTAAGTAACACGCATTAAACGTCTTTCGAGGTCGTGACTCATGCACCGTGATGGAAAGTAGGGACTGGGAGCAACGTCCTTCACATAAAAAGGAACTTTTAAATGAGGGAGGCTGATACCTTCACCCAAATCAACTCCTTTCTTGCAGTGGACGAGGCGGGTTGAAAACTGGCCACTTTTAAGCGCTCTTTGTTCTTAAATGTGGTGGATTCGATACCACGACCGGGGTGATTAATGACAAGGCTGTCTACTGCACCTATATTCCGGTGTCGTATTAGGCTTGTACCTTCCACAAAATGGTTCAACGCTAACAAAAAGCTTGTGCTGCCAAAAAAGATATCAAAATGGAAGGAAAACCATTGTCGCTTGTGCGGGGATTTATTTGACACTTATCAATATATCACAGCGACAGTGGGAACAAAAAGCGTCAAGTGGACAACAAAGGCGCGACAGCTATCTTATGAAGCACTGAGGGATTAGGCTAGCCAAAAAAACTGGCTGAGATGTATTTAAAAAGGAATACAGTTTGGTGGTTGGACCGGTTGGTTAAAACCGAGGTGAAGCATCTGGAGTTACATCCACCAACCCACAAGTGTGCACCATCTGAGAGCATCGGGAAGGACGCTTAAAAATCGAATAATCGAGATTGGGAAATACACGCACACACACCCCACATGCGACGATGTGCGTGCGTGCGTGCGTGAGCGTGCGTTGCGCGGGTGCGTGCATAGGGTACGCACGAATGCAGACACGGCTTGAAAAACGACACACACACACACACACAAATAGCGAAGTGCTGTGGCGCAAGGGCAGGGTGAGTCATTGCCGGAGACAGGCAGTTTGCCATCACTCGTTCGTTCGCTCGCGCACCGGGTACGTGTGATTGCGCACGCGCCCCCATAGACGCACGCACGCGCGCACGTCCGCCTAATTGGCCTGGGGACGGCGACAGAGTGCGAGAGAGCGAGGATGAAGGGGAAGGGGGGGTGGGGAGATGAGGGCGGGCGACACGCCCCACGAAAACACACGCGCACTCCCGCCTCTAAAGTAGTCTCCTGCTCTCTCCGCCAATAGCATGCGAAAAGGAGTCGGTCTTTATGTCTCGCACGCACAAACGCATGCACGCACACACATTCATAGGCAGGCAAATCGGCAAGCCAGCGGCTCGTATTTTACACTGCCGGCGGCACTATCGCGCCACTACCGCCACCACCACCACCATCATCGCCGCTGCTAGCAGCGACAGCAGCACAGTGCAAGATAGAGATGGTACAAAGTAGCAATGTGTTTGCGTGCATACACACAGGAAGAGGAAAAAAAGGCTGAGATGAAATGAATGGGGAGACTTGCCTTCTCCAATGGAGGAGTCATAAGATTGTCCGGTGGAGCAGGTAGGATGGGTTGTTGCGAGCAAGAGGTGAGCATCTTCTTCGCTTTAATGCTGGGAGGTCGACCTCGTTTTCCGGTTGTAAACGGAGGTCTCCGAGCTAGCGGTCGACCGGGAGCGATCGAAAGTACACTGTACGATTTTCCACCAATTGAATCCAGCGCTGGAGCTATCGGTGGCTTGCCAAATGTGCCTTGAGGTGGTAGCTTGCCCAAAAATGGTCGTCGATTGAAATGAATTGCAGGTCCAGTGTTGCGCTTCCTGTCTCCATTTTCGTCCAAAACAAAGCGCCCATCAGGCAGCTTAGCGAGCTTTCCAAATATCGCCTCTCGCTCCATACACACTCGAAGATTTGACCCGGTCAGCTCAGGGATCGGGGCAGCCGCTGACGAGGCATCCCCTTCATTCTCGCCAGGGGTGGCAGTGGATGGAACAGAAGGCTTCAGCTGTTTTAAAGCTTGTTCGATTTGGAATAAGGTAAAACTTTGGTTAGGATCCCCACCCTCAGGAATTAATGAGCGAACGGCCTCAATGAGACGTTTGCTGATATTTGGTCGGTTGGTTATAGTTCCAGTTGATGTTGCTGTCTTGCGCCATTTAGTGGGATTTCTGTAGCTCAGATTTCCCTTATAGTCAACACAGACGACGGCTCCGACTTCCGCCAGCCGGTTGAGACAAATCTGTGTGTCAGAAGGTGGAATGTTGTGCTGACGTCGGAGGAGGCATGAAATGCGTTCCATGTCGGGTCGAGCCTTTCTGTCACGCAGTTTGTCAATTGCCTCGAGGATGAGATCGCGATTGAAATTGCACTTTTCCAGGGAGGCTATATTCGCTTCTGGAGTTGGAGTGTTGGATATAACTGAGCCCAAGGGTACAACCGGCTTAACTTCGGGTTTGCATTTAATAGACGGTGTAGCATCAGTTATGGTGCTGTTGAGATTTGGTGTTGCTGATTGCAATGTCGAGGGGGCGATCGATACCGTACCGTTTTGGATAACCGGTAAAGAGGCAGTAGACGTAATGCACACGTCTGTGGTTATTGGTGTTGTCAAGACCACGGCTGCTGCAGCAGGGGGAGAGGTATTCGCTACGCTCACCGGTTGGCTGAAAGACGAATAACTTATTGGCGTCCCACTTATAACCGGTTGCGGTTGGGCAACAAGCATAGAACCGGCCATACTAAAAGGAAATTGCCCTCCGGGACTTTGAAATATTGTTCCTGTTGGCGGTGAGGTAATACATGGTACGACTGAAGTTGGGCCAGAAAAAGGAACAGGAAAGGATGCAAATGCAGTATTGGGAAAGTAGGCGGGAGCAAGAATGGGAGTTGCACGACTTCCCTGCTGTCCATTAATTTGCTGGTTCGGTATGATCCCATTCACAGTCAGTAAAGCTGTACCGTTGTTGGAGGACGGCGGCCCCACGGACCCGTTCGCGGCTAACATCACTCGCGTAAATGAATGATACCGCGCGTAAGCACAAATGCTAGCTACAAGCGCGTTCGCCTCAGCCAACCTGAAAGCTAGTTGGGTCACGCTGTTGTGTTACACCCTTCTGATTGGCTAATGCTTAGCTTCCCCCGTCGATAGTTTATTGCGCGCGAATAAGCCAGCACCAATCGCATTACAGCGCTCATACGGATACGCGCGAAGCTAGGCTGGCTGTGTGCGTGTGTGTGGGCGTTTGTGTGTCTGCCTCACCACAACACCACGTTAATTAAGCGTGCGTATGCAGGCGTCCTATAGCTGGAACGCTGGAAGCGTGTCTGGCCTACTAATCCGATTTGACTGTGTGTGCGTGCATGCATGCATGCATTCGTGCCTTTGTACGTGCGTACGTGGTTGCGCGCGGACTTCGCACAGGCGTGCAATTCATTAGGGCGAGGCAGTTGGGGGGAAGGGGACACACGCACGCAACATGCAAGCTACTAACTGACAGCTCATCCGCATCAAGTGCGTTTTCCGGTGTGTGCGTGTGTATATGTGTGTGTGTGCGTGCATGCATGCATGCATGCGTGCGCTATCGCGCTCGCTTCCCGGGTTTTGCAAACTTCTTCGCAGTAAGCGCAAAATACGGGCCTCCTTTGTCGTAAATCACCTCGCGCTGCAGCCACCGCGAACAGCGACACCGCTAGGCGTGGAGAGGTACAGCCCCGACATTAATCGCGGTAGGGGCATTCTAACCATACTGCGTCGTCCTCGTCCTCGTCGTCGTCGCCGCCGCCTCTGCCGCCGCTGCCGCCCCGCCTCACTTCGTTTGCCGTGTAAACCACGTCCTAGCAATCAGTTAGTTTACAACACTGTTTATGCTCGTAATTTTAACAACCAATAGGGGATTATCAACAAAATAAATCTGCTACAAACCAAAAAGAGGGAGAGAGCTGTTAGTTGGTTAATTAATTAATAGTCGAGACCTATGTGACTCAACGGTGGTTGGAACACCTCTCCGAATCATGGAGTCGACAAAAAACATTCGTGAGGGAGTTAAATCCCAGCGGTCGAATTTTTCCTACTTTGTGTCATTTGGGGAATGGGAACAGCATAATGAGATTGCATGTCTCCTGGTAAACGCTTATCTGGCATGTGAATCTCTCCTCATGCATTTGGACACTCACTGTCCCGATTTATAAGGTGTATTAAAAAAAAAACTGATTCATTTTTTGGCCCAATTTACTTCCTTGACAGCGAAGGAGTGATGCTTCTCTTAGCTGACTGGTTATCGCATATTATATGGCCGGTAGAACTAGAAGATGTAATTTACATCCATTGCTCAAAAGCATATTAAACAAAAGCATTACGTTTATCCACAAATCAGTTATCCCCTTGGAAAGCGGCCCCTTCCCGGACCCGTGCCGCATCATCACCTTGCCAACGAATTACGGTGATGGATCCAGACGCATTACCTGACCTCTAAACAATAGCCCCAGACACACACATTAATCACTAGCACTGAAGGAAATGGTAAAACCTCCCCCCTTCCCTCCACCCCTCCCGAAATCGGATACCGCTTTCGCCCCGTAGTAAGTTTACCTAACCCCTGTTTCCTCTCTTCGATACACTTCCACGCCCACTCAATGCGTTTGTGCCTAGTCCAATGCAAGAGTGGATGTGAGAAGTAAACATTCCGACTATGAAAGTTGTGAAGCATTTGTGTATGCGTGTGTGTGTGTGTGTGTGTGTGTGTGTATGTGCAGTTAACACAGTCGTATTCTCGTACAGGTTCATGCTGAGTGATTAAAAATAGTGATATGTGTGTGTATTTGCGACCACAATGAAAATGACGATACCAAAGCCAAGCTGGGGTTGGTAAGGCCAACTTGTACAATCTGATGAAATGTAATCTAAACCCGGCTAACGCCTGTGAACGTCAGTTGATCACACCTTGCTCAACGATTCGCACTCACAGTATCCACCTCGTGGCTTTGGCAGAAATGATGCGAGTTCAAAAAACAGGGGAGGGAGAGAGTAGTAAAAGTCGGCGCATTTTCCAGCCTTATTAATCAAATCACAATGTGGATGAGTCATTGCAAAGTGGAGTTCACTTGTACTATTCTATGGGGTAGTCAACTGTTCGCCTGTTTTTTTTTTTTGCACAAGCAATTATTTATCTCATTTCTGGGTGATCTTAATTTTACATTGTATGTGGACCGTCCACTCGCCTATCACTGTGATGGCGTCCTTTATATAGTCCTAACTATTTCACACACTCATGTCGAATCGATTTTATTGATTTATCATCACTGCAATGTGAATGATTAAATAAGCGACGCTGATGTGAAGTCACGTTTGTGTTAGCGTCTTTTATAGGAGAAATTAGTAGTATATTCTACGCCTCCTAAACAAGTTTTTTCCCCACACACACATTCACTTTTGACGTCAGTTTGTGTACTTTTTAAAGGAGGAGGGTAAAATGTGGCCTCCATCGCTCAGCTTTGTACTACTCCTCCCCTCTTTCACCTTAAATCCGTATCACAGAGCAAATGTTTTCCAACCTTTTTTTAGGATTCAGGCATCTTGCCTATTCTGCCAGATTAAAACAGACCCAATCGTGCACCTGTATTGAAAGTAAAGTAAATTGATGCAAAGGAAGAGTTTGAGGCAATCAAGATGGCAGGATTGCCTGGCCTAGATCGAGATCCAAAACCGTATGTCCTCATTGACCGGCCAAGGTATTCCTTGCACACGGTTTCTGCTTTCAAACCGTCGCCACTTCACGTGACTCTTCCCGTCAACATGGGATGACTCTTAATGCTAATTTCCCTCCACCCATCGATTTTTAATAAGTTGATTTACAAGTCGAATCGATGAGGAGAGAGGTTTTTCAATCAGTAGGGTGGAAGGAAACACTAATGCGGTAGAAGGTGTCACCATCTCGCCGGACTAATTAAGTGGTTTTAACATCGCCCAGGTGGTGAGGGGAGGCCGAGGGAAGGGGGGCAAAGGGTAAACATTAGACGAGAGAATTTCACAAACGAAGCGGGAGTGAAGGTAGAAGGCAAAAAAAAAACACACCAATCTGATTGGCATTGGCGTTGACTTTATGTGCGGTGTGAACGTTAGTAGCTTCGTGTTCACGAATGTATCTTTGTGTGTGTGTGTGTGCGTGTGTTTGTCGTGTGTGAATCGGATTGCCAGTTTACAAAGAGGCGGGAGTTCGACATCATGCTGTTTGAAGTGAGGACTGCACTAGTGTCAGGAGCTCAACAAGCGTAGGAATTTTATGATTTCAACTTGACAGCACGTGTGTGTGTATGTGTGTGTGTGTGGGTAGCCATAAAGAGAGTACAAACACCTATCAAGAGGGTCTACTTGAATTGAATCGCCAAAGCTGCAACACTAAATCAAGGGACGCCGCCTATTTTACAATCTCAACTACTGTGACAGACATTTCAACGGCTTGTGTGTGAAGTGATCCACTTCGCTGTGAGGAGCAAAAAGATTGGTCTGCCTCCAACACCATTAATTACCCACTCTCTCCCCCCTGTCCCAGTGACAAAGTCAAATAGAGAGATCACACCTACAGCGACTTTTAGGTTAAATAAATTTTGAGGAAGTTCACAAACCTGTGATTAATAAACTTATTTAGCTTTTTACTACCAGCGCCTATTTCGGAAGCGGCTAAATGATTCAGCCTAACGGCTTTGGGGGATAAAGAAGGGAGGTGATTTGGCCGCTCACATTCTCTAGGAAATATCGAAATTAGCACAAAGAAAAATAGAAACTGAGAGAAACATCAACAGCTTAGGAGGTTGGAAGATGAATAAACAGAAATTTAGCTAGCCATCAACCCTATTGTTGATCTCCCAACTCCAGACTAGTAAGTTTGGACTGCTACATGGGTATGGCGTAATCCGTATTCACTGCTGAAGACCAAACTGCAGTTTTTGAGCACAATAGATGAGGCCCTGAAAATTATTTTTTAGTGTCAAGTGCTGACTCTAGCCATAGAAGGCGTTGAAAGTAGTAGTTTCCCAGGCAAATAGGCCATTGCACAACAGATAACACCAAGCAGTTCGAAAAGTAAATATTCTTAGGTTAGAAGCGCTAGACATCTTGTTTTAGTCATTTTAAATCCACTTAATCTTTTTGTGACACAATTTGGTGCAATCAATTGTGATGGGCTAATTACGAGCATCTGTCACATATACGTGACACCGGAGTTAAGCGTTTTAAGCACACAACACGATAAAAAAAACACTTATTTGCTGAATTAGTGATAATTATGGAGACCTAGTGTTGCTGCTTTTGTTGTGTTTGAGCTAAATAATTACAAATATCGGCCTCTTTTGCATTGTAAGAAATAACTAGAGGTATTTCCTCTATCATTCCCTCGAGAAGTGATTCAATTAAACCCACTCGGTTTACCAATTCCTCTCTATTCCAATTTTAAGGAGATGTAATCTGCTTCAAAAGGGATAAAGGACTAACTTTAGTAGACCTTAGCTGACTTTCGCTGATCCTGTTGTAAGAATTTGGATTGACTGATTCCAGAAACTCACGAAGACTTGAGGCGCTAGGCTATTTGAACACATACTGGTACAAGAAAAATGTCATTTCACATTAATGCCTTGCATCAGTCCAACTTGTGCGTCACTTCTCGAGGTGGTGAACAACACCAACACCAACAAGCAGGAGAGAAAGGGGAGAAGAAAAGAAGAGAAAAAACAACATTGGCGCTTTTTTTACCTCTCTCAGTCTGGAAGTGCGGAAGGAATGGAGGCAAATTGGTTACAAAAAGAACAGGCCACTTTTCGTCCTTTTGTAATGTGTACTTTAGCCAAAATGCACGAAAGGATGGTAGGTACGTGGTTATGCTTGTCCGCCTAAAAGTGGGTCCAGACAATGCGGTCGAGCGTAGATTGGACTACATTTCCAGAAAAAAACAAAAGGCAAATCCGGCTTTGACAAGCTCTAAACCTCATGGGGCAACCCGGCATTGTAAACCAGATCCTTTCTTGTCAAAATATGGCATAACTTTTGTATGTATTGTTTTCTTTCTCCTCACCTTCACATTTAAGCACATTACGTACGTAACAACATAAGAAAACCAGGCGTCACATATATGTGACACAGATGGCAAACCTACTCCTAAATCATTGTTGTTATATTTTTTGTGACGGGGTAACAATATTTGTTCTCAATGCTGAGGATTTGCACTAAAAATGCCAAATACCATAGTTGGCAGTCGAATACGTCAAAGATTTACGTTCTCGGTGAAGTGACCTTTTGACGTGATTGAACACATTGCGGTGGCTAAGCGATTCCACGAGGCTGGTTATCTTGTGGGTTGCCTTTCAAATATCAAATACTGCATTCACAAAGTAGTACTTGATGGCTTAGGTTTCAAGTAACCTATTTGACCTTTCGTTTCGTGGGAAGACGACATGACTTTTGGACTCACGTCATCTCATCATGTGTCATTCGCAACCCCTTTTTTTCACTCCTCCATTCATGAAATGCACAGAACTTCAGGTCATTGGCGTTGAAGGCGCCTGATGCCAGTACGATTACAAGACTAGCTCGGCTGATTAGTTTCGACCAGATGGTGAATGATTTGCCGCCATTATTGCGTCTGCTACTGTCGGTACTCGTTTCTCAAACAGATAGCAACAACTTCAATTCCCTTCTTAGGTCATTTTTTTTTGGTAAAATTAACTGACTCATAGTCACGTATTAAGCTGACTCCGAGAGAAGGGTGTGATACAAACATTATCGACACTTTTAGATCAAGCATGACAAATCATCGGGAGGGTTGGGATTGTGGACGGTTAGATCAGGGCCACACCTCGATTGAGACAAGTAAAAAGAAAAAAATGTACATAGCATTGTTTTAATTTTCGTCTTTCCAGTTTATTAGGTTGTTGAATTAGTCGGACATTCTCGAGAATCTGGAGAACTTGCTACTTTGTATCAACTGTATAGTTAAGTCGTTGTTAGTGCGATCTCCTCTGCACTTTATGGAGAGAAGATCTTTAATTTGGCTGTGCCACTTGGAGCGCTTTCAATGCTTCATTGCTTGGTCCTCACGGGACCAGGATCGTGGTGAGACCTTTTATACTGCTAACCTAGGTCAATCTCGGGCCTAAAATTTGCAACTTTTTTCTCAGGACAGTACAATCTGGGTGCTGGAAGGAGGCAAAAGGCTAATGTTGACATCTAGGGGGTTATTTGCTTTCAGATTAACTCATTTTACTAAACGAATGCTTTTCTATGCCTTTAAGAACTCCTTCAACGTTAATTTATTCAAGGATTAGCATAATACTCCCCGTCCAATCCAAAGAGTTTCGACAAGGAGGAAGAGGTGAATGGTAACAGTCCAAAAAGAGCGTTCCATATTCAGTACAGTCAGTGGACCAGTAATCCGACATTCTTGGTTTTAAGCTTTTTAAAAACATGACCAAAATAGAGAAAAAGAAATTCAGAAAACCTTCTAGGCCAAAAACATAAAAGGTTTTTGATAGATTCAATGCTATCATTATTTAACTTCTTCACCTCTTCTGACATGAAGTGAAGGTGGAGGCGGAGGAAGAGGGGAAATAACTGGAATTTCCTTCTTACATTACGATTCTAGATTGGTTCGATGATACATTTTCCAGAAAAATAATCACTAGAAGTGGTTGATTTAAAGTAAAACAATTGCTTTTTTCCAGTCGTTGATGATTGGCTTAGTTCCAAGAAGGCCATTTCCCAATTCCACTGACAGTTTTGACATATGTTTGTTTATTTGATGGTTGACTTGTTTAGTCATTTTACTACAACATCACAAGGAATCACTCGGAAGCGAATCACTTCGGAAGCGAAGAGGAAGGAGCCGCCTTCACGTCAATTGAAGTGGAAGGGTTGATGGGAAAGGGAAAGCGTGGATCCCGATGGAATGTTTGCCAATCCTTAGATTAAACATCTACCGATTTTCAAAGAATTCCCGCAATTTCATGAGTGGGTATAAAATAATGCGATTTTTGGTCTAACAAATTTCCCATGAGAAACCACTTCTGTTACAAGGAGACCTAGGTACGAGAATGGTTACTTTGACAACCCGATGGGGGGGTTGGAATACTTTTCACCTTTTTGCTTCAGGAATGATGGAATTGATTTATAAACTCTTGATCTTCCATACAGTGGAAATGATTTGCCTCATTACGGCTTCAGGGATACCTCCAGGCACCACAGTGATGACAACAATGCCCTAACCCTATTCTATTGACTTATCACCAACTCTAACTGTTGTAGGAGGAAGATATCAATTGAAGCGTATCATAGAAATAATAAAACGACCTCTGGTTTAGGAAACTCAGGAATTTGAATTGTTGCAAATTACCTACGGTGGAGAGAGATTAAGTTCCAACGAATCGCAAACGACCTCAAAGAGAGGCTTCCTATTGGTTCCCAAATGCCAGCATTTACATCATCGCTGGAGGGTATAATACCTCCCCTTTCTGAAATTGGTTTTTTGATAAATGTCATCCCAAAAGTGCACGGCATACATATCATGTTTAGTGCAAGGCGTCATCCAGTTTCGGCACTATGTCTTACATGACTCCTGCCCATACAGTGCGTCTTGCAGCTCCAAGACACGATTTCCTCGTATCATTTTCAGTCCAGAAGGCGATCACCTGTGGTGTACACCAGACCTCGTTACTATTGCGGTAGAACAGTGACCTCAGAAGGTGGGGCACTCGAAGACTGCGCGGACTCGTCAACCTCTGCGATTTGCATTACCGCCCTACGGCGTGATCTTCCAGCCACTCCTACATCCACTCAGGCTTTAGCGAGGCCCTAAGGAGCCTCAGTGATTTAATGGCCTAAACTGGTGAAATTTTGTCGTTCAACCCAATTTCAGTTTCCATTCTCGGCTGTGTTACCGTTCTAGTGCGAAATGAAGAGAAATTTTACCCTTATCAATGACCATACATTGAGATGTGTAAGAAGGACAAGGTTATCTCGTCTGTAGCTACTTAATTTTAAACAAAATTGTTGGGAATGGCTACATTATCTACATGCTTTGTCCATGTTGGTATAAACGATTGGACGTACTCTCCAAAGAGGAGATTTTCCTCCTGCTTTGAGGGTCCTTTCATTGCTTACGTATTCACCGATGCCTGCTCAGACCGGTACTCAAACCGCTTGTTTGAAAGTCAACTGTCCACGCAAATCCAAACCATGTTAACCCATTATGGCCTGAATTCACTAGCCACGAGTCTACTATAAGTATGACTTTTGAATACGACACCATTTTTCAACCCTCTCACAAGGAAACCTTCATTTAGTGTATTGAAAGTCTCAACAATAGCCTTTGTACAGAGAAGAGGTACTAAAAGCGAGATTGGTTCCAACGACATTTTTTTTAGGTTTTGATGGCATGGTTTGGGGTGAGTTTACATGAGGAATTACGCAATTGTCCCAATGGAAGAAACAAAGGACACGAGGCGGGTGAAAGGGAGAAAGACACCAACTCCAGGGGTGTGTTATGTGGGGTTTTCACACCCCACCCCTTGTCCAAACAGTTGGAGGCTTGATAAAGTGATCTACTGTTGTTATTGTTGGTAGTTTTGACTCATCCCCCACACCCAGGGGGAGGAGGGGGGAGAGGGGAAGCAAAACATAGCCCCGAGGTTATCAGATATGTCACATCGCCTCAGCCACATCGCGGTGGGACAAGCATCATCCTGTGTGCACACGGTAGGGCTACTTCCAGACTGGCACAGTCTCTGTGGCATTCAGAGTAGTGATTTGTTAGAATGTTTCCTCCTGAATTTGTCATAAGCGCCTTGATTAAATGTAGATGATCGAGATTTTAGTGTCACACTTTTGTAAAACGTTGATTTTTAATGCATTTGTTTGCATGCCAGATACAGAGAGATGTAGCTCAAGTTGTCATATGCCACTGACAAGATTGACGCATACATTGACGTGTAGTACTCATTAATGGCAAGCCATTTTTTTACGATACCAAGACTAGACTACAAAGGGGGAGGAGAATCATTTAAATAAGCCATAACAGAAAATAAATTTTTGAAAGAATATAAAAAACGTTTTCCCTGGGTTGACGAGTAATCAAATTGTCGCGAGCCAACGTCTTCAGTACGAAATTGGACATGCATCTTTTGCAGGAAAATTAGCCCCTACAGAAATGGTGACTTGCGGTGGAGGGGTTATAAAGGCGCCCATTTCATGCTGAGGCGGTGGGTAAACCGGTGTTGATTTTGATTGGACGAAAAACGAGGTCACATTGTTGCACCTTTCGCGGTGGATCGATAAACCGATAAACAGTGGAGTTGCGAGAACGATCGATAAGAGCCGTGTGGTGCAGCGCCTCCTCCATTCATCAACTCGTCACCTAGGTGACCACCTTTGACTGCTCGGTTAGCTTTTTTTTAAAGGAATTTGCTAGATTACAGGCAAGTTCTTCCAACCAATCAAGTACCTTGAATAGGCTATTGTCGGAAAACAACAGGACAATAAAAATGAAGCTAAAAAGCCAGTCATTTGCTTGGTACAAATGCAACTGGTATTTTATGGCATAAAAAGTAAGCTTGAAATAAATGCCGTGCTACTATTGTGCTTTGTGGACTTTGCCGCTTCGGTAGGAAAAAAAGAAGGCGACACGGACCACTGGTTGTAATGCTATGGGTCCATTAAAGTTTTGCACGAATCAAAATCTTGCTAACTGCGATAATGATAAATGAACCAATGACATTGTTAGGTTTAGAAGGCAGGCACACGCCGCCCCTTTGCGTGACAGTCTTCACACATCAGATGTTCATGTCGCGGTGATGGCATGAGCCAATTCTAAACAAACCGCGCTACATCCTTTAAACTCGCGTTTAAGTAGAAAACAAATACAAAATGGATGCCCTTAGTCACTTCATATCGAGCCCCAATGTCCTGAGTGACATTCCAAACGCTACCTGGGTCCCGTCACTTCGTTCCACACCTGCTGGCAATGTGATGTGAGTGATGCTCTGTGAACTTGGGTAATTAAGGATACTTCAATTGCAAAGTAAGTGGCTTTGTGAGAAGGGATTTCGACTTGGTAATTAAAACTAAATCTACGAGTGAGCTTAGCCTAATTTTGCCTCAAAATCCATCATCCAATTACGCCTCCTCCAGGAGTTAGGTAATCTGGGAACGGACGAGGGACTGAGTGGGACTGAAGCGCTAGCTTTACACGGAGGATCTGATGCTTGCGAAAGATGATCTCCAAGCTAGCTATCGCATTCGATGTGCTTCTCACCAACTTCACCACCTCATTCCTTAATGATGGACTCATTGAGGGGAGGATGAATGCATTCATGGGGAGTGTGTGTGTGTGTCAGGAGAGATTTAACAGGACAAGTCACTTTTCCGGAAATGCGCGTACCACGCGGATTGCGCCAACCAACAACCACCGCAATGTCTGAGTCCGCTGAGTCAGTAGCCTCGGAACGGACCAATCGCATGACAGTGCACCGGAGAGTGGATTCAAAAGACGCGGGGCGAGGCAATTGGTTGGGCGGGCAGGCCCATTGGAGAAAGGGGATTGCGCGGCACAGCTGACGAAACTCCCCATCCAGCTTACTCATCCCAGCGTGGGCACAGGAGTTGCAGATAAATGGGAGGCGGCGCTCTGGAGCACCTGAATGATAGGCGAGCGGCATAGGCATGACCGCAGACAAAACCACATCGTGACTAGCTCAACAGTTCGCCGAGTAAAAATCTCCCTTGGGATCAATCGTATACAAACCTAATGCAACTAGAATGGGGGCTTCAAACACAAAACCAACGAGATCGACGTGTCAAGCCGTCCCCAAGTGAAAGGGGAGACAGGACAGGCACTCAAGACGACATCCGACTGGTTATTTGGACGCTAAAGAGAGCCGCAGTGGGAGCTCCACGAGCAATCTTGGCACTCTTCATCCGTTCAAGGCAGAGCAGGAGCTCCACGCGCTCTCAAGACGCCACCCACGCCTGGTATCTACCGCGAACACACCTTCGGGACTAACTACTGATGTGTCCCGAGTAAGATAGTGACAAAACTAACTGGAAGGAACCAAAATCAGTATTAAACACAGTAGAGAATCCAGCGTTCAATACATAAAGATCCAATACAAGTTCGCTTTCATTTGTTTATTGCGATTTTTCCTCAGAGTAGGGTTGCGTAATCACGGGCTCGTCCTTAGCAGTGAGGATAGAAACAAAGTCCGGGAGGGGTTTTCTGGGACCGGTGTTTCCGGAGCTGTCGTGGTTCAGCATAATCTTCACCCGAATACCAAGGATACCCTGGGGAAGACGCACATGACGAACGGCGCGATCGATGTAGTAGTTAACCGGATCACCAGAGTGAATCATCAATCCATCGGAAAACTTCATGGATTTTGCGCGCTGACCCTTAATTTTCCCAGAAACAACGACTTCAGCACCACGCGCACCCGACTCCATAATGAATCTCAAGACACTGTAGCACGCCCTATTAAAAGTAGTAGATGTAAGCATAGAATGTCCTACTTTCTCACAGGAAGACCGCCTGTAAGCTTGTACCGAAGAGATTCAGCTTGCGTTGTTGCACTCAAACTGCGAGCCATCATCTTTTCGACAAACAACTCAATAGTCTTTGTCGCACGAGTCCGTTGTTGGATGAGGGATGTAAGTTCTCTGATCCTGCGCGACTGCTCACCTAGAACAGCTTGGGTTTTGGTCGCAGAAATGATGATTTCCGTGCGACGCTCATTTGAGCGAACCTTAACACCACTATAACCATCCTCAGCTAGTTCACGACGGAGAAACTCGTCCAATTCTGCTTTGAATACTCCAGCGG
The DNA here is from genome assembly GCA_001870725.1 of Taenia solium. Taxonomy (NCBI): domain Eukaryota; kingdom Metazoa; phylum Platyhelminthes; class Cestoda; order Cyclophyllidea; family Taeniidae; genus Taenia; species Taenia solium. The sequence goes on along the minus strand of MIEF01008223.1, from coordinate 57,217 downwards.
ACACAAACTAGAGTTGGCAAGACATGCTTACGCAAAGAGTCAAGGGAGTGAACCATTAAAAAAGTAAAAACTGAGCATGTTACCTTGCGCTTCAGCGACATACGACCCGTGCCGGCCATGCTCACGACTAAACCGCGGCGCGCGGAGTTTTTAGTTCAAACGAACTCAAACAACTTAATTTTAAAATAAAGTTGTAACACTTCACCAGATAAATTTTAAACAAAGCCTATCAATATACAGACAAAAACAGCTTTATGCTAGTAGCTTTACCACAGTTTAGCACACCAGAGAACTTATTTGCAAGAATGTGCTTTAAGCAAATTGAACAACGTTAAATACTAGTAGCGATCCCCTCACAAATACTTCGCTTTTGATGCCAGATTATGCCTAAAAACTTCGTAAGTGGTAATGGAAATCGGTGATTGATTTTAGCAAATAAAATGGCAGATTATGTGAAGGAACTAACTCCAGTAATATCGTGAGATTTCGGTTATTTTTCCATGGTCTACTTAAATTTTTGAACTGTGATTAACGAACATTCAATTTGGCAGGTTGCCAAGCTTTGCGTAACACGAGAGAACGCTACAGGAATTCACCAATTAACTGAAATTTGTCATTTTTCAGACTTTAATTTATCTATTTTCTCCACGATTCAAGTTCAATATCTTAGCATTCCAAATCAATTGACACACAGGTTCTCATCCTAACTAAAATTAATATTAGGAGTCATAGCGTAATTCTTAGCCAGGTGGTAGTAAATAGCACTTATGTTTTTGAAATTGCTGATTTAGTATCATTGTAGAGGCATCTTCCCATTGCTCCTCATCCCTTTCACCTCTGCTATTAGAAATCCGGGTATTCTGGGATACCTTTATTAGGACACAGGCGGATAGCACGGTAGGAGGCTGTTTATGATGGAGGGACCTCTGAATCCTAAGAAAAACCACGTGCGTCCATGACCAGGTTGGTATTATCCTCCCACCTCTCGCCTACAAAGCGCATTTAATGAACACAAGTATTACAAGCATATTTTAATACACAATCCTTTGATTTGTCATGCTCTGGTCTGCTAAGGTGAAAATTACCTCGAGTTTTGGTAGATTACGTTATTTTATTGGTTCTATTTGGTTTAACGTTTAGAGACATTTTTACTGGTTTCAAGCAACACTCATGGCATTTAGTAGAAGCATCTCTCCACCGAAATAAAGATAATAGTGTAAGAGTTTACCAAAAGATGCCTTTTATTTCTTCTTATCATTATAGTCAGTCTACCACCCAATATTCACAGTCATATCCCATTCGCTTGCATGATTTCATCCACATTTTTAGCTTCTGGATTCAAAGATTTTTATTACTTGATTCTAAAATGCCTTAAAGGTGGTATCCACGCCTGCTTTTGGTAAATTACACATTTTTTGATATTTAAGCAACTAAATACGGTTGTCGTCTCCATTATCAAAATCACTTGTTCCCAAAAGTGATTTTAATCCTTCGTGTTTTGATGGAATACTTTTAGGAGGCTCTGTTTAGTTGTGTAAGTAATGCCTTGTTTGTTTAGATTGAAAACTTCGGCCACATGAGTGGCCTTATGGTACTAACCGGTTGGCTGGCATCCGGGCCATGCCAGCAGGCCCCAATCCCTCTGTTTTCAGAATATATGTACTCTGCCCTAGCACTATGCTTTCTTTAACTTAGAGGAAGTTTTGGGATTTTACATGTAATCTTGCACTTCCGAATCTTGATGGAGAAGTGGGATTTCTCTCAATTAATATGTAAATTAAACGAGAAAACTTATTGTTTTCTCAACAATGCGTTCGATTCTCGTCAGTAGATGAATGGAATTGACTACCTGAACTTTTTTCGATTCTTAACCTACTCTTCGTTTTTTGTAGCCTAGGGTGAGTGGAGACAACACGTGCAAAAGTGAACATAGCATCAGCACGATGTTTCTAAAGCATAGTATTTCGGGACAACATGATACATGTATTCATGGCTATCTTAGCTGAGGAAAGATAAGCCATGAAGAACTGCTCTGTGACGACTCAGTTGAATGCCGTCTGTCATTCGATCTGTAATTGTTGGTCTACAACTTTATAAAAGGTATTTTAAAAAGGTAACGAAGACTATGGAACTTTAAAGGTGACCTATCGAGTTCCTTTGGATTTATAGTCAAAAAATATTTTGGTGAAACAATCAACTCTAGTGATTGAGACCCTTCGAGCCTTCTCACATAAATATACATTGCCCACGCAGAAAGCGGAGCCTGATTAGGGTATGCACCTTCGGTTGTTGAGTCCATTTTTGATCAGCCCTGAGCCACAACTGCTGAAAAGATAAGTTTGTACATTAGTTATTAAACGCGACATTGTTGATCGATGTCGTACTCTTTTCCGCAAATACGATTAAGTAAATATTCACTTAGAAGAAGCGAAATGGTGCCGTAAAAATGATTTAACGCAGCAAGTATGACTTTTAAAAAAAGAGGTAATCGTACCCCTCTTTGTTAGGTTAATGTATGAGCCCAAAGTGTAATTTCAAAAAAACCAGAAATTTATAGTTTGTTTTAATCCATTGAATAGTCTGTGATGTTTACTTAAGGTCACTGTGTTCCCATTCGAACTTGCAAAATATTTGGCAATATGCTGCATAACACGACGCTTGAGCGTCTTTTAACCTTTCCGGATAATAACTCTCATAGCGGTAGTGTATGCAGAACAAGCTTTTTACAGGCTTTCAAAGGAAGCGTACAACCACTGAAGGGCGTGAAGCGCAAATTATCCCCAAATTCCTACGACGAAAGAAGGTCAAAATATCGCCATCAGGAAGAGTCGTTGAGTTTACCTTTAAGTCGTTGTGATTCAAAATACACACTGGACTCTACCTCAACGGATGTGATTATAACATCCAGGGGTCTATGCCTACCTCCATTGTCTTTGACTGACTCACTAAATTCGGCGCATTGGTGTTATACAAAGGTTAGTGTTCCCGGCTACAGCTGCTTTTTTTGAAATAAATAATTTTCGTTGATAGTAATTAAATTTGGCATAGATTTTTTGTCATTAAATCACCTTGTTTGGCCTTATTTGGAAGATTTTCTACAAATCCTTTTTCTAATTCGCTTTAGCTCACGATATTTTGTGCGATTGCTTTAGTACAAACAGATTTTTGTGCAGCGTTTGTGTACCACCCTAGTTTAAGTTGGTACCAGTAATCAATTTTAGCGTTACCATTTACCTTGATGCAATTGATTTGGTTAATTTAAAATACTTTGCCTAGGCGATTGCTAGACCCTGTTAGTTATCACTCACTCGTCGCGGTTGTGGTGCACTGAACACGCGAAAGCACTTAAATCTCGTAACTTTTTCAAATCACATAGTTGTTTTTCATTAATTCAAACTTACATTCTAGCTCTTTAACTCAATGGTTAAAGACCATTAAGTGGGTTAACTTCTCTGAGTTTAAATTAAGACTCGCCGAATGGTTCTTGACCTTCTGTGCTTCCGATCCGGCATCTTCTTCACAAAAGCTGGAGTCTTCAATCTAGGAACAAGTGTCAGAAAGTTTTTCATGCGCCACTACTTATTATTTTTTTTGTTTTACATTTCTTCAGATGAAACTAAGATTTTGAATTACAAAACTTACTTTAGCTTGTCCCAAACATTATAATTAAGACGTATTAAATGATATGGACTTTAGAAGGGTTTTAAATTGACTATCATGACTTTAGTGCTTTTAATTTGCTAACTAATTTATTTGTACTCATTGTAATCTTGGGAGACGGGATTAGGTCAGTTCAAATCCAAATGGTTGTGACACATGATTGCTATCAATGCCTTATTGATGGATGCTGAAAGCGCAGATCGTTCTTCCTTCCAAGGAAAGTTAATACTGCTATCTTACCGCTTACCAACTATAAAACGCTTGATAGAACCACTGCAGAAGCAAGCATACAGCTGAATTGTCAATCGTTTAGCCGTGTCAAGTTCCACCATCGAGGTCTACGAAGATAATAACCATCCTTTCTTAAGTTTAAATAAGAAAGGTTATTAAAATAAGCCCAATCGTTACCTCTATTTGTCATTTTGCTGCAAAGTGGTTATTCTAAGGCCTTCTTTCCGACTGTTGACTGTCCTACATTTGGGTAGCTTACCGCGCTCCAATTTTGGCATAGTCAACATGAGCATATTCGACCCGAATTATGGAAAATAACGGCACTAGGTCCGCCCAACATTCAGGTGAGTTTCTATCCACAGTCCTAATAGACGGACGACTGCAAAGGCCTCTGCAGTTTTTTCGCCTTTCCTTGCATCTCCTACCCTTCCTCCCACACCCACACCTACACCATCTTCAAGTACGGCCGGCCAGGCGATCTGGCTGGGCGCTCGTCCACCTTAGATATATTTCAAGCCTCTTTCCTCTGAACTAATTATTTACGTGTCAGCACCTCTGATGTTGTGTTCTGGTGGATATTTACCATTCATGGTCAAATTGGTACTTGCCTCCGAATTTGTTGGCGTCCACATTTACTTCCATGCTTTCGTCAACATTGGTGGCTACATTCGCTTGATTTATTATGGAAAAAATGGGTAAATAAGTAATTTCAAGGCGTAAACTTGTCTCCTTGTTTAACTAAAGGAGGCACTTTTATGCCAGAGTCCGAATGATATGCATTTCTGTCCTTAATAGGGTTGCAAGACTTGTTCCACCGTCGACGTTCCCACACAAAATAGCGTTGATCACAAGGTTGTTTTTATTTTCCTCAGAGTAGGGTCTTAGCAAAACACACATAGATGGTCAACATAAGAAATAAGCATTGCATTGCCTAACTAACGTGTAAACCAAGATTGATGTAGGGTGTGGGGCTAGAATGTCACTCGTTTGTTCCCTCTACACGACTTGATCGGTCAACATTTCACCTCTATGCGGTTGACACGTAATTTTCGAGGGGATGTGCACTGTCAGTGGCCTCATCCCCTTTCCTTTTAATTTCAGATTTGTCCAAAAAAACTCGAGTTCACATGGATTATTGAAAACTTCAGTCTGTCCGTTGCTGCACCGGGTGAGACGGTGGTGTCGCAAAGCTTCCCAGTTCATACCAACAAGGGCTATGCGTGGTAAATTGACCTCATTGGTTTCAATTTGTTTTTTTTCTCACATTTCCTTTTTACGGAATTTGAGATAACAGTATCACCCACCTGACAAGGAGGGCTGTCACTAACACGTCATACACGTGGCGATGGATGTTACTTCCTTTATACTGGGCATTTAAACTGATCATGCCACACTCCATAGGTATGAGTTCTGAAGTTCTGATAGAGGCTAAAGGAAGACGGGTGACCACAAAATCATTGCAATGATTCCACTGTAATTGCGTAAAAAAACACCTGCGCTCTTTGATCAAAACCGGTCCAAAAATGATCCTTATCAAATCATGCCATTTACGACGAGTAGGGAGGTGGGGAGCAGAGCATCAAAAATTGCATTGGCCTTTTAAATTATTGTCTAAAAGGCCAGCGTGGAAGCTATTTGGCATTCTAATTCTGGGGAAGGTCAAATCTCTACCCTTCCCTTCACTCCCCCCGCCCCCTCCCCTCCCCCTCCCCTCCCCCTCCCCTCAAAGTTTGCTAAGGCTGTCACTGGTCCAATGCGGGACTGAGATGTTGTTGATGTGCATTTTAAGCAGATCACTTGCTTTTACTTAGTACTTTTTTTTCTCGAAAAGCAACTCAATTAAAGTATCTATTTTATCCTGAAGAGTGTCCCGGTTACCCCTACCCCACCTCCCTTACCTCTGCCCTTAAAAATGTTGGGAAGGTGGAGAGGAACAAATACGGGTGAGGCCTTTTTTTCTCACTCTACTTGTTCCGCCAGTAATTAGCAGGAAATTTGCCTCTTTCACCGAGGTTGCGGTAACGTCTGGTGCATATACAAGACGAGAGTGCCACAGCAGCTTCTGCGAGGCTGCTTAAGTGAAGATTACAGACGCATAGCAGTTAACTTTCACAATAAGGCTCTTTAGTGCGCACCAAAAAAAAATTTCCAGACACCACAGGCATAGTCTGGCAAATAAAAGCCGGTTTTTACTGGTCTAGTAGCCTCTCAATGATCAAGACATTGAAGCCTAGTGTGAAATTAACAATTCATGCGCGGATTGGGAACCCCCTCCCCTCTCGTGCATCCACGAAGCTCCACCTACCCTAGTGGCAACCTTCCTGTTCTCCTGTTCAAGCCCCCTCATCGATTTACGGGTTTGCGTATTTGTCAGGATGTCTATCGTGAAATGGCGAAAAAGGTTGACGAAATTACTGAGAGGTGAAGTTCCCGGCGTCACTCAACCAGTTGTCGTGTTGGAAACAAAGCTAATGTCTTTGTTAGGCCCATAACGAGGCAGTAATGCTTTGTGCAACCATTTTATGTGTTAGACATCAAAGTTCCAATGGCATTGGAAAGAGGACAGCTCTCTCTCCTCCCTCCCTCTCTCCTTCCCCAACCAATGGCACAAATTATTTGCCTTTTATGGCCTCCTCAAAGTGCCCACCGGTTCAGTCTGTGCAACGCATTGGCACGATTCACATTCGTTCCAGCAAGGGCAGACAAACCAGAGGTGTGAGCGATCCAACCTTATCTACACCGTGGATGGCTTTAATGACGTCAGAGAGCAAAAAACCAGACGTTCGTTGTGAGACGGGTGGTGCAGGCATCAGACTGACAAATCGTCTTGTGTCTACTGCACGCACTTATGTGGAGGTGTCTACAGCCCCCCACTCAATTGACATGCCATAGTCTCGCTACCTCCTACCACTACTCCCTAAGCCTTCACTTCACCGTCGAGACACTAAAAACTACCATTACTTGGATTGGAGATAAGTCCGAGTGGTATAGAAATTCCGTACTCAGTACTGTACTGTGCTAAATCGGACAAAACCAGGTCAAAGTTCACACACACAGTGCACGAGGGGAAGAGTAGTTTACACAGAGATTAAATGAGCTAGTTAGGGCGGAAGTCTGCGTGTTTTCCTTTTTTTTCCTTGTTGAGACATCTGTAAACAATGCCAAAACGGTGCACGGAGGAGGAATACAATCTTGCGAGTGGAGTGACGAGCAAAACAGACATTTTGAAGGTCACTTGCCCTCACATTCACCCACAAGTGACCTTGAGTGGTGGTTGCGGGGGTATGCGCTACACCAGTCGCAAATGGCAGATGTCTGCAAGTTGGGTCAATTGGCGGAAAAACACGTACCTCGGACGTACGTTCGAGGACAGTCACACGTATAGGGGTGCACAAAAAATGACCTTGGAATGAGAGCAAGAGACGGCGGAGGCAGATGGAGAGACCAGCATCCTTCCTGCCCTCCGTAAATGCACGCTAGAAAAACGCCCTGTTCATTCCCTAGCTTCGCGCAAAGGGACGCTAATGACACGACTCTCTCGGGATTGGATGCAGTTGGAGTGGTCCGAAAGCATCGTGTACTTCCTCTTTGGATGATAAAAACTGAAGTCTAGATTGGGGCGCGGTTGGTTCCAATTGTGCGTACGCAGTGGTTCTCCTCCGCAATGCGATGCGACAATTGGTAACTAGGTTGCAATTGGGTGGATGCCCCAGGACATCGTCTGCTAATTGAAATGAGGCGAGAATTCGAGGCCGGAGACACATTGGTCTGTCTACACCGCTTTTTTATGTGTCTAGACACGGCTCCATTGTGTTATGGCTGGAACGGGAAAAACGTAAGCAAAGCCATGTTGATGACTCGATTTTATTATCCATTGAATGAAACGTTTTTAACGGCAATGTGGGCGCTACAAAGCTACCCACTGGATTTCGGCTTCAACTGAGCCAATCGGATTAGTCGAAACATCAGTGTCTGGCAGCTAGGAATCTCTTGGAGGAAAATACTATTGACACCATCTTGGACCTCGCGATCCATCCATGATGGGCTTCGTGGAGCTCATAGTTGCATCAACACCCAGGAAACCGCGGCAATGATTGGAACAAAAAAGTGATTTACAGCAAAGTGCCCATTGAAGTTGCACTGATCATTGCAACCGCGGTGAATTCTACTTTAGAGGAGGGGGTCGCTGACTCTTGTTGACATCCAATTGATCTCTCTTTGAACCGGTAATATCAACTCCTCGTGACTGTGAACTTTGTCACTGAGCTTGAGGCCTGCGTGTGGTTTTTGTTACGGCAAGAGGGGACCTACCCTCCACAAATGAGGACAATCTTCTCCGTGTAATCGCTTAATGAGGATTTTCTATATTCCATCTTATTTTCCCCTTGAAATTCGACAGCTGTTAGACCTTGGTTTGCCTGGACTTCACATCGAAGGAGGCAGGATTTACGCCACGTTCTGACTTATTTTCTTGAACTCGACCCCCTCACAAGTTGGTTCTGTGTTAAGCCGACAACAATTTTGTTTTAATCTTCAAAAGTAGCGGAGCAGATGTAAGCAGGAGTGAGTGTGTTCGTGTCAGCAAGTAGATTAGTAAAAGCTTAAGCTAAAACCCAACTCTAATTTGGTCTTTTGTCCAACTTTTATTACCCCTTTTATTCCTGTTTGTTAAACGCCAACCTGATCCGTTCAGCGGTTCCCGTGGAAAACGCACGTTAATGTTTGTGCATTCATATTGTTTTGTGCAGGAAAGTATAAACTGTGCCACTCGGAAAAGTGCATGCAAGTAGGAGGAGGAGGAAGGGAGGGGTTGGGGTGATAGGAAGACGGGGAGAGTTCAAAAAGCGGAGCTGGGGCCAATTGCGTGCTTGTGTGTTTTCCATTTCATCTGTAACCAGTTCTCGCGCACCCCGACCTTGACTCACCTACTGGACATTCGCGCACTCAGACAGACCTCGCGCGTCGTTGTTGGCGCGTTTTGAAGGCTACGCACCACCACCTCCTCTACGGCAATCTGTAAAAGTCTAGGTGTTTTTCAAATTATCCTACTTGTTTTGCTCCTTCTCACTTTACGGAGGCCTGAGCCAGAAGGAAGCGGCGATGTAAGGACGAGTGCACAAAACATGCGCGACTCTGTTGTGTCTGGAAGGCGGCCTCAAAACACGGCTTTCGTGGTCAATGTCATGCACGAGCAAAAGTGCGAGCTTTTTGAGCAAACTGTTGCTTGGCCCTGGCGATGCTTTATATTTGGGTAGTAAAGGCCGCCGCTGTCCATCCTGTTCGATAGTCGCGTGCTGCGCTTCCTCGAAAATTACTTTTATGGGGGTGATGTGGCCACGCCGCGAAACATTTTCCAGCATCGCTTTTTAATCTTGTGTGGGTGACTCTTGCACTTCCACATGATGGTCCTTCGCCCGTAACTTACTACTGATATCATAGTCAGCGTTTCTGTTAAACTTATTGGCGCATTTCAAGAAAGTCAGTTCGAGATTGAGATTCCTTCCCTCCCGAAGCACGATCGGTCGGTCACTTTTAAAAGTTGTTAAAGCTGTGGACGTCCTATCCTCTACTTTCGTTTCTTTACCTATCTTTCGTTTCTGCCTCATCGGCCAACATAGGAATGATACTTTCGTTGAAAAAAAGAAAGGCACCGCCTAGGTTTATTGTCCACAAGGGATGAAGGCGGGAGTAATATACTCCTTTGGTGGCATTTTTAGTGGTCAGCGACACGCAAAAATGGCGTCTGAAATACCTCTGAATGAGGTATGCCACTTGAGAGTCTAAAAATAAATTAATTGCGCCTGGAAGACAGAAAACAAGACCAGGGAGAGGAGAAAGATAGTGGCTTTGTGCGTGGTTCAGGTACCGAACTGAGGAATTTGAAAATGAGTAGTTAAGCCTTATCCAGCCATATGATTAAATAAGTGGCATTCTGTTGTCCCTCCTCCAAGGTCTCTTCATGTAGCTCCTCACGGCAAGTGTCCGGAGCTACGAGACTACGTGTCTGTGTGTTTGGTGATGGAATCGAAGAGAAGGCGAGATGGTCACTCTCCTCAAGCTGCGTCTGCCGCTACCTCTCTCCTTCCCGCCCGCTTTCGATGCAGTCTGTTGGATCAACTCGACAGAGTGGCCTTCACCAACGGTAGGTACTATTTTACCAGAGGATTGAATGCTAACAGGAAATCATAGAACAAGGCGGCTATTGTAAGGCACTTATCCTTGAAAATTTGAGGGTGTACATTTATGTTGCGAGAGCCAATAGTTCTCATGTGGCGACCAAGTCTGCTAGGTCATCGCTTCCACCTAGACCATTTCTACGGCTACAGGCAACGCCCAAAAGGCCACCGTGATTCAAAAATGGAAAGCTGTAAATTTCGGTGGGGGTATAAATACATTCGATATTTTCAAACCTCTTGATTAGCGTCAGGAGTTGGCCTCCTCATCAACTTGTCCGAGTAACGAAGTTCCTTACACACGGTAGGCAGAAAAGTCCCGCAGGCAAATTGTTGGACTTGACTAGATCTTTGCACAATTTCTCCTCCCATTTCACTACATAGTTTATCTCTCCTGAAATACAAGTTGCAAATTGGTTGCCGCTGTGGCGGGAGACGAGAGTCCTTTGTTTCATTAGCGAAGACTGAGTACACCTGGTTTTCTGTCCCTTCCCTTCAATTTTTGCATGGAGCAAAACGGTACAGCCGCCTAATTACATTGTGCCAAAATGTTATCGCATTTTTTTTTATGGCGACCGCGCTTTTGATGCAGCGCAACGCGAAGTGAAGTGCGCACAACTTCGAGGAACGCCGAAACCGTAGGCCAAATTAGGTGGGAGATTTCACCTCTAGGGCAACTAGCCTAATTTGGAAGTAGTCGAGGCAATTTTGGAAAAAAAAAATATCACAACGCTAGAACTGGAGTACGCATTACCTGACAAACTAGTCATCGCCTTCCCATCAAAGTCATCCACGCAGGCATGAGAGCGGTGGACTTCAAATTGACCGCCTTGAATCGCCAAAGGTAAGGGAGGGGGGATCTCGTTCCTCACTTTTCTAACCTACTGACAAGCCCACAACTGGGCATAGGACAAGGAATTGTTGATGGTCTGTTGCCGCGGTGGCAATGCATGCAGTAGTCGGCGTCAGATGTGTGTCCTATTAGTAATAGCGGATACACGTGTCCAACTACCGGCCTTCGCTGCTGGTATACAGTGATGGCACGACCCCTGTGAACATCTATTCAACTCTTGGGATGCCTGATTGTCACTTAGCCCATTCCAGGGTGAAAGTGGGCAAGGGGTGAATCTTTTAACCGCAGCAATAGGACATTGAAAACAATCACAATATAAGAACATTGGCAATTCCGAGGATTCAGCCGCCATCGGATGACAAGACAGTTATTCCCTCTCCACTGGCACCGATGACGAAGTGAGGCTGGGCTGCCCTGGATTAGTTTAGCCGCCATGTCTTGCCTCCTAAACACATGTATGCTCCACTCGGTAACTGAATTAACTTCTACAAGTGCGCTTCAGTTTGGAACCCTGATGTCCAAGGTGCCAATCTTCTTGTCATTGACCCAATTCCATTGGCAAGTCAGGTCTTGAAAGTGTCTCTCAGTTTCTAAAAGTTAGCCCAACCATTGTGTGAACATTGTCTGTAAAGGGCCAAAAGTGAGGTGACTTCTATTTTCTGTAACTCCTCTTCCATAATCAGGGTGAATGATGACGAGATGGCTTTCAGCCCTTGCGGCTTTGCAAATGTCTTTCACCCAGCAAATGTTTATCGCAGGTAGATGAGTGGGTGGAGGAGTAGAAGTGTATGTAGGATACAGTAGTATTGTATCTCTTATGTGTCCAATCTTTTTCTAAAATAAGAATGATGGACCTTGGGTGGAGAAATAGGAAGTGAAATCGTGTTTGTGCTCTCCTTTTTCGATAATTTTCCTTTTGGTTTGTTTACAACTGATTCTATTGGCTCCTGACTACCAATCTAATCCTCTCTGCCTTTACTCATTTCTTTGTATCCTCTGTAAAGTCTCGTATGGAAAAAAAACTGTACAGCATTACACACAAAGTGCTTCACAGCCTGTTTTGGGTGGATGTGGAACTTAGGATGCCTGTGTGCTATGCTACTTCGTGTGGGGACATAGATTCCTGTCAAAAGGTTTGGAGCGGCCCCTAGATCTGGACAATGTGAAAAATGTAGATTTTGAAGATGAATCATGAGCTAGCAAACAAAAAAACTCGCGAATCATTTGCCTTTTATTACTTAGTCCGAAGGTAGGACTCCTGAAGTGGGCCATCGTGTCTTGCTACACGTGGATCCTTGGGGCCATCGTCGTAACTCGTCAACTGAACCTGGCATGCAAAATCAGCGTTGTTAGTGTTTTTGAAGGAAACTAGCTACTTTTTTATTTAGAACATCTGTCTTGGTCGCTTTAGAAGGTCTTTCAAAGAAGACGAAAAATTAAAAGAAGCCTGGAAGGCATCGTATATAAACAACCAAGATTTTAGTTTTTTTTCGCTTAAAAACTTCATTTTTTTTACTTAAAGAATATGTATCAGCTGATCTACATTAAGAAACCGCCAAGGGAGCTAATTGCGTTGGTAACGAGATCTACTACTTAATGTCACTCAGTAGGGTCGTATCACACTGTCAACACTTAAAAAGTTGACAAAAAATGTAAAGAATGTGCAAAAGAGGTTTTTTTGCTCTTTACTTACCTCAAATCTACTGACTTTCTTCTTCTTCTTTAGAAACGGAACGGTATCACCTCGTAGGTCCAAAAATGGGGCTGGGATTTTGCCGTTTCGTTGAGCGATCTCGGCTCTACCCACCGCTGGGTGTTGACACGGAGAGTGTCGCAATGTCGGGACGAAAGGACGGTCCACCTGCAGCCTCCGCAACATTGACGACAGATGATCATCGTCTTGTTGGACCTGGCGACCGAGTCAAGTTTTTTGCCGAGGTCAGAATTAGTGGACCTCTTTAAGTTGCCTTTCTTGTTGCTGAAGTCGTCCTCCCTTATCCTCCTGTAGGCCTCCACAAATCGTTTATTATGTCACGAGTAAAAGGGGCACAAACTAATACTACGTATTTTTTGAATTTCTTTAACGGTTTTAGTTCCATATGATTGCTGGCGAGGCTGAATCGTCCTGTTTTGCCGAGATATAGCAACTTGGATCCTCTTCTAGCTGGATGCTAATCGCTTCCCTTTTTCTTCCCACTTTTCCTTCCACATTCAGACTCGTATTTGCGTATGGGCTTTTCTCATGACATTTTTGTGGACTTTAACTGCCTGCGCCTCCAACTTTGATGTGCGGCTAGCGCGGAGGTATTTGCGCAGCCTTATTTCCTGATTTACGCCATTCCTAAGGTCGACCTCTCATTCCACCAACATGTTTTGCCTCTCGGATAATTTTCCGATACCAACCCTCTGGTGTCTATAAGTCTATAAGTCCTAAAGCTGCTCCCCTTTTAAGGTGGGAAAAAGGCAACTCCCAGTGAAACCACTTCGAGATTAGCGCTGGATAGTCTTCTTGAGGGAGTTAAGACGCCTGCTTTGAGCCACTACTTAAGTTACAAAAAATGGTGACCAAGAGGGGTGCTAGGTGGAGATCTTCCTAGCATGGGCAAAGCTGGTTCTGTTGAGGCCCCTCCGACGTCCAAAATCGATGCAAAGTTCCCTCCACATCACGTCAGTTAAACATCTTAAAAGACAAACGCCAAGGCGGCTTTCGTTAGCAACCTTTTGGTGTTTTCCTCCATAATTTGGGTACTGGGAGATTGTCTCAAGGTCGCCTGCCCCACCTACAGTGTCATGAACGAGGATCGGGTCGCCTTTTTGTTTGTGTGGATGTGTTGTGTATGCCGCAAATATTGGTAACCCAGTTAGTCGACAAGGTCGGTCAGTTTCCGCCGAGTAGGCCACAACTCCTCCCCCACTCCGCCCTGCTCCGACCCCTTCCCCTACGCCCTGATTGTTGCTTTTGTTGTGTTTGTGCTTTTCTCTTCTTCTTCTTCTTCTTCTTCTTCTTCTTCTTCTCGTCTTCATCCCTGTTGTCCGCTTCCCGAGGCTGACTTGTGGGGCATTATTTTTTTCTTTCCGATTTGATCTCGAAGACACCGATATTTTCCGCGTGTCGTTTTTGGTGTCAGATGTTTTCGAAAACATCACTCGGATTGCTCATCCGAAGTTGTTGTTTTGCTGGTCGCGTGATTCACAAAGCCTCCACGTACACAAACAGCCTCATATCTGGAGGTGAAATGGTCTTTAACTGGTTCCACTCTTGATCGGTGAAGAATGAGTTCTTGGAGGCGTCGCTATTGCAACCAAGGCGCCCTAGAAACACAAACGCAATGCTTTGCAGGTCCTTATTTTGCTGTAGCCATCTTTGAAGGTACCATAAGGGGTCTGATCCACTAATCCGCGGGCCAATGCACGAAAGCCTCAAACGATCCGTTTCAAACCGTCTACCTTTCTTGATCAATCCTCATCGTGGTGTTGGAGGAAATTGGAAGCAGCTGTGAAGCAGGAACGAGGATCACGAGAAATCCACCAGTAGTTAATGTGTCTTGATGAGTCCGCCTGTCACCAATTGGTTAAGGGTGACCAAGGCGTGTATATCTATGCCATTGACCCTGATTTCACTCTTCTTTTATCTCCTTCTACCGTCTTACTTTGTCAATCATCTGCTTAAGTCATTAGGGCCTGGATCTTTTCTTGGCGCTCCTCAAGGTTGTTTAAATGCATTGAAGATCACGTTTCGCAAGGTAGAGCCAAAGATGGGATTCCCAACCACTGGATCTTCTGTTTGACAGAATGGTGTGGAAGATAATAGCTCTTCCACTAAGCAAAATTGCATAAACTAGGTGGTATTTAGGGGCTGCGTCCTGAAGGTGTTATAAAACTTATGAATGTGAAGATAGCTAAATCATGCAGGACCCGCAGTACGAGTGATGTGAAGCGACCCCCATTCCGCTATCACGAAACCAGGGTGCCCGCTTGTCACCGCACACAATTGAAACATCTGTTCTTGAGAATGCGTTAATTCTACCCCTCGCAATAGATATTCTGGATCGAAGAGGAGATCTACACATCTGCCTCTGAAGACATCCCCTCCAGCGTTGATTCCATTGACGATTGCGACTGCCCTCCCGAAGTACAGACATCTACAGATCTACAAACCGACCTCGAACGCCTTCTCCTCTCCAACCGTCTGGCTGATGTCAAAGTCACTGTGGGTGCCACGGCAACGCAGCAGAAGTGTGATGGCACTGTTATTGTCGATATCCCAAACCTTTCCTGCCCCATAGCCTGCGATTGCAGTGATTGCATGGCACCGATGCAAGGCGCACTTGAGTTCTGCGCTCATAAGGCAATACTAGCTGGTAAATTGGACCATTTCTTAGGCGATTAAAAACTGTCATTATATAGCTGGTAAACCCTCCGGTCTTTTTGGGGGTAGATACTACCGAAATGTAAAACGGTCGTTTAAGTAGCACTGACACTTCTTGCTTTAGTTATTTTGATTTTTCCAATTCTTTATCCCCAGTAAGCATACAAATCTGGAAGTAGAATTAGCATTAATGTATAAAGTGGTTAAGAAACTAGCAGCATAGACGTTGTAGGTGTGTAACCTAGATCACAGGGATGAAAAGGTCCGCAAAGTCAAATGTACAACCAAAACAGTTACTAGTTTTCCACAATGCCAAAGCATACTTTTTTCAGATTCAAATTTTGGTAGACAATAGATTTTATTTAGGTGACACCTCACTACTTCATTGTCGCTTTAGCCTCATCCCCGAAGCTGTTGCGAATATTTTCGTCCAAAAATGACGACCACCTTTACGAGGGGACACAGAAACTTGTGTTTTGTGGTTCTGGCCTCCTGCCCGACGTGATTCCAATTTTTCTGCGCTACGCCTACACCCATCGAATTGATCCAACAGTGAGCCACACCCAGCTCGTATCCCTCCTTCGACTAGCGTACCAGGTAAAGGTTGAGTCACCTCTTTGACCGTTGCATACTAATCAAGACTACAAGTTGATTAGTCATTGACAGAAGACTACTAGATCAAGGCTCGATGCCGCTGCTGTGGAGGCTGATTGGTGGGTGGCCAAAAGATGTCAAACATTGCCCTTTTCTGTAGCTTCTTTAACTGTTTTGAGTGTCGCCTTCCTAGCCCCTTCCTCCTCTCTCTCAGTGGTCATGTGCTGGCAACATTAATCGCTTTCTCCTGAGAGAGGGTCATCAATAACCATTCAACTCAGTTAACTGTGATATCATAACAGTACAGAATTGATTGACATCCATTCATGAGTAGGGTGAGGTTCCTTGCTGTGTTGGAGAAGGTTCACTAACGTTGATGCTAATGTAACGCTTGAGCCATCGCTGGGGTCGTCGAAACGCACTAGTCTGGAGGCAACTTTATTTAAAGCATCATGAAACCTGAAGGACAAGCAAAGAGGCTGATTTTCGGGGGTCTGCGAGCAACAACTTTCATTCTGCCATTCTGGTCTGCCGAAGAAGTCCGATAGTACAATCCATACGAAAAAGGCAGCTTTTCCCCTTTCTGATGGCAAAATCTTGTGCCTCTAGGCAGCCTTAAATAGGAAGCCCTGAAAGATGAAAATTTTGTTGGGGAATCATGAGAAGCGCTTTTTTACAGTTGGAAGGGCATAATTAGACAAACAGTTACGCTTCTGCAAAATCCCATAGGTAAACAGGCGATTTAAAGGTCATTCCGAGGTCCAACTTTTGCCAGCTAATTGTAAAACTGTCAACTCATTACTTTTTATTCACCTGTTTGCGGAAGGCAATGCAAGTGAGGGTGCTGAAGAAACCCTTGACCATCAAATGAAGCAGAGTTAACTGCCATGGAGGCCTAGAACCTGCAATATCTTCGATTTACCAGCAGGGTTTGCTACTCGCTGCACTCATTCTTTTGAGATTTGGACACACCCTATCCTTATGTCATACTGACAAGAAAAGGCGAACGTCAAAACATCTTTTCTCGCCTCAATTGAATGGCAACTCTACTAGGTTAGTAATATCATAGGTTGAATCTCAATTTGCCGCCATCCCCCATTGTTTGAGTTCAACTTTCTTTCATTATATGCTCATGTGCAAGCTTAGCATCGGCAGGACACCGTTTGCGCGCTTACTCACATTTGTTGGTTTACACACGGTCTCTCAGAAACAAGTATAAGAGGGCAAAATTTGGAGATAAAATGCAAGACTTTGTGTCCTGATGAGTGGTAAGACGAACCCAATAGGTGAGAACTAAAGAACAATTACTGTGGATTGAGGGAGTTATGGGCGTGCCATTGCATGGCTTTGAGAGATGAAACACTACAACTCACGTTTTCACTCTCCTTTAGCTTGAGATGCCCGACCTCGCCAAACTGGTTGCACAGAGACTGGGGAGAGTCCTTTCAGTGCAGAACGCCTGCTCCATTCTGACGGCAGCGGTGGACATGAAAACTCCACAGTTAGCTGACGCTTGTCTCTCCTATGTTTTCCGGTAGGCCGATTATTTTGTTAAATCACCAATTTCACTAGTAAATTATAAAGCAGAACAATGAGTGTATAAAAAATTTAATGGGTCAATAAATTATAAATAAAAAAGCTATAAATGAATCAAGGCATTCTTTCACAAATCAGGGCATATTTTAGTGCTTTGAAATGATATTGTGTTAACCTTTTCTTGCCCCTCGAAAAAGCGCGTTTTGACATGCGTTACCTATTATCGTGACATGTAAATAAAAGTGTGGGAAAAGCGTATTCCTCAACCTTGCATTGTAAACCGCAGATATGTTGAAGTTACTGCCGATTTTGTCTGTGTTTCTTTCTCCAGAGGTGAAATATAAAAGGCACAATACGTACTATCGAGCATTAATTAGTTGAATGATAAATGTCAGAATTCGGGGTAAAAGCCTAAAAACCATAAGTCACACTGTCTTTCATGTGGCAATTGGACTGTCGCGGAAGAGCGTTATGGGGTGTGCGGATCTGAAAGAAGCTTTATTGCAAGTGCGGGAGGGGTCATGAAACCAGTGACAACTGCGGCCTGAATTTTCAAAGCTTCGGGCGTTATAAAGATCCGCATAGTTGAAAACACTCAAATGAAATATTATTTCGCTGCAACGATTAGGGAAGAAACCAGGAAGACGGAAGTCGAGTTGGCAGGTCGAAGGAGTCGGTGTGTGATAGCCTTCAATCTGAACCTTCTCACTTAGTTCGAGCAGCACTTCTAGCGCAAGTAGCATGTGATCCAGCACAACTGTACAAGAGAAGCACTACTTCCATATGTATGCCATACCATGTCAAATTTTGACAGCTCTTGCCGATGACGTACAAACTGTAAGGAAATCACAAAGAAACGTATTTTACAGCGGAGGCTTGGGAAGGCAGTTCCCTGGGCTACGCCCAGTCCCGGAAAGACGAAAGCGCAATACCTTCTATCAGCATGACAGTCTTTAGCCAAGGCCCTTATTTTGACTGCCCTAAACAGCCCTGCTCATGCTCTGGTTAATAGTTTTGGCGACCCTTGATTGATGCGTTGCCTGGAGGTGACGGCGCCTCAATTCTCAGGAAAGTCTGGGTGACTTTGCTATTTTGGCACTGAACCCAGGTCCCCTGCCCGGAGCGGTAAATTGTCACTTTAGATCAGTCCCAGCTTTATTGGCAAAAGTTGGGGTAAAAAATTTAACCCACCGGAATGGATGCATGACTTTGTGTCCAACTTAGTTTCAGTTTTGAGCTGTTTTTTGCGTGGACAGCCAGACACTTGAAAAACGTTTGAATCTGATGGAGTTCTGCAAGCTGAAGAAGTTAAAGCCACTAAAGGATCATGCCTTCAGTGGGGATGATCTCAAATGACTTTAGGGAAAAAAAATCACATCTATCGAAGCCTACTGAGCTTTGAGATATAGGATAGGTCAGATGGTTTGACAACTGATAGGACCTAATACGCGTATCGACTTTCTAGTCTACACCGACTTGTAACACCCGAGAGATCTCGGTACCTCGGTGTGCACGGTTCGCTTTGGTTCCCCTCGTCGTAATCCATAGGTGCCTCACTCAGCCAGTAATGTGGGCTTCGATGCCTTCTTTCTTCTCCCTCGTTTTCTTTGTTTTCTTTCTTTTTTGGTCTCGCGAATTTTGACTGCGAAACCCACTCTGTTGCCTACGTCAGGCGTGTGTGTGTAGCGCAGCAGGCAATGCCAGACCTTGAGATGAGGAGCGCTGTGATTGGTCGACAAGCGGTGTGTCCTGCTTCTTGGACAAGGGCACACATATACACACCCACCCACACACACAGAGATGAAATGAGTCAGTATGTAGGGCAGAAATACATACATATATACCTGGTTGGAAAAATACACCGCTTTTTCACACCGTCTCGGTGTCGCCTTGTGAGAGTGCTGTAGTGATGACCTTGGCAGAATAGTACTTTATCATTTAAAGTGACAAATAGACGAGCAAAGGGCGAGGAGAGCGGAGTCGCTATGACGTCAAGGCTGCGCGGGCCTCTGCCTTGGCAGCATAAAAAGACGTTTCGCCTGCCTTAGACACAACGATTGCTCATATTTCATTTATCGCCTTCCTAGTTAAGGTGACCGTGTCTGTCTGAATAATTTAGTGAGTAATACCATGAAACCCTTTGGTTTCTTGCGACCATATTAAGAATGCTTCTGTTATTATTAACCAAACAAACTGTTACTAGGATGCATTAGCCATCGATACTATTCGTTTTGCCCTCCTCCCAGGAACGTGGAGAGGATAATCGACTCCGCCGGTTACCAGAGCCTCTGCACCAAAAGGCCGGATATTCTCAGCTTCCTCTTTTGTCAACTCGCTCGCTACAGGAGTCGATTGCCCTTCCCCGCCCTCCTATTGCCCCATCCTCTCCCGCCGCCTCGTCCATCTTCGCCGTTCCCTCCGCCAAGTGTCATACCGCACCCTCGAGCCTTCACTTTTGGCGAGGGCAGCTACAGCACCAACAACAATATCACAATCACCACGGAGATTGCCTCAGGTCTTTCATCGAATCACAAAAATTTCAAGTAATCCTCGCGTCAACAACACTTCAACGTGGTCTCCTCCTCACCTGGTTGAAGTTTTTCTACGAGGCGTCCAGACAATCTTCTGCAGCCATTCCTGCCCAATGATGATCGATAGTAGTGCCTAGTGAAACACTTTGTTCCATATATACATGAGTAAAAAGCATTATAATTATCAGAAAGGTGAAAGAAATGATTTCGTTGCGTATTTTGTGTGGCGGGCAGAGGTTTAAGGCGAATAAGCGCGTCTGTATTGCGTCGGTAAAACCAGTTATAGGGACCCACAAAGAATGGGTATGGCCTGTAATCCAGCCACGAGGATACGGGTGCCGATAAAAAAAGCCTCGCTTATTGCCCATAAAAGCAGGGGGATGGAGTAGTCTGATGTGCTTCCCTATAGAGCCCACATTTCTGTTTGGAGGGTAGTTCTACTCAGTGAACAAATTAAAGATATTAGGATCTCATGCTTTGTGAACAATAAAGTACACGATTAAGCACATTAAAGATCGCACATATTTTCATGTTGTCGCGTTAGGAGGACAATAGCTGAAACAGGGCTTGCACAAGAAATCTCACGCATTGCACGACCTTAGGGAAAAAAGTGATCAGAAATACAGTTAAACAAGTTATGAGAGCGAAATTAATGTGGTGCATCCTACAAAGCAAATAATGGGTTTAGTGACAGTCACTTGGTTGGCCATGTTGCCTTCGCCGGATAGGCTAACCCCAGAGCCATATTAGCAGATCCAGTTATTTCTGATACCGAAGATGTATGTTCTGTCCGAGTATTATGTCTTCTCTTGCTTCCGGGGGAAAATCAGGGCGCTACAATGAGCTCAGTGGGTATCCGACCGACGCATTATATCAAACTACAGACTTTTTCACTCGCTAAAGAATTCATTTTTAAGCAATGAAATGATTAAAAAATGAAGTTTACAAAGCTGCATTTAATTAGTGACATATAGTGCCATTTTAATAAAAAACTACGAATGTGCCAAAAACAATTCTGCAAAATGAAACTAAATTTAGTTGTCAAGGCCTGATTTTTCGTAATGACCTAACTTGAAAGGGATGATTACTAGGTCCTTACCGCCTTGTTTAAGCCAATCACCAAGACCGATGAAAATGCGCGGCTTCTCCAAAGGCATACGGAGATGAGTTGTTTTCCATACTCTTCAAAGGGCATAAAAGGGGACGAGTACCGCAAACCTTTTGTTCAGGTATTGCTTATGCTAGGATTGCGCCCAAAAATGCCACTGTGTGCTATTACCTGTGGTTTCTTTCTTTCTCGAATCAGTATTTCAATTGCATTAAAGCTTATCTTAATTCACCCCTTAGCATTCTACAACTATGACTATATTGCAAAAAATTTTTGTCGGTAAAATGATCTTGATGACCCGTTCTGATTGCTTAACTTGGCGGTTTTTGAACTGTATCCACAAACTTTATGAGCCCTAGTAAACTTAGCTGTATATCTGTACTCTCATCATCTTCTCTTTTAGCCTTGGGATGGCACCTACACCTTTGAGTCGTCGGTGGTAGATCCCGCAAATCGAACCCCTGCTCCACCTTTGCGCACCACCAGCACGGCTTCCAGCAGCGGCGCCTCGAGCTCAGGGGTCGGGATGATGTGTGACGGGGGCGGGTTGTCGAATTTTTTCTCCAAACCTCTGCCCCCTACGCCGGGCAGTGAACGACGTGAGAGACGCGTCAAGAGGGGTAAACAGGGTACTAGCTTGGCCCCACCACCTTCTCTTCCCAACATCTCCCTCCCTATGAAGGTGCATCACGAGGTCCATGTTACCATTGATCCAAACAGTGGTGAATTCAAGGTGCGTTCTTAGTTTCCTCCCTTCCTACTATTTTTCAGTTGATTATATCATCTTCATCATGTTGATGAATTTTGGCATCCTGTTAGAATCCATAACACTTTGGCTGGGTGCTTTATATTTCAACTAGTGGAGAATTCACGGTGCTCATTTCATGATTCTCCTTTTCATCGCTATGCAGTCGACTCGAACTTTTAAGCACTTCTTACGAACCCTACCATGTCATCCGAGTTCGTGAGCCTTCAAACTTCCATTTTCAAGGGAACAGTTTAAATTTTGTCTTATTAACTGGAAGTGTGAATTTGGATGATTGAAAGAGCTACGTGAATTTGCTGCTGGGTGTTAACACATTTGCCTATTCTTTGAATTTGGGTGTTTAGTCGTACGCCTACTTATGTACTTTCACGTCTTTGTGGCTCATCAGGTTCTTCAAAGGAATGTGCTTCTACCATTCCGCTGCATTTTCGAGTCTATAATTTTTTATGCTTAACTTGTTACTTACATTCTCTCCTTGCGAACGTTTAGCTACGTTTCCTTTTCATGATGACGTTTCTACCTATGTATCCTTCCAGCTATTCTTCCTCACTTCGGTTCGCCTTCCTGGGTCCAGCTGAACTTCTTTAGATGTTGAATCACCTCCTGTAATTTTGACCTGGTGTTGCATTCCCACTTGTCGTTCTAATTTTTTAAATGGGATTTGCTTAGAGGTTTTATTGACCCCCAAACTTCATTGTAGCAGTGATTTGTTTACTTGTTTACTGTCGATACGTCAGTCGATTGCACATTTATGCATCTTCATGTCCTTAAAACAAACTGCATGCTTCTGATTTGCTAAGTCAACAGCGGTATACGTTAGTGTCGTACTGTTTACGTTTTTTTCTGGATAGTTTTATCGTGTCAGCTGTCATTTTCCCGTTGTCGTTGGCACTACTGAATTTTTGTTCATTTGCTCATGTAAGATATGATGTTTCGAGTTTAGAGGCTTGATGAAATAGCAAAACCAAGCAATGTGTTTGTTTTATCTCTCCACTTTATCGAGGTTTTGTCTGTAGCATTGATCTTAAATGCGCTTATTGGCAGCGAATTCGGATTTTGCGTTAGTCCTGCCCGAATTTTTGGTTTTTAGATCTTCTACTCTCAATCTCTTGTGAAGTAGTTTTACCTAATGAGAATTGGGCTTTATAACGGTCAAACGTTGCATTTTCTGATTCGCTTTATTTTACCCCCTATAATAAGTAATGGTAGTGAGGAATTGGTGATTTTGACCTCCTCCTTGAGATTTTAATTGTAATTTTTTGAATGTATTATTGGCAAGAGTTACCGTTAACTTTATGTTAAGATAGCTAAAAGAATTCTGCGTTTGTGTTCCTACGCTAATGTAATCACGATTCCATTGGACCCCCGTGGAAGGCAATTTTAGTGAGAAGGAAGTAAAGTTCATTCTACCTTTCGGGTTGATGGGTGCATATCTTATTCGGTCCTCCAATTCATGGATCATCTCGGTCAATCGTGAGTCTCATTTTGACTTATGATCTCTTCTACTGAAAGATTAAACCAGAAAACTTGACCTTAGAATCTACTAAAGTCCAGTGTATCCCGTGGTTGCGTTTCTTGACTATCTCTTGAGGTCCATTCCCTGCTGGAATTGGCTGAGAATTGGCAATTGCGAAAGCTTTTATAGCAGACTGTTGGGCTGAACAGAGCTCGCATACCTAGGCGCAGAGGCTGCAGAAAATTGAAGTTCTGAACAGTCTTTAGTCGCATTCAAGTAGTGGGAAACTGACAAGTTTTTCCCCTCCTTAGCTTGTAAGCGGTTGCACTCCTAGTCCATTTCACTTGGTCCCAATGGAAGGCAAGGTTACCAAACGGCTAGCTCATTTACTTCTGTTCCCTTGGGATTGCGAGCCGGAGGTTTTCTTCAATATTTTAGGCTTATTTTGCTAAAAATGGCAAGGGTCTGCACCTTGGATTTTAAGCAATCCCATGGTCGCAATTCCAACCACTAGCATCAGGGGAACAAAACAGTTTGTGGGGTTTTTAGTTTACCTTACTGCAGTGACTTGATGCAACCCGTAGAGGCATGTAAAATGGATGTGGCCGTGTATACTCATACATTATAAAGGGATTCTTTCGAAAAATACACTTTATTGCACCCTCTACAATTTGCCTCTTCTTTCTAGCTCCCCTACTTACATGGTATTGGTGAGACATGATAGAGGTGACTCGAGCTTGCTTGTGTCACAAACTGAGTTGAAGCTGAATTAGAGAGAAGCGTAGAAGTTTTACGTCTGCTTTATTATTAGAGAATGCAACAAAGGCCATTGGGTCGTGTCACCCACGGATAGGTTGTGGACATGAATAAACGAGTAGGTGAATGGAAAAAAAAAACAAAAAAAGAAGTAAATAGGTGAATGGATTTGTATGATGATCCACTTGAAGGGAGATGCATCAGGTTTGAGAAGACCCTCAATCTCCCATTTCCCACCTTCAAGTTTTGATAACGATGAAGCGTATTCTTGAAGGCATTAAAAACGATTTGCACTAATATTTAACACGAGGAGGGTTATTGAAGCAACCGGTTTGCGCCTGCGTCAAATGGAAGGGAAAGTAGCGGTGGAAGTGAGGTTTATGAGTTTTACCCAGACGCATTAACACGAGGTAGTAGCTAGCAAATCTCAACGGCTATTAATTTGATGTTCTTAGATTTCTTCCACGCATGCACACTACGAAAGTGCTCATCGACTGACTGCCAGACAGATTGGCTTGTAATGCGAAATTGCTTTTGTGTTCCAAAGTGCATTAGGCAAACGAACGAGTGCGTCAGTAGTAGTACCTAAACCTTTTACTTGTTACTAATCTTACACGTCAAAGGTGTGCTTTGCTTTATCCTTACGAAGCTATGCTTCCTTTGCATGTGTGGTGGACTGCAGACAGTTCTGTTTATGGCGAACTTCTTACTGTAGCTCATGTAACGACGGCTGTGGTCTCAGGAATAGCTAGAAAAAATCGGCCCTTTTCTTAAAAAACAAGACCTTGCATGGATGAACTTTCTCTTGAGAATAGTAAGGGGAGAGAAGAGGATCTTGCCTCCCCTCGTTCCTTTTTCCTGCCTATTCCCATGATGATATTTACTCAAGCGATAAATATCACCCTATCGTGACATCCGACGATCACATGCAGAGTAGCCATTTGGACGTAAATATGAGATTGAAATGGAGGTGGCTAGAGTTGCGCTTTTTCACTTTGGAAGACAAAGTTTTTTTGCTTAAATGAACCCCACATCCACCTTGACCCTCGCTGGAAAAGGATAGTAGATTGAAATGGTGATTCCTTTAACAAATGAAGCACCTAAAGAAGCCTCATGCAATGCAATGTTATCATTCCTTTCCTGCTCCATCCTGTGGGATTCTGATGAAGTGTGCGATGTTAGTGAGAACATAGCTAACCCGAATCTTCTCCCTTGGATATTTTAAGATCCACTTCCTATTAATTAGTTCAATTTTGAAAAAAAGAAACTGAAACACTGGACGTTTCGATTAAAGGTTAATGTCAAAAGCCTAGACTGTCACTTATAATTTGTTTTCCAGAGAGGTGTTGTTGGTGAGAAACGAGTAAATGTGAAATCCGTTTTTTGGGATTGCAAATGTGACCGTTTACTTCGCTCATTTCCTCTTCCCTCTTCAGGGCAGGCTAAAAATCTGTTTGGCGGACGCCTGCATTCCTGAGCTGCCGCATAGAATCTCGTCGAGAGACGTTGTTACTTCCCTCAAACTCACTCCCATTGCCTCTTGAATAGGCGATTTGGTGTGGTCAGGGTTGGGGTTTCTATTCGATTTTGACGTCCTCTTCTTCTTAGGGCATGCCGGCCGGTTGGGCCGCGATGCTGCGCAAGGCGGGCATATCCATGCGCGAACAGCAGCAACACATGGAGGTGATTTGGAACGCGCTGGAAATCTGCACCACCAACAAGTCCACCGGGACGGTCAAATACATGAATGACCTCTCTATCAATGCCAGTACGTTTTATGCCCCTATCTTTCACTTCCTCCTAGACAGTAGTCATCTGACCTGATTCTGCTCCCCTCCCCTCTCTCTTCCCTCCTCCCCGGTTTCACATGAAAGTTGCATTTGCCAGGCTTTTTACAACATTTGGTCGTTTTGACTATTCGTGTCCCATTCTTGCCATAAATAAGGCCGGTTCCATTTCCAATGTTGTCTGGTCAAGTTTCCCGCTCGGTTTGTGAATGCCAAAAAGGATTATTTATGCATAAACGTGATCTTATGGTTAGAAATTGTTGTGTGGCTTAATTTAAGGTCTCTCAACAAAAATGATTTACCCAATTCGCCCACCGCCATCCTTCTAATTTCAACAACAAAAGGATTTAATGTCATCATACTGTGGGAGCATTAAACATTGATCACACCCTTCTTTATCCTTTTGATCTTCTCTCTATGGGAGAGTATTTATCTGCTCAGCGTTTTGCTATCTAAATTTTATTTGATACGAACGAGATGAATAAGAACGGTCGGAAGAGCCAATTAAAAAGAAGGTAGTTGAACTCGGCGATACGATTCAACAGACTCAAGTACGCTTCCCTATCAATGTACAAGAAGTGGAAAAGGAACGCAAGGAAGTGGATTTCAATCATAGGGAGGGTGGGTAGAGGTACCGGCAAGTGGGGTGGGAGTCAGTTTATAAATGAAGCTACGATGATTGAGACAAATCATCCATCTTTGTTGTCTCTCACTCTACTCACAGACATAATTTTGGTCCAATTCAATATATTCCTACCTCACATGAGTTGGCCAAATGGTGATGGTTGGAGCAGAATGCGTCGATGAATGGGTGAATGGAGAGTAAATTAGGGATCCAAGTCTACTTGGCCTATTCACCAAAACTCTCAACATCGGTTGATGGGAAAAGGGCCAGGTGTTTTACAAAAGGGAAGGCCAAGGTACTAGACGGAGTGCCAGACCCGATTCTAATGGGTTGTCAAATTGGAGAAGTAGTGGAACAGAAGACAAAAGGAGAGGAATAAGGAGCCTAACTTGAGAATTTTGCATCAAAAAATGTGGTTAGTTAAATTCCACCACAAGAAAGGATTTAGTGTCACTTTTCTGTGAGGTCATTTGACAAATGGAACTTTCTCCTTACCCATAAGTAATGTGTCTCGCTAGTGGGCGATTAGGTCCCTCAAAGAAGTGATTTTTCTCATTTCTACTTTCTCAGCCAATTCGTGCTCAAACAGAGGAGCATGAAAGCGATTGAAGTAGATTATCCTGACTAGGTTAAGGTATTCGAGTGCTTTGTTAAGGAGGACAGCAACTTGACCTTATCCAGACGCAACTGAAGTATGAAGCCTCAGTCGGAAGATGTTGAGGGTAGATTTCAACTTGTAGAAGAGCATCCAAGGCTATAAAGGAAAGTGGTAACGTTTGAAACATGGAGTTAGGTCTAGTTCCCTCTAATTCGAAATAATCGCGTTTAGTTGAGATACGTAAGAGTGGAATGTTCCATGGAGGGAAACGACAGTCAGACACATTTTTCTTTAGCCCTGGTATTAGCCACCATCCTGTCTGTCATTACCGGATTCGCAAATGACAGGAAGTCAGGCTTAAGCTCCTCCCTTCCTAGGCATTGACACTATCTCGCTTCCGTTTGACTTATTCCCATCGCAAATAATGGGTCTCAAGAGAAGATCGACAACTACAGCTCAGAGGTTTCATTCTTTGAATGACACACCAATCAGCATTGAGTTTTGTAGGATGTATTTATAACACCCTCCTAAATAGGCAACTTCAGTGACACGTGATTTATTGTTTTGAACTCAACCAATCTGTTTGCAACAGGGCTTGTTGCAACCAGTTATCATAAGCTGACGAAGAACACAGCACGTGTTTGTAATGCCAGGCGTAGTACAGGCGAAGCGGAAGTTATACGTATGTGGCGCTGGTAGAGAAGACGGCAAATCAATTGGCGACTCGGCGAAGAAGTACCACCATTTCATTCACACCAAGTTTACAGCTAATCTGATGAAGGCAGATAGAATCCAAGGTCTTACTCTTAGATGAAGGTTGGAGTAGAAAAGGCAAATGGAGAGTCCTAAGAGATGCTTATTTTCTCCCCTAGGTCCGTCGTCAATGCCAACACGAGCGGGTATGGACAATGGGGTTTTCATGAGTGAATTCTACCGACGCAGCGCCAGTAGCGGTCGTGGAAGTAGTGAGGATAGCAGTGCCACCGGTGGAAGCGGATTTGGTGGCGTTGGTGTCGGTGGTGGTAGCACTGAGGAGTGCCTCTTTAAACAGCCTTTATGTCAACCGCTGGCTAATGGCTGCGCTCTGGACCGATCGGTGTGTTTCGTTCTATGTCCATTCCTTCATTATTTGAAAGTATCGTGCCTCTCCACTTCATTTACCTCTTAATTAGCCGTCCTGATGCAGGATGAATTCTCCTTAATTTCTAATTGAAAGCGGAAGTTTTATTGTTCCCCTCTTAGGCGTCACATCCTCGTCTAGCGGCTGATTCGATACTTTGATGTGATTTGAATTTCCTCTGAGACGGAAAGCTGTTAACGTTCCTCAATCATTCATTTCTCTTGCTCTACTATTTAGTAATACTGCTCGTTAGTATTAAATTGTTTTCTGGATGCTGGGCTTGAGACTCACTCTTCCATTGAACGGAAATCCCATCATAATGCCTTATGTCGGCATTATCAGCGAAAATTTATTCCTTGCAGTGGTTGGAAATCCATTTCATTGTTCATCCTTATTGTCGACTGCCAGTTTTGGACTTCTAGCATGGATTACTTAAACATGGAAGGCAGCATCATGCTGCCAAAGATCGTGGGCACCTACATGGAGAAAAATCACCGTAATTTCTCAAGGTGTGTGTGTGTTTGTGCGTTCCTTCCTTGAGCTTGACCCCAACCATATTAATCAATTCCTCTTAAGTTGCCTGTGTTGGATACTTTTGTGTATCTTCTGCTATTTCTCTGCGCACTTCATACCCTTCCTGCTATCCAATCATCTCACTTCTGACAAATTTTATTGCATTGCTACTCCTACTTGTAGGCGAGTTTTCCAGACTGACTCCATTTGGCTTCCGATGGGAAGTAAATCCCACTCCTTTCTTCATTCTGTTCGCAATGTTCCAGATTAAAATCATCCACTCACTAAATCGATGAATCTCTTTTCCGACTGGGTGTTTTATCATTCTGTCCACTTCTCGCTGCGCTAGTTCCTAAGGTTCTGATTGATTCACTTCACTGAGACAAGATTCAGGTAGATTGTGAACATGCTTCAAGCAGTATTTACCTCCATCGTTCTTGGTTCTGTTCGGTTCAGAATCCTCCCTTTTTTAGAAAGTAGGCAAATTTTTATTAACCTCGGCAGACTACTTCGTTTTCGTCATCCCATATAACTTGTTATTTTGTATTTTTATCTACTTGTGTCTGTATGTGTGTGTGTTCATTCAGACAACTTCATTGGTTGGCGCTTTCTGTGAAGTAATTAACCAACGTACTACCGGTGTGTATCAAATGACTCCTGCGGTTATCAGCATAAATTTAATGTTTCATAGGCAAAATTTTACTGACCATTGACCTGTAATTCGGCAAAACTAGACTGCACTGTAGATCACAAATGGTGCGTCGAATTCAAGAGTTGTTGATTACCCAACGGTTGTTGTTGTTGTGCTATGGCAGTTAGTGATGTGGTGGAATTAGTTTTGTGAAATTTTTGACATCCTGATGCATGTTTCCATTTGTGGACGAAGCTTGTTTTCTTTGTGAACTTTTTTTGCCACTGTTTATGAATTAGATGCTGCCATTAACGAGTTGCACTTTCCCACCTCCTGACGTTTGTTGATGTGGTTTTCAAAGCAGGTGGTGGGGGAGGCTGGTTTTATGGTGTGGTGGGATGATGTGTGCCTCTTGAATTTTAATTCAACGAGATTTCGTAACACCTTCCGACACTATGATTACTAGTCTCGAAAGAGGAGAATTTACCAAAACTATGTAACAATAATGTTGGCAAAAGCGCTTCGTAGCATAGCTTGGATCCTGAAACCGGATTTAATCTCAGTGTCATTGGATAATAGACACCCACCAAATGCGACATCTTCATGTTTGGAGAAGTCGTAGACAACCGTCTGCTTTTATGCATGCAATGTGCATATATCTTCCTCTCGTCACGTGATGTACTCGTATTGCGTATTCCATATATGCTTATGCCCTTGGATGTGTGTGCAGAAATTTCCTGTGACAGTTTTCACATTCCTTCTTTGCGCACACTACTTCTGTCACTATTTCCTAGTAGGCTACCTGGATAGCCGTTGTTACTACGTCACCAGACCGCTGAAATGCTGGGAATTCGAAAGTATTTAAAATGGCTGAGGATTTGAAGGTTTAAATTTATTCCTCTTCTTGCCTCTACCGACGGTTGTCAGGCTCTAGGCCTGGCTATTCCATGAGAATTGGCTTTAACATAGATCGTTTAGGGCCCAGGATTTGGCGACAGAGACATTCACGAATACGGTATTTGAGAGGGTGACGATGCATCAGCTAGAATAGACTATAATTTGCAAGCTACCTCTTCTCTCAACCTGAGTGGACGATAACCTTGGACAAAAAGGGCTTTTTTGAGATGCAGGACATAACGACCGCTCGAAGATGAGCCATTTGCAGGCCATAATCGCCCCATGTTCTGTGTAAGTAAGGTTTTCTCTCTCAGGCCTAACAATCAGCTTCAGATCGCATATAAATAACGTAAAAGAAA
Source organism: Taenia solium (assembly GCA_001870725.1). Lineage (NCBI taxonomy): Eukaryota > Metazoa > Platyhelminthes > Cestoda > Cyclophyllidea > Taeniidae > Taenia > Taenia solium. The sequence goes on along the minus strand of MIEF01008223.1, from coordinate 26,654 downwards.
GCTGTTTTCACTCTCATGGCCATCAACTCTTGTGAATTTATGGCTATGTACTAGCAAGAAGCTTTTTATCCATTGAAGTTGTTTTCTTGTTATCACAAAAAAGAAAGTGCAAGACCACTGATCCATTGGTAGTCGGCTAGCCTTGGATAGCATTTGAATGCTGAAGACGATTTTTGGTCTCAAATCGAGAAACAAGCTCTGAAGTGGTATCTGAAGTTTCATGAAGCCCCTCTTTCTTCATAGTTAAACTTGCATACCCCGAAGTTGGCCGACTGAACTCATTTATTACTATGGTTTTTGTAGAATATACTACACAGAGACAAGTGAGTGTATCTTTTGTGAAGCCTAAGCTGTCCGAGCTGTCATTAAGGCCATTCCCTAATCCAATTTTCCTTTTCATTTAAGACTTGAATTTAATTTTACTCGGATTTTTAGGCTATTTAGTGGCCGAAAAATTGCGTGGAATATTCAACATTGCTTCTTTTTTTTCTAAATAATTTGGAACAACGAAGTAGGCGAGGATAATTTATCATACTGCATAGCTCCTTTTGACAGACAGGCTGACCCACTATGGCATATATTCCTTTGGAGTTTGTTTGCCTATTAAAAGCGAAAAGCGAAAAATAAAACATTGAATGGAAACCTATAATCCACTTTGAAGCAGGGTGAAGTCCTTTAGATGGGAATTTTATTTTGGTCCGTAAAAAAATGTTCACTCACGCACCGTATTCCCTGAGGCAATTTGGCCTTGAGGATGTGAAAAAGTCAGGTTCTAGCCCAACTTTCCGCTTAATTGAACCGCCAAAAGAAGCTCTAGAAGGAATTAAAATCCCTCTTCTCATTCAACATTTCCCCTACTCTATTTCCATGGGCTAATTTTTGTACTTTTTAAGAGCAATAGTCTGTTGGTGATGGCTTTTTTCGATAGGATCGCCTTCTTCTGCTATCCGCTATATCTGGTCGCTTTTCTTGCCGTCTGTCACTGTTGGCTCACTGGCATGATCTCACACTTGAACAGAAGTGCCCCACTTTTCCATCCGTATACCTTTATTGGGCCCGTCTGAACGGCAGTAAACAAATTTACCGGACCGCAGGATTTTTTTGGCCCATCAGTCAAAGACTTCAACTTCGTCGTGGCTTATGATCACTTGTATTGGTCACAGCATCCCTTACAATGGATATCACCTGCTAAATAGCTTGCAAAAGAGCTGTGAGATCAAACATTAGAGATGTAGCACACCGGCTTCTTCGTGAAGAAGAAAGAATGCGTAATACTAGGGCTGAATATGTATCGCCGACGCATAGAAGGGCTGGAGTTGTTACCATGGCCAGGAGGCAATGTCGCCCGGCGGAAGTTCAAACTCCAGGCTTTAGGTAAACGCAAAATAAAAACAACGAGTTAAACGCATAGTCAAAGTATTATAGAGGAGGAGCAGAGCTTTGCTTATGCTTGTATAAGCACCCTTGAGAAGAGTTAGGAATCCATTTCTAATACTTGTTCGCAGGCAGTGAGGGTTACTCCTAGATAGTCATCCAGACTGGCGTAGATTTATTTTCTTTACTAATATCAGATCATCGAGGTTGGTCTTATTCCTTTGGGTGAACGAAAGCAGCCTTTCCGCAGACTAATAGGAGCTCTAATTTTTTTCTGCTTATAATGGCTGTAATCACAACTTGAAAAGAATTGTATTTCGTTCCGTTGTCTCAATCAGGCCTAGAGCTTCAATGGCGAATGCGAGGAAAAAGTACGCCGTTCGTCCATGCCTCGAAATGTCTGCTTTTTGTAAAAGATTCTTTCCCTGAAAGCTTGTCTGTTTCGCATCTCAAGGCTTCTATCTTCTCACAGCCACGGTTTCCATAACATGGCGCCGAAATTTTTGTGTGAGAAATCTTTCAGTGCTATGGTAGAGAAAAGGGGCAGCATTTAATTCCAGCCTGATGCGCGTGCATTTTTTAAAAGGTTCTTTCTCAAACTGGTGACTCATTCTGCATCCAAAAGGAGTTGTTTTCTTTCCCAGTGGATGTCTTCCTATGGACCTCTTTTATAAATACGCTTTTGATTATCCACTGCTGAAATCTGGAGGCTTTATAGGGGGTAGTAGAGTTTTCAGGAAACATGTAAAACTACCCGCAACCATAACTTGAGAACAAAATTGCTTTTACTTGAGCAGAAGTTCGAGGTTATTTACGGAACACAGAGTGTGGTATCGAATTCCCAATTTTGGGCTGAGATGAAAAGGACATACCATTTCGTCATCTGTTGAGCATCCGTCGCCTTCGTGTCAAGGCTGCGAAAGAAGGTGCCATCAAATCAACTGGAATGATAGCCGTCAACTTCATCATATTTTTTTTAATGATTGCGTTTGTACCTCCACAATACCAGCTTCTCCTGTGTGTTTTAGGATGAGGTGCCACACGCCTCCACTCTCCCACGTCGCGGTGGAACGTCCACGTCTGCACTTCCACCGACATCCTCGGATAGCAGTAGTAGTGGTGGTGGCGGTAGTAGTAGCAGCAGCAGTACGAACAATCGACTGCGTCTTCCGCCCTCCACAGCCCCGCTACCCCTCCTCCTTCAACCGCCCTCCCCTCAAACCACCCGTCGTCGCTTTCCCGCACCTCTTCCCGCCCCCACCACCGCCACCCGGCGTGGCAGTCCCCCCATCCAACGACCTCCGCCTGTTGCATCTCGACCCGAGCAAACAAAATCCATTGTGAGTTGGAACCCGTTACTGCTGTAGTACTCTACGCCTCCCTGAAGTCTTGATGGGGCACATCGACCTGGATACAGCTGTGTTGTAAATGCATAGTAAGGAACATTAAGCCATCAAAATCTGCTCAAACCAAACAACACTCTTCCTTTTGAGGGCGACCACTCTTCTTCCATGCTTACCACAATGTGATTGGTGTTTTACAATTCTCTCTCACCATCCCAAGCCAGCGGTCAAATACAGATTTTCCATTAAGTCGAGGAGGTATTTCATCTCCAATGGCAACGATGCCCCTTGTAGATCCAGCTCTACTGTCTTATTTGTGCATTGCTGCACAGGGAGAGCATTTCGCATGCTCTTCGTCAGTCGTTGGAACGTTTGTCTGAAAACAAAGTCATTTAACAGAAGACCATTCAATTCAATCTCAATGTCTCCCAGCCGTCTATCTGGGCTGTTAGATACCTGGCAGGGATGTGAGAAAGTTGTCTTTCATTCACTTGGTTCACACATCACGTAAGCACTGTAGACAGCCCTGTGGTGGAAGCTTTCAAATCGCTCAGGTCTGATATTGCCTTGGTTGTTAACCATTTTATGCTACACCACGAAATTGAAATTGTAGACGTGATTTTGATAAGTCTTCCGATTTGAGTATTTGTGGGTTCAGCTATCTACTTGGCGCTGAACTTGGGCGCCTAATTGGGGAAGAAAATTTAAACAATAGAGCACAAATTCAACTCCATTTTGTTTCTCCATTCCTTAGCCATCCCACAATTTCGATGCTCCGCACCATCTGTCGCGAATTTCAAAGGGCGCTAAAGGATACTACCGCGCTTCCTTTATTTGTGCCAGGCGTATCATGTTTACAACTTTCTTTGTGCACACACCTCAATTGTACCTCTTTGCGCATACATCAAAGCGAAATAGCATTCTGTCATCCATTTGATGCGCCAGAGTTACAAATTCATCTTAGTAATCAGATTCGCGTCCTGGTTGGTTGGAAAGTTAAAAGATTACCGCACGGGTGTGGCTGATACAGAACACTTGGAATGTCTACCCGACCACAGCCACGACTTCGAGGCACGACAAGGTGTAGACCCTGCAGTGGTGGATCCATCAATGTTCTAAGTCGTGGCCCCTTTAAATTCAGTAGTGTCCAAGCTTGAGCACAAGAGTTCCTAGAAGTTGCACCTTAACAATTGAATAGTTTTTGTAGAGATCGGGATAACCTTTTGCATTGCAAAGAAAGTCAACCACACAGAAACAAGTAGAAATACAATAACTTTTTCATCTCAGTAAAAGGATTCCTTTTTGTTTAAAAGACCGCGAAAGCTTGAGCAACTCCTCGCACTCCCTCTGCGCTTGTTCTGACGTCTGGGCCGACTCAAATTCGCGTTTTTTCTGGTTCTGCTTAAACCTTTTTTTTCAGTCCTCTGAGTTGATTGGATTTGCCTAGCCACGGATCGCTCTCTTTAGCTCAACACGCACGGGTTCGCATGGTAATTGTGCGCACAAACCATTTCAAAGGTTGGTTAATGCTGGTTCATGCAAGAAATTAGATGTAGGCATCACATTCAGCAAGAACTATGCGGGGCCTCAGATTCCTCGTGACCTTATGGCCAGTCTCTGCCACATTCTTTGCACAGAAACGTGTTTTAGTGCCACAGAGGGCGTATTTGTTCATCATTCATTCATTCATTTGTTCATCATTCCAATCTTGCCCCCTTAGGTGCTCCTTGGACGTTGTCCATGTTTAAGAGTGGTTGAAAAGAAGTGATCTTTTGGTCTGAATTACGATTTCAAAAGCGTATTTTGTTGAAATAAGACAATTTTTATGCCTTTGGAACCGAAATTTCGTCAGAAACATCTTGCATTTTGTCCGTTTCTATCTTGCGAATAAGGCGGCCGTTGTGGTTAAGTGTCGCACACTGACTTCGTAGAAGAGATAGCGCCCAAGTCACCCCTGAGGACTTCATAAAAGCAGAGGTCGTCTATTAGGGTTATTTCCAGCTCTCTGCAGCGTGGATTTACAGTTTTCTCGTCCCCTCACTGTTGGTCACTATGCTGAACATTATATTGGGGAGGTTTTTAGAAGTTAAGGTGGTTTCAATAGCCCTCCACATCTTCGATCACTCATAAAAGATGATACTTAGGCATGGAATCAAGTCAACATAATCGGGATAGTTGTTCATTTGAGGTAAGTCGCTTGCTATTAATATCCATTTTGTGCTATTAATGTGGAGAATGGTTCAAGAGAGACTGAAGCAGAGGTCTTTTTGGTGCATTACCACGGCGAAAAACTCATCCAAATATGATATGCTTTCGAGTTCCCTCTGAAGACGCTTGGAGTTGTACGGGTGCGGGTTCATTCTTATTGATGTGCTGTTAACGGAAGCGACTTGATCACTCCCCTGCGTTGGTCATCTTAAAGTACTCGGTGTTGATAAGACTCCCAAGAGCCGGGCAGAAGATCTCACATGGATTTTACGCTACTTTAGCAGTAACATTCGGTTTCTCTGCATTCAGTATACTATCCCCGTTGATGCTCCGGATGCAACACCCAAACCGCAGCATCAAACTATTCCCAACTGCTCTAGCGCGCAGAAGCCCACACGATCCTCTGCATGTCTGATCCCTCGCGTCACACCAGCGAGTGCGGGCGACAGCTGCGGCAGTGGTGACAGTGATGGTCAGTTCTCCACCCCTTCCTCTCCTCCCACTAAGGTTGCCACGGCCCCTGCTGACCTAACTTCTAGCAAACAGGATTATCATCACAGTAACAACAAGAGCCATCATAACCACCACCATCATAACCATGAAGGCGACCACAATGCCATTCTGGCCAAAATGAAGTCCAAGATGACCGACGAGGAGGTGTATGCCCACCTCAGACTTCTGGTTAGTGAGGGCAGTCCCGCAGACAAATATCGCAAGCTGGAGAAGATTGGACAGGGGTGAGTTGGATCAGCTGCCTTTCCTGTTATCAAATCGTCTTCATTGAATGGAGCATCCTTTCATAATTCTCCATCGCTATTATTGAACCATTGTCTCAAAGCAAAATCGAGACATTCGAAATGTCCTATTGTCCTACTATGACCCCGAATGTGTACATAACATCTTGAAAATGAGGGAAATTTCGTTGTCTTCAGACCGTATGTTTGCATCTCAGCCAGTCTGTTCACAATATGAATCATTGCAATCAGTTATCATACCCCGATAAAGAAGGCAAGTCACGTATTTTTTTTAATGTCAGAAGCCAGTCTCAAAAACAGGGTGGCATATATCCACAGTGCTGCTGGTAGGGAAAGTGTTAGGTCGCTAGAGCGCGGGCGAAAATTTAAATAGTCCAAAAGAGCATCCATCCACACCTGTGTACCTTTTCTATCCCTATTTGTGCGGCTGTTTCACGTCCTGTCCTTTGTCTCTGTTTGTGGCATCACAGTTCACTCGTCCACGCATTGCCGCCTTGTTGTGAAGACTGCAGGAGGAGTTGATGTGTCACCCACTGTTGCTGTTACTGCTGTAGCCTTGTCACCCTCCACAGAAAGGTGTTCTCTTTTCCACTTTCATCCTCGGCCAACAACAACACAACTGGTCCATTGCAGTCAGTTATAAATACCATGCATAAATCCGTTGCCGATTTTATAGCTACAACACCGGTCCACCGTTTGCTTCTCCACTCGTGTGCTATCTTTCCAGGCCGATATACGTCCACTAAAGCCTACTATTCCCTTTTACTGTCACGGCGTCCTTTCTGGGTTAAGTTTAGGCTTTTCAAATCATGAATATCAGCTTGCCGCTTGGGGGCAGGAAGGCATCCCCTTCCTGTTTTTTTCTCACTGTTTTTTTTATGGATTCTTGTGTAGGTTGAAGTTGGTAACTGATTCGCCTCAAGCAGTAAGGCGAGATCTATTTAAAGTGCTGTGCATGCGACCGGTATTTGGGCTGCAGGCCATGTCAAATTGGCAGTTTGTCTTTTGTACGTGACTTTTCCCTAAAGCTTGAGATATGGAGATTTCAGTGCATAAATCAGGAGCTATTTTTACCCTTCAAATAATTTTGGTTTATTCCTCTCTACAGTGCTTTCTTTATGATATCATGTTCCATTTTTTACCAATTTGACTTCACGATGAGATCGTGAATCGTGTATTTGTTCATAGCACTTTAAAGTAGGTGCAATTGTGGAACAGATTTGGGTACATTTTTTTCAATACTTCCCTTGCATCGAAACAACAATAGCAACAGCTTTTTGTTCTGCCGTACGACCTTAACGTTAAAAAAGATTGAAGTTGAGGGTAAATTGGACTGTAATGTGTTTATGATGATGTAGCTCAGGAATCGCATGATCCAACAGGAATTTCTGGTGACATTACAAGCCATTAACACCACATTGGTAGGCTGAAGGGACTGAAATCTGCTACTTGAATCAAACCAGTAAGCGTCGGAGAAATCAGCAACCTCGAAGTCTGCCTTTTTATCATCGCCCCTATGTTAAGGTTATCCATGTAAACACTTGTTCAATGCACAGCAGATCACCTAGAGGCGGCTATTGTCTGCTCAGTTGTCTGGTTAATCAATCAAAGGATCCTTAGTTAATATCTTTCCAAGAAGTGGGTCTACACTACCGATGTAAATCCATTCGTCAAAAGTAGTCCACTGTCTCCATCTAATATTTTCCGGCTTTACCGAAGTGTCCTTCCCAATTCAATTGCCCGTGCCAATGAGTTTACCCTGGTTTACGGTTGCACGGCTTCTTTGACTTACGGCTTAGCTTTTTGCTCTTTACTCATTCAGAAAAAGCTATTTGTGAGCATTTCGCTGACTGGGGTAATGCTTTGTCCCGGTGCGTAGGCGTAACCGTGGTCACTTTTTTCGTGATGAAATCTAATTCTGGTATTTGATCACATGACCCTTGTGCTACTAATACTGCTAAATTGTGGAGGCTGTAGTGTAAAGTTTGTCTGCTGTCCGCATGGAATCTTACAACTCAACTGTCTCCATCCTAGATGTCATTGAGTAATGTTTCAACCACTCGTTTAGTATTTTTGATTAATCATTGCCTAGGTTGTCATTTGCGACGTAATTACCATTGGTTGACTTTTGACATCTATCCAAACGAAAATTTAATGCCACTTTCTTTTGAATAACTGGACTGTTTTCTGGTACACCGCATATTTTTGTGGTTTTCTTAAGCCTTCCATCACACATCTAGAAATTATATCCCACTAAGAAATTTGATTCAAGTCACACAGTTGACAACGCACCGCTAACATTACCAGTGCTGCTCGAGCTACAGAAGTTATGACCAAGAAATCCACCCATTGTCCTCACAAGATCTCTTGCAACTTCTCTGTTCCTTTTTTTTACAATTCTTAGATTCCGTAGATTTGTCGGTGCTGACAACTATGGCCCTTTCATATCTACTGTCACCTCTTTACTGGATAGTTTTGCCGTCTACTCCATGTTCGTACACTTGTATGTATTTGTGCGTAGCTTTTTCTGTCTCCTATCGCAAACACACACACACACACACATTTGGTCCATCTGTTTGCTTAGCAATTACCCCCATGAACGTATCCACATGAGCGTGTGAGCGGCACACTTATTTGCGGTTCGCGTGCTTCTTCCCTCATTGCACACACACACACACACCCACACACCCTCACTCACTAACGTGCAAAATTCCCGACACCGCAGTAGACCAACAAATTGTGTGGTTTGGCTGCTTTCTGGCCCCGATTGATTGCGTAACCGTTGCCAGCCTTCCCTTCGTTTAGGGCGTATATCCTCTCTCCCCACCTCCCTTCTCCCTCTGTGTGCATCTTGTGGTTGCCTCTTCTGCATAAGTGATAACAACAACAACAACAACAACAACAAGAGGCACTTCCTGCCTCTCTGCTCACAGTGGGTCTGTCAGATACTTAATCGAATGGATAAATAAATGGGGATCGTAGCTACAAAAAACTGGGTTGGTGTGGATGAATTCGTTGTAAAATGAACCTTCTTGTTTGTTTCAATTCAAAGAACGGTTATCTTTGGTCTTCCTTTTTTACGTGCGTCAAGTAGCCCTGAAGCGCGTTACTTTTTGGAGCGAACATCGGGGTTGTTTTATGTTGCCCTATAGGTTGAACAGAAATGTCATCCATTTTGCGCCTTGCGGTTGCTTTTGCTAACCAAGTAAACAAAAAATGCGGAGGTCTTCAGCGAGGGCGCCATTCCTTTCCGGTGATTTTCCAAATGATAAAAGTGGAATTATTGGGATCAAGTAGATGTTAAGTTGACTTTTCAGGTTGTTTTAAATAAAGAAAAGGGGGCTGCTTCCTTGGCTGAACTGACGACCCCACCCCCCTCGTGCCTTGCGGCCAGGAGGAGGGCAATGGCAGGCCCTGATGCGTCTTTGTCGCAGGCGGACAGACACGTCCTCTTTGTCCGTAATGGGGTTAATAGGTGAGTAAATGAGAAAAAAAAACTTGAATGGTATAGATGATTGAATTTCAAACGGCCCATTGGTAGAACTGAAGAAGTCACTCATTTGTGCACCATGTGGTTGATTTTCCCACCAAAGCAAGTACTAAATCTTCATCTCCGCAATTCGAAAAAATCACCGTTGCGATAAATTCTTAGCTAACTTTTGACCTCAAATCATTTGGATCTGGAGAGTGGTTCGTTTCAGTATACAACGTGTTGTTTCAATGTTGCCTCGTTGACAGAGGGGGCCAATTTCCTCTCTTACCTTAACTGCATAATAGCACACGGCACTTCTATAAAACCGGGTCATTGACCTGTAATTACATCGCGGTAAGGTGTTGGTCAGTTAACCCTAAACATGACTCAGATAGGTAGATTTGTGGTAAAAATCAAATAGTTGTGGGAAGATTATCCATTTTTTTAAAATTTTATGGAATGATCATCATTACAGTCGTGCTAGGTGATTCGTTTCCAACTAGACACAAACTTGCTGTGAATTTAACTTTTATAAGAGGTTTTGCCCCCGTTTATTGTCCCACATTTATTTCCAATCTGCCCATTTGATGGTCTACTTTCGTGGTTTCTCCCCTTCCCCCCGTCCAAGAGGCGACGTGGATTCGTGTCGGGGTCCAGAGTGTATCTGAATGGTGGGAGGGAGTTCTCTTAGACACCTTTAAAGTGTGCTATATTGAAAACAGATGAAAGTCAGACGTAATTGGCTCTCAGTGAATAAATTATAGCACCTACCATCCACCGCACACCCACACCATTATCCGAGGCCATCAATGAAATGTTTGATCGTCTACACAGCGTGCTTTGAAATGCAAAAGCCAGTTTTCATCACAATCCAGTCTGTCTCTCAGTTAGTAGATCAACATTTTTGTTGTGCATATGAAGGAATCTGTAAAACGTTAATTGGACAGGCTTTGAGATCCGTTGTCTGTTATCCGTTGTTATTGTACGTTGGGTGAACGCATTTGATGGAGGTGCCAACCGATTGTTCCGTCATCCCTCTTCGTATTAAACACTGTAAATCATTAATGACACCTTCATCAATGTACTTCGTCATTATTTAAAGGTTAAGGACCGAGTATTCACTTGCCTACTCATGTTTTTTTTAATCTTCTCCCTTTATTTCTGTGCCTACCCTATTTTTGGATGACACGATCTGCTGACCCTTGCCACAATCTCTTTAAATGCTATTAAATAATCTGGAAGTGAAGCTTCTGCTCTCCTACCCACTTCAGCAAGTTCGAATTGCAGCCTTTTCGCCCAACCAACACTGTGAATTGGCGGGTTAGGAAAGGGAGGTAAATGGTAAATAGCATTACAGAGGGTGTCGTACCAAAGGACCGATTAGGTGTCCGCACCTTGATGACGCATGACTATAAACGCCCACGCGCATTTGACAGGTCGCAACACGCCACTATAGCAAGGCTAACAAAAAAACTGCCCGAACTTTTTTGGCCACATGATGGCATCTATCGCTCTCAGTCACATGGTCAATCCAGAAGTCATAAATTGTTTATTTTATTTCACTCGCACATCTTGCTCTGCTGTGTATAAAGGCTAAGTACCTCTGAGTGTGGTTTTTTTTCTCAGCGAAAACCTTACTTAGGCTACATAGTTGGCCGGAAGTCAAGCTAGTTAACTCATACATCCCTTCCCCTCGAAAAAGGAGAGTACTAATAGCTGTACTGGGGGAATAGGCGGATGGGCTTGGATTTGTAATCATTACAGGCTTTCACCGCCATCTCATCTCTGACTCGAACAGAGTTTCTCACATCCTAGAACCATCTCTCTTTACCCTATACGTTTGTCTGTAAAAATTGATCTTGTTTCTCTGTTTCCTTTCAGCGCGACAGGGATAGTGAGCCTGGGTGTTGAGATTGCCACGGGTCGACGTGTGGCCATCAAGCAGATGAACTTAAAATTGCAGCCCAAGAAGGAGTTGATTGTGAACGAGATCTTCGTGATGAAGGGCAATAAACATGTCAACGTGGTCAACTACCTTGACTCCTATCTGGTGGAGGCGGATGAACTTTGGGTTGTCATGGAATACTTGGATGGCGGCTCTCTAACCGAGGTGGTCACTGAGACTCTCATGGACGAGGGACAGATTTCTACGGTTTGCAGAGAGGTAGGCAATCCAATCCTTCAATTCACTCTTCCCCTAACCTCTTTAACCACTGTTCTTTCATTGGTGTGTTTCATTTCCAACTCTCTCAGCGCTTCTGCCTCTCTCTCCTGTACTACCTAGGCATCTACCCAACCTACGGGTAGACTAAATACACCTTCTGCTTTCCAGTGAACTCACTAGCTACATTTCTTTCTGGGTTTTCACTTCTTCATTACTCGTAGTTGTAGCTGAAACCCGGGACAACGCAATAGGCGAATTTTTGCTCTTGACATTACACCCTCTGAGTCGTTCCCCCCTGGTCACACTCCAAAGTGGCAGTTTTTACGGCAAACTTGTCAGGCAGAAGTAGTAATTTTTCACTGCTTATTCGAAGAAAATAGAAGAGTACGAACTCTTAGATGTTCTCCTTTTTACTGTTCTATTTCCTCTCACTTAAAGAGGCGACGAATCGCCTATTTTACCATCTTCATTTACTATTTTTTACCACCCGTAACACCTCCTCCGTGTGTAATACTTTATGGCATTGGTGCGTGCAATAATTGCGGAAACCTCAAGCCATTCTCATAAATTAAGAAGATTGAATTACCTGTCACTTCTTCTTCTTCTTCATTGAATAGACTTTTGACACTGTCTTGGACTAATAAAACGGTTCAATGATAAGTAGTGATGAACAACTAACCGGTTCATTTGGTTTTCTTGCCCCTTGCAATTCATGCCTCCTCAATCTTTATTGCTCAAACGCCAGTGAGTTTTGTTCGCCTGTTTCTTTCCTTATTGCGTTAAAACCTTTGCTTTAAAGCCAAAACTCAATGAGTGTTTTTGGATGATTTTATCCTACGCATCTCTCAATCTCCTCAGGGTCGATTTTTATCCCGTCCTGTCCTAGGCATATACTCTAATCACTTTTGCTGTATAGCAACGCTAACCTGGCGTTTTTACTTCTCTTAATTTTTCATTCTGGCTAGAAGACTTTTCTTATTTCCTTGGTACAACTTTGGAATTCATTAATCACTGTCAGTTGTAGCCATGACCAGAGAGTATAGCGAGTGGTATTTGGTTCTACTAAAAATTTTTGCCCGATTTACCGTTCCTGTACTTACTTACCGGTCTCTTTGATAGGCCTTTTGGACGTTTTCATCTTTTTGGAATTACCCAAGGTCCTTTAGTGGAGAGTATCACTGATTAAACTTTTGATACTCTCTTCCTGTCCTGTATCAGATGACCAAAGAGTTCGTGCGGTTTTTAGTTCACCTTTCTGTAACAACTTGTTGGAACCTGTAGAGACATGTAAAATGGACGCGGCTGTTTATAAAGCGGTCCTTTGGCACGATACTCTTCATTGTGCTCTCTACTATTTGCCTCATCTTTCTAACTCCCCCACTTGCATGGTAATGGTGAGACATGATAGAGGTGACTCGAGCTTGCTTGTGTCACAAACTGAGTTGAAGCTGAATTAGAGAGAAGCGTAGAAGTTTTACGTCTGCTTTATTATTAGAGAATGCAACAAAGGCCATTGGGTCGTGTCACCCACGGATAGGTTGTGGACATGAATAAACGAGTAGGTGAATGGAAAAAAAAACAAAAAAAGAAGTAAATAGGTGAATGGATTTGTATGATGATCCACTTGAAGGGAGATGCATCAGGTTTGAGAAGACCCTCAATCTCCCATTTCCCACCTTCAAGTTTTGATAAGGATGAAGCGTATTCTTGAAGGCATTAAAAACGATTTGCACTAATATTTAACACGAGGAGGGTTATTGAGGCAACCGGTTTACACTTCCATCAAATGGAGCGAGGAAGTCAGGTGAATGAGTTTCCTCCACATATAATAATAACAGGTAACAGGAATCGAATCTCTAAGACTATCAATTTGACGTTCTTCAATCTCTTTCACAAGCATTACAAAATCACACTGTTTATGATTTTTCTTCTCAAAGCTTAAATAAGTGCCAATTTTAATGGCCAGAGGGTCTATGAGATGACTTCTCTAGTAAATGCTTTGGTCCCTAAACAGAAGTGTACAGAATCTGTGTTACTTGAATGATGGAAAAAATCGTCGCTTGTTATCACCCCAACTTATAGGGCAACCAGATCTTTGACAGAGTTGATTAAACAACTCCTTGGAATGGAAAGACGGAGACAGAGGTGTTAATACCTACTTAAAGACACCCAGAAAAGCTTGATTCAAATTTACCCACTCCCCTCATTCATGCTATGGCGACACTTAGTCATTAAATCTCCTTAGTAGGGGAGGATTTATGCAAAAAAATAAAAATAGATTAAAAGATTAAAAGGAATAATTGGATTCCACTTTACACACACTCCCCTTTCTCATGCCAGTATTTTTCTTTGAAGAATATCCTGGCCAGCTGGGAAGTCCAATGTCAACACTTTTGTTGCGTTTATTATTCCTCATTGTTTACCTGTAAGATGTTTCTGTGGGATTTGTTCATTTATGTTTTTAAACTATTCCTGTACGACGTGACTTGGTGTTCCTGTCACATCCCCTCCAATCACTACCCACCAAAGTAGCCCTGACGCCTCTGCCCTTATCTACACTTAAACTCCATCTCAGTTCGTAACGCAAACAAGCTCGGGTCGCAACCTTTACGCCCAACTGAAACTATGTAAATAGGACGGTTGGGAAGGGGGGGGAGGAGATGATAAATAATGGAGAGCACAACAAAGAGCGCCACATCAAAAGGCAGAGGCATGTCCACGCCTTGATAACAAACAATCGTATGCATTGTAAAAGCTCATAGAAACTGAAACGAGTCAAGACAGTGAGGTGGCACAAAAACTCCAAGAACTTCCTTGGTAACTTAATGTTGATCGTATAAAATCCTCCTCCATATTCCTACTACCTCTCGATCATGAGTGAATTGGATGGCACATGAATGGATTTAAAAACCATGTTTCTTTCAACCTTGGCTCAATTTTTTTGCCTTCTTATTCATTCGATATGATTAGTGTTGTAATTGACTGCCTTCCTTACTTTTTCGCTAAGGTTTGATCGTGTTCGGCGCCAACTTTCAAGTATACTGTTACTTAAAGGCTTCACCTCTGTCCCCGACCCTCGAACACACGCGTACACTGACCTGTTCCGTCGGCAAGATTAGAAGATACACCTGACTATCTATATTTACGTTTCAATTTTGGATTCGGTGATCACCATCATTAATGATTCTATTCTCTTTGAAAGCTCCACATCATTAGGGCGCTCAATTAATTTGTAACGGTTGAACAAAGTTGACTAGGTAGTATTTCATCCGTTAGTAATAATTACATTACCAGCCATTTCCCTTGATTAATGGAAGGTTGAATTAGCTCACAGCGTACAAGCAAGCGATTAATAACAGAGATGTGGTATGTGTCAACGACTTGGGCATCTCCGTTTGTTCCACTTCAATGTGGAAAATCAAGGTCAACAAATAGCTTCTCTCTACGTACTTTTGCAGCTGATGACCCAATAACGCCACGGAGATGCAAAGGTACCGTTCTTGAAGTTGGTTTATGAGGACAGATTGGTAATCTTCATGCCATTGCGACCATGATTAGCATACTTCCGGTATTTAATGGTCATATTTGGTGCTAGTGCCTTGATATAATTCATCTTTCTTCCCCTGTTCAGTGTCTACAAGCATTGGAGTTCCTACACGGCAACAACGTAATCCACCGTGACATCAAGTCTGACAACATCCTTCTGGGTCTGGACGGTTCGGTGAAGCTGACAGACTTTGGATTCTGTGCACAGCTCTCGGCAGAGCAGAATAAGCGCTCAACTATTGTGGGCACGCCCTACTGGATGGCACCCGAGGTAGTGTCGCGAAAGCAGTACGGTCGCAAGCCATAGTGGATGGCACCCGAGGTAGTGTCGCGAAAGCAGTACGGTCCCAAGGTGGATGTGTGGTCGTTGGGCATCATGGCCCTCGAGATGATCACTGGCGAACCGCCCTACCTCAATGAGATCCCACTAAAAGTGAGTTCACTCCTTCCTCCATCCCTCCCTCCCTCCATCCCTCCCCCTCGCAATCCCCCTCGCAATCCCCCTCTAGGCAGAGATAGTCTTCCTTTGATCGGCCAAGACGTCTTCTACTGACTCATAGATTGGAAGAAAGTTCGCTGATAATGCTTGGTTGTCACTACCCAATTGTGACGTACTATGGTCCTGCTTCGTTCGCTTCCATTGTGCTTTGATCGGTCTCCCACCCTAACATCTACACATTCCACCTTAGTGGGTGGCGGTTCATAGCATCAAGTTCGAGTACACTTAAATTGCTTTTGGTGCCTCGTTGGTAGACTTCTGAAATCGTGGTCTCGTGATTGGAATGGATGCAGTTCGGTACATTTTGACTGCTCCTGCTCTTTTCTACCGTGCCGAATCAAAAGCTGTCTGCAATTCTCTCGGTCGTTTCACATTGGTTTATCTAAAGCTTTTCCAGTGATTTGTCATGCATCTCGTCACCATCTCCTTTGGCACTCCACTTTGGTGGGATTCCTCTTAGCACATACCGCATGCATTTGCATCAGACGTCTGCATTTTTGATAGTTCACCGTCTGAGCAATGCGTTCCTGTTTTGGCATTTCATCTCAGCGAGCTTTTGTAGCAAACGAGTTCATTCCCTGTGTGGTGGGTTGAAGTACTGTTGGGGGATTGGACTTTCCCAATTCTACGATCTGAACCAAGTACTCTTGACGGTTGTTGGTCAACCACACAGCAGGACTTTCCTTAAAAATGCGTCCATCGTGTTTGAAGGACTGGCGACTGTATGCATCTTCACCACTTTTCTTGTTTGAATAACATGGCTAGCCAGTTACCAGTCGGTCTGGAAAGTGCGCTACTGTTCGGCTGCCAGAGCGAAGATCTCCTGTCATTTCTCGATTATGTTCAGCCTTGGATGGATCCTATCTCAGTGAGCCTTTGCCCAAGACGAGTTGTATTCTGATTGTCGTGTTGTTGTCCGACTCTTACTCCACTCTGCTACATTTTCTAGCGACATTGAGCCACCTACCACCCCAGTGACCCGCCTTGATAAGATGGCACAAAATTAACGCCAACCCTGTTTGAGGTGTTGCCTACTGATTCTGATGCTGATCCTGTCAGCTAACTCCAGTCCCATTGCTTGTGGTTTAAACAACCCAGTTGAACCACATATGACAGTTCCTTCATTCCTCTTTCCCGACGGTGAGAAGAGGAGAGATTTCCCCTCTAGTGGGTGCATGCCTCTCCATGTGGCAGTCGGGGTCATTGCCGTCTGTCAGTGACAGTGCTGCTGTCACCGCCCCAGTGAATGCATCTGCGTCTCTGCGTCTGCGTTTCAGTGGTGTGGCAGCAATGTCGCAGACGTGGAGACATGTTGCCGCTCTGCCTGTTTGTGGCAGTCCTTTGTTTAATGTGGCTGTACTGGCACATCCTTTTATTCTGCAGAAGTGGAAATGGCATTTCAACTTTTTAATGGATGAGAGATGCCTGTGGATTGGGTGGGGAGTGAGTCACGCTGCCGCGCCAACCTGTTTGGATGGCGGGAGGCAAAAAGTGACAAGCAAGATTTCGTTCCGGTTGGGTGCTTTACAGTCCATTCCCTCTCTCCTTTCGGTTCCATCCTTCCGTCTCGACACCTTCACTCCACCCTACTGCCTCATTTACCCTTGCTGTGTGTGTGTGTGCGTGTGTGTGCTGAGGACCTCGTGGTCGAGCCGAATTCATTCATGTAGCCTCTTGAGATTGGGAAGTGCAATGCTAGCCTGCCTTTAAACACTTTGTTACGCTAATATCGAGTACGCATGTCTCTTCTGGGCTCCGTTTGGTGGAGTAAGGAGTGTGCAGAAGGCGTTGCCCCTCCCTCTTGCTGTTTCCGATTCTACAACTTGACTGCGGTGGTGTGGGCAGCCTCAAAACATCACTTGAGGTGGTTGTTTTTATGTTTGCAACCGGAAGTACGAGAGGTTAGTTCAGTGAGTTGAGAAGTTCCCGCTTGGCAGGCACTTTTACTCGTGCATGTGAAGCCGGAAGGAGTCGACTGCCCTCTTGATTGGTTCGACTGAATACTTTTATGGAGATTGTGGTTGTGAGTGTACTGTTGTACAGGATCGTCGCATTCAGCAGTAAAGGCACAGTTTTGTGTGTCTAAGGTGTTGATATTTGTCGGTGTACAGGATCGTCGCATTCAGCAGTAAAGGCACAGTTTTGTGTGTCTAAGGTGTTGATATTTGTCGGAGATGAAGTTGCGTTGGTGGATTCTGATTTGATCCATTTCTATATGTTTGTCTTCCTTAGTTTTAAACTCACTTCAGTATTTGGCTAACTCAGAAATGCGCAGCAGTGAATGACGTGCCGGATTGTTGAACTACCGTGCGGCATTAGGCCGGCGCACGACTTCTTGCATGTCCAAAGTCCAGCTGACCACATGCTGGCTGGAATGACTGCAAAAATCTTCACTATAGAAGTCGTCGTCAACGGTATCCTTTCAATGCCTTACTGGAAAGTGGACGAGAGTCTCATCACCATACTTAACTGAGCTCGAAATTGTCTGTAGGTCGGAATTGAAGTATGTCCTCCCTTTCTGGAAATAGAACTTTTTCTCTACATTGCACTTCCATTCTTCTTTTACATCTGAACTCCTTGAGATTACTACCTCTAAGGTAGTTTCTCAACTTAAATTGAAATTGTGGAAGTAAATAGCTAGTTTCAAGCTCTTTTGGTTAAAAATTCATCGGGAAGGAAGTAAGAAACCTTCCTCATCTCAAAAGTGCGCCCCATTCTCAGTGAGAGGGAACGTAGTTCAAACAGTTAGCTGAGGTCGAAGCATCAAGAAAGATGAGCCTTACAACGAGCTTAGTAATTTTTCTGAGAGATTTACGCCTGACGTCGCTAATGATGAAGGACACGGACTAAAATATTGCACCAAGGAAGGAGTAAAATAGAATATTTGGCTTTTAGTAATTCCAGAAGCCCTATCGGTGATACAACTTAACAGTACAGGATAGTTAAAGGTCAGTAATTGAACCATGCATAGATCAGAAGAGGAACTTTAAAGTCAACAGTGATAACAATAATGTGCTTAGTAAGTAAAAGCTGTCCGCTAAAAATCTAATAAAGTGGTGACTATTTTAGAGCACATTGTGTTAAAAAGTGACTAGAAGTGATGAATTAGCAAAGACACCAGGCTAACTGACAAACAAATTAGTTGAAGGATTCAACTGTAACAAACTGACAACTGCGCTCTGGCTACGCCATTTCTTGTGCATTTAATTTACCACGACACACAATCAAATGTCAAGTATTAAGTACCAACGTGGTATTGACGAATTCATGTAGACAATCGAGTTTATTGGGCAAGCATATGCGCCTTTTTAGCAACAACTGCTTAACAGATCTCATCGAATTGCGTTTAATCAGAATACTTAGACGGACTGCCCTGATGACTGCAGATACTCGCTTTTAAGCACATCGAATCGGTGTGCTAGCGAGAAAATTTATTACGGAAAATGACGAAGTATTGCCGCCAAATGCTGTTTAACAACAGGGTAATTAAGAACTTCGGCACCCAAATTCACCATAATAAAGCCAAATTGTAACGTTCAAATGATCAGAAATTACACCTTGAATACTTTCCTCTAAACAAAGAGCATTTAAGTATTCAATAAAGTTACATTCACCAATAGCAAGAAATATTTTGTCATATGCTGAGAAAAATCTGCCGAATCTATAAAGAATCAAGCAAGGCGATCGTCTACTTATCTTGATTTTTTGAACGCAAACATAATGAGACAATGACATCGAAGTAAAGGAACACTACAATGTCAAAAAGAATAACTAGAGGTGAAGGAGGTAAAATGGTACTCTCTTAAAGACTTGTGTGTTTGTGCAAGTGAACTTCAAGAAACATCAGATGGCAGCACAGCAGAAATCCTGTTTCGACTGCAATCGTCATAGAAAGGAAGGACCTTGAGAACACTCGAATTCGCCTGCAGCGTGCTTCAGCTTGCGAGTTACTATTACTTAACGGTATCCAATACGCAACTGCCTGAAGTCAGAGGCATAGTGCTGCTGGACTTGGGGACTTTCGGTGATTTTGAACAAGTCACTTTGCGCTCTTTCTTGGAATTCCCACTCGAGTCCTTTTTGACCGCCTTAACAATGGCGTTCGTTGCTACGAAACAACAAGAGTCAAACAGTTTTTAGCAACTGGAAATGTTATGGCAGCAAACAACTTTTAAACCCAGCTCAAAGTGAAACTATAGCGTACAAAGTTCGTTTAATCTACGTAACTCAGGATTTTGAAGGAGCAACAAGTCAAAATAAAAGCGAGTCCGATTTTTCCGAACAACGATTAAAGAAACTTGACATAAAACGCGCTTGATAACTTCGCTTATTTAATTGGCGTAAATTAAACTAGTGGTTAATAAACTTCTGGAATAGATAAATACCAAGAAATAAATAGGGCACTAAAATACAGGTCTTTCAATCATATATCTAAAAAATAAACTATCTGCGCAGTACCCGCCACTATGAGTCACAACACCAACCCTGCATAGACAATTGCCTCCCGACCCCAGCCATTAAATTGCCAAGACCCAACCTTCAGTCGAGCTACACGTGTGCTTGTTGATTAATAGAAACAAAAAGTGAAACACAAATTAAATGGATTTTATGAGAGTAGACGTTATTAGCAAATCGTGACTACTGCTAGTTACATCAAAAATTCCTGTAATTAACAGCTCTTATGAGCTAACTTTTCAAAACAGCGATTTCATCGCCACGAAATACTAGGCGCTATGTGGCATTATGTGGAAGTTTTTCAGGCGCTTAAATTGCTTACCGTTTATAAATGTGTGGATTCATAACAATGGCAATTTACATAATATCTAAAGTTTTTATGTTTCGGACTTCTTAGTGGTGCTTCGAAGGTTTTTTTGCCTTTTATCACCGTAGAGAATATTTTGAAGACTGAAGGGATGCCTAATAGGCCACGCCATTTAAGCTGAACTTTTGACCGCGCAGCTGAAGGGTCTGAAGCATTAAGTCATTACAATTTTGGGTTTCTATATAGTTTTGGAATTATAAACGGATAAATATAACGCTACCTTTGAGTGTGTGGCGGCCCAAGGCTTCCTTGAAGGTAGCATAAGGCATACTACTAGGGCAGAATGCATTTACTCTGGAAGCAGAGGGATTAGGGACTGGTGGCATGGCCTGGAGTCCAGCCAAACGGCTAGTTCAATAAAACCACCCAGGTGACCGAAACCGGCAGTCCAAACAAACAAAGTATTACAGAGTGTGCTTCTTAAAACCCGATGTCATTAAAAATGCCCATATTTAGTTTTGATATTGGTCAATGAATAATCCACTGTAAGCAGTCGATTATTATTTGTAAGAGTCTTACACTGGACCCCTTTAAGAATTAAATAGGCGATTAAGTATGGCAAGTTCCCTTTTACGCGCTTAGACCTTGACCAATTATGCTAGCACAAAGTTCTTTGACCTTCTTAATCTCTTTTAATCACTTTTTGCAAATTCGATTAAAACGCAATTAGCCATCATCTTTTTGCTACCAATCAGCCTAAGAATTCTTCCCAAGTGAGCTAAATTGCCAAGGGCAAATAACCTGACAGCACTTCATCCCACGTTTTCCTGGATTCTGTCATGGCCATCCGTAATTATGACCCAAAAATTCCACAAGCAACTGGCAGCTGGTAGACTTTCTTACCCACGGTAATTAAGTGGCATTTGAAATAGCTGCTTGCCTGAGAATCTGATGTCTTTGCAGTAGATTATTCCCAGTCGTAAAATTATTGCACGTGGTCTGCAGTCCACAACCGAGGTCAGGAGCCACTGACTAGACATTGACACTAAAAACTTCCTTTCGAGACATCCTTTTTGTTATTAATGCAAAAACCCGGCTCACCAAGCTCCTATGCGTTGATCATCGTCACTGTCACTATATGATTATTTAAAAACAATTTGCAATCAAAAAGAGTGAGACAGTACGTCGGAGAAAAAAGGATTGATGGTCATAGAGAGAGTGAGTGCTGTGTGTTGGTAATATCGATATCACCGTGGCGGTTCATTGTAGCCGTCTCACATGGGTACGAGATTTTATATGAGCTAAGAGAAGAAAATGACAGAACATAGCGATGGCGCAAAAATACCGTGGAAGGGAAGGAAGGGATGGTGAATGTCACACATGCCTTCTCCTCCCTCCCCTCAACACATATACTGGCTCAGGTATTGTTACGTTGGACGATGGAACAATCTATACAAGTGCGTAAGGAAGGAGAGAGAGAGAGAGAGAGGAGAGTGGAAGATACACACACACGCACATACAAAGCCATCGCTGTGTACCGGCTGTGTCCATGCAGGTCGCATTCGAGAGTTAGTGAAAGAGAGAGGGAGTATACAAAATCCGGATTAGGAAGGAAGAGGGGCACGCCAACAAATTTCACTGGGCGTGCGACGTCACCTGCTCTCTAGCGACCAGAATGAGGGGCACGAGACAGGAGACCGACTTCGAGCGCTGTGTGATGAAGGGGTGCTGGAAAGTGAAAACAAAGGCACAATCCAATTAGTCCATCATCAAAACTCCAACGATTTTGGACTCTGGTCTACCAGTTCACCTATCTCCCAAGCAGTGTGTGTTTGTTGTACCTGTCACGGATTATCAGAAAAGCTTAAAACAGTAAATACGTCTGGCCTCGGTAATATTTAACGAGTAATGAGCGATAGACTCGCCACTGTCTGCTCTAGTCGCAGTTAAGATCGAGATTCTCGAGCCACTTAGAAGAGACAAAGTTAAAATTCATCAAATTGACAGAGCTGTGTTCAACGCTTTAGTGAATTGGAAGGTGGGTCTAAGCTACTGTGACGTACTTCAAAGGCAAAAAGCAACCTAGCATTTATGGCGATCCAATTTCCAGGACCGTCACCTTTTACCACTGTAAAAAAGATTGGCTGTCAATGAAATGTCAAAGAAACATTGACGACTAAGCTTGGTGCCCACTGCAAAAGTGTCATTCTATATTCTGTGCTGAGAAATTATGAATGAAACGAAGAAAGAGGTGCACAAATGGGATCACAACTAAGTTTTCCTCATGATCCCAATGAGAAAGGGTACGCCTGACAATAACCACCTCCTAAAGGCAACCACTTTTGAGTGTTGAAAAGGGACACTTGTACTACCCACCCACTCCTCACGACACTTCTGCCGAGAACAATGTCCAAAGATCGTGTTAACGGAGGGGTCACGCAAAACACTTAGCAGAAAGAAAAGAAGAGAATGGGGAGAGGATTTGGTGGACGGACAGGCAGACGGACAATGGTAAACACAAAGAAGGGAGACAGGAAGGAAGGGGAGGAGAGTTGATCGGACGGAGTGAATGTGACGTTTCTGCTACTGGCAAATACATACATCTCCTCCAATGAGAGGAGAGACGAGAACTTTTTTTCCTGGCGCAGAGCCAACGAGCATAGAGGCTGACAAGCCAGTGGTTGCAATGCGGGGATCTGCGGAGCAGCTCCATTGCTACTGCTACTGCAGCTCGTGGGGTGTGTGTGTGTGGTGGGCTCTAATGGAGCTGCAATTAACACTACCACCACCACCACTACCACCATTACTCCCGCCACCACTGTCCCATTCTGCCCCATTACTGTGGCTGTTACATTTAGCGGTGCAGTTCAATGAAACGAACAGCAATAGAGCGTACATTTCGAAGGAATTACTAGAGCAAATCATTGACAGTAGTGATTCCACAAATCCCAGCTATTAAGGGATTCAAGCCCGTAATATTTACACTGTATTGTTCTGTTCCCCACAGTGATGCGTCAACCGTGAAAGTGCATTGAAAGCGTGTATATGAAGGCTCGATGTGAGGATGAAAACGGGATAATTTTGATCGAAAAATTGGATAAATACGACATAGAACCTGGGGAGTAGAAGTATTGCAAATGTAACCATAAAGAATAACATCATGCTCTTTACAGCAGTTCAGTAGCGCAGCAGTAATGGGTAGACGCATGCATGCATGCACCTGATTGACCATGACCTTCTCTCCATGGCGCTAAATACTGGAAAGGGAGACAACGAAACGATACCAAATAAAGTGCTTATGTAAGACGAAAAACAGAGCCAATTGAGATTTGTCATGCGTTAATTGATTGTATCCCTCTCGGCCTCCGCCACAGTACCTGCGGGTCATGCCTGTAGGTCCCTCTGTTCCCTCGAGCATTGGCATCCCTCGCCTCCACAGAAGTCTTGGGGCGCTACATTGGTAGCAGCAGAAAACAAACCCAATCTTAAAAGACAACAATTCTGATTTCTACTGCAGAGTGATAAACCTTAGCGGAGCAGAAGAATGTGTGCCAACCCCTAGCAGAAGGTTTGAATATCCTGTCCACCTTTGGCGACCACCCTAGACCCGTAAGTCTACAGGAGTGCTATTAACGACTGAAGTGACACTAGCCGTGAATCATCTAGAAAAGTTCGTTACGAAGCTATTCACGACACTCGCATTAAAACATCAATTGTATAAACTCGCAACACCTCCTCCACGCCCCCACTAACTGGACAGACTTCAGAGACAGCTGGGCAGCTTTGAAGTGAAAGCAACGTGGCAATGGGAAGTAGACACGAAATCGTATCCTCACGAAATCATTTTAACCCCCGTCCTTTATAAGGTGACTGTTTTTGGGTCCAGTGACCTTACGACCAGCGATGGGCACATGAGATAACCATTACTTCCCTCCTTCTCTAACGTACTTTCCCAAACAGGAAGAAACTTCAGGCCCAATAGAATTGCCAAGGCAGATCAATGGCTCGCGGTTATTTTCCTTACAGCATCGATTGTGTTTTAATGGACGACACTCAAGGGAGAAGATCTATGTGATGGGTTAGTTGTATGTCTAACTCTAGGTTTCGGTAACGGGTTATTTAGGAGCTCTGGCATTATACCTTCGCCGGATGGCTTGACCTCTGAGCCATGCTAATAGTCTCAAGTTCTTTTTACCTCTACGATGCATATTCTACCCGATTATTGCCTTCCATAGCCTTCAGGAAAGTTTTGCAGGACCACCGAACACTGTCTAGTCCACAATCCGGATCTCCAGATAAATCCTCTTTCTGGATCAAGGAGTCAATTCAACCCAGAGAGTTGTCTCAGTGCGATCCAAATTCACTATACCATTTTTCCTTCTGCTTCACACGTACTTTTATGGAGGCACAACTTGCCACAGATCCGAAATTCAAAACGGAGACTGTCATTAATAGTTTTGAAGAGCAATGAAAAAAATACATAGACCACGGCTCCAGCTAAAGAACTTGAATTTCAGACCTTCTCAAGACCGAAATCATACGCACACACAGAAAATTGTTTAAACCGGAAACAATTTACCCCAAGTCACGACGCAAAACATGTGAAGTGTGATCGTACTGCTGGGAAATGAAAAAATGAGCTTGTTTGTGTGGATGCAGATACATGTAAAAACATCGGGCGCCAGACTAGTGAGTGGTGAAAATAGGTCCTCTAAGGGGAAACCGGGGGGGGGGGACGCAAAAAACCTGGCTATCAACCAGAATGACAAAAGGTTGAAAACAATTGAGTGGTGTTTTGGGTGCCACAACAACTATCGCAATGAACTCTGATAAAGAATTTACGATTTTTCAAATATGTTATCACACCCAAAAGGTAGAATGAGAAAACTGGAGTCTAACCGACGATGATATCGGTACAAAAGTGAAAAAAAAACTGTAAGAATGGGACAGTGTTTCAATCAAATTTCGCAGTACAAATTCTGGAAGTAAGCCTTAGTGAGCCGTTTGAAGCCAGTTAATGGCTACCGAAATGAGGTGCTTGGAGAAGGCTTGCGGTTGAACACCCGATGTGAATTGATTGTATCAGTACTTCAGAAAGAAGTACTCGCAAGCGAAAAGTCGCCCCCTTACGCTGGAGGCAGAGGGCAGAAGGGGACATTCGCTCATCAACACTGAAATCGTATTACCCAGCTGAAGTCAGTCCATATCAATGAAAGAATTTGAAGTCGCGAAAACCCAGATAATGAAGTAGTTGCCGAGAGCCTTTTTGCCCCCTTGACCTCCACAAAAGTCAAGTATGGCAAAACCGTTTTAGGTGGAATGCAAACTGCTAAAATGCCTTTTTAAAACCGATGAGCACTCGCATCAAATTAAAAATCTCACTTTGAGAAGGTTGTGCGCAGTGGCTCGTTTCTCGACGTCCACCTCGAGACAGCAGTCAAGGAAGTCACGAAACTCGGAGCTCAGTTTGTCCGCGTCCTTTATCTCCGGTTTCCCGTTGGTTGCAATCAAGTAAAGGGCCTGCAGGTAAATAACACAAACAGGTGTACATGCATGCAGAACTGCTACCGGCTCTGCATAATTCATCATTCCACCAGAGCAATGCAGCCTTCATTGGTGAAAAAAGTTCGTCAATGGTTTAAATGCTTCAGTAAGAGGTCGAGAGTGAACCTACTTTACTATGAACAGATGATGAATGTGCGTCTGGGGGAATGGGATAAAATATTAAGGAATGAGTGCTTCCACATGTATTTAGAGGAATTAAATGAAGCAGCAAAATGTTAAAGTTTGTTCCGGTAGCGGCGAAGCAGCCCAAATTAGCAGCCTAAACAGTGAAAAAAGGAAAAGTACACACAACGCATTCCTGATGGGTAAATTCGTGCCGCTAACAGTTTACTGAAGAAAAAGCACGTAGTAGCCTTCAAATTAGAAAAATTTTGTCCTTGAAAAGGAATCCCGAGGTGGGCTGAGGATGAGAGAATAACTCAGACCATATAAAGACTAGTAAAGAGGAAGCTAATAAAGTGATATTGCAACCAGAGGTATTTCGGCATGAGCCAGATGGGATGCCGTTATTGACAGAAGACATTGAAGGTAGTAAATACGTGCATACAATGCCGCTTGCTAAAAAAAGTTGCTCGTCAATGAGGTCAGCGGCACTAACCCTCAGAAGATTAAAAGCCGGGTACGGTATAGTGGCGGCACACTCATCCGTCGCCTGGACAACAAATGACCTGCAGTCCGTGGTGGTGATTCCATTTCCGAAGGAGCAGCCGCTCGCGTTTGTACGTGGTCAACTTGAACCTGGATACCCGATTAGCGAACAAGGAGCAACTGTTAAAAGAGTTCCAAGCAGAGGGACACAAAGACAAGCGGGCTATTGCGGAACAGGCCGACCACACCAATATGTCTTTCATTGCCGAGACACTGTATGTACGTGATAAACCGATCGTTCTTATTAAAAGCCACGAATAATCCCTTTACCCAAAGCAACTTCATCGCCGACAAATATCAACACCTTAGACACACAAA